>PTEX01000001.1:12549202-12744825 GCA_003342815.1 Eudromia elegans | reverse complement strand
GCGGCGGAGCCTCCCAGCGGGGCGGGGGCGGCGGCGGTGGCGGCGTCGGGGCTCCCCGGTCTGACCCGCGGCCGCTGTGCGCGCAGGGCGGCGTCATGGTGCCCTTGGAGATCGTGCTGCTCAAGAAGGTGGGCTCCGGCTTCAGGGGGGTCATCAAGCTGCTGGACTGGTACGAGCGGCCCGACGGCTACCTCATCATCATGGAGCGGCCCGAGCTGGTGAAGGACCTCTTCGACTTCATCACCGAGAAGGGCGCGCTCGACGAGGAGGCGGCGCGCGGCTTCTTCCGGCAGGTGCTCGAGGCCGTGCGCCACTGCTACGGCTGCGGCGTCGTGCACCGCGACATCAAGGACGAGAACCTGCTCGTGGACCTGCGCACGGGCGAGCTGAAGCTCATCGACTTCGGCTCGGGGGCGCTCCTCAAGGACACCGTCTACACCGACTTCGACGGTACGTGCCCCGCCGGCCGCCGTGGGGCCGCCCCGCTCCTGTCGGCTCCGTCGGTAACGGAAACCTTTGGACCCAGGCGGCGCAGGGGAGTGCAGCTGCATAGGAAAGAAGCGATTCCAGGCAGTGACGCAGCAGTTTATATTTCCCTGCCTTGGAAAAAGCGTCTTTTTGCTAGAGGGCGATCTGTTTACGTGTTGGCTCTGCCAGTGCCGGATGTTTCCATGTGTGGATATGCAGTTTTTGTATGCAGAACGTTTTTGCCTTTTTTTTTTTCCCCTCTTTTTTTTTTTTTTCTTTGAAGCAGTAGCTCTCCCCCTCCCTTTCTGCTCGTGTCCTGGAAATCCCGCATTGCAGACCTAAAAGCGATGGGATAAAACACGCTCCCTTTAAATGATCTGGCATCAGCTTCAGCGTCAGGTTTCATAATTTAGAGAAGGGAAACCTGAAAATAAGCCCTCGTGATAGAGTGGGGGGGAAAAAAAATTTCCCTCGCCCTTTGAATGTGACTAATGTAACTGAGGGACTTTTCCCCCCCCCCCCCCCTCCATCCTCAGCTGCTGCCCTTAACATCTGTTTGTTGTGAAACCCGAGCCCCTGGCCCACGTGACCCTCCGCAGCACAGTTTTTTATCCAAGGAGCACCGCAGGCGGAGAGGGGCGGGTTGCAAAAGCTGCCGCCGAGAGACGCGGTGCCCTTAAAGGAGAGGAAGGGGGGAAAAAAGCCCGAAGGCATAGGAATTGCGGGCAGCCCTGTGTTTACTGTCATGTGGAATCGGATAAAGCAGATTAGCCCTGTGTGCCGAGGAAGACCCGAGTTTCACCTTCTTGTCTTCCTGTCTTCTCCTCCTCCCCGTCAACCCCCTTTGTCCTTTTGTGTCTATTTTTGGTGTGATGCTGCAGACGCCACGTGGTCAGTGAAAGGCAGCCTGCCTTAGTAAACAGTCAGCTGATGGAGGCAATGTTATTCCTTGCAACAAAATAGCGCAACTCGATGGGCCAATTTTACTGGTGGTGTAACTCCACAAATGACCTGAAATTACACCACTAGTGGGCTTCAGTCCTATTTTTTTTATTATTTCAAATAATGACTTTATACATTTTAAGACAGGGCTACTAGTAGCTGAATTAAAGGAGAATCACTCTAAGTGCTGGTTTTCAATTTTTTTCTCTCTTCTCTTTCTCCACTCTAGGAACAAGAGTATATAGCCCTCCAGAGTGGATCAGATACCACAGATACCATGGGAGGTCAGCGACGGTGTGGTCTCTGGGAGTTCTCCTGTATGATATGGTTTGTGGAGATATCCCGTTCGAACAGGATGAAGAAATCTTGAGGGGGCGATTATATTTCAGGAGAAGAATTTCACCTGGTGAGTTTTGTTGTGTGGGAACACACTTGAGCTCTAGTAGTGGTGCCTTTTTTTTTTATTCAAGGCTCTCTTTGCTTTCCTAATCTGAACTTGCTTTGTATTTTTGTTTTCAGAATGTCAACAGCTGATCAAATGGTGCCTTTCTTTGAGGCCTTCAGACAGACCAACACTTGAGCAGATTTTTGACCATCAATGGATGCACAAATCTGAAGTAGTGAAGTCTGAGGACTGTGACATAAGGCTACGGACCCTTGATACTGATGTATCTAGCACAAGTTCAAGTAATGAGAGTCTGTGAATTACTAAGGACCTCGCACTGGGAGGGGAGCTACAAGCAGAAAGACCACAGTGCTGCTGCCAATACGTAGGAGGGGCTAGAAAAATGCATTCATTATTCTGTAGTTGAATCTTTGTCTGAGGGACTTGATTTTATTTTCCCCTTTTGCTGGTTTCTGCTTTGGAATGAGAGATTTCCTTTGGAAACGCTGATATTTGGGAGTTGCAGGCCAGTACTTAGTCAAAGACTGACCTTACTAAGAAAGCAGTGACCTCTTGAATACATGGTAAACTTTTTTGCTCTCATAGAGCCTGGACTAGATTTTATTTGCTTTTGAGTGCCTTTTTGAAAGCTGCTTCAGTGGGACTTTCTTTTTTGAGCTGTGTATGTCCAAAGAAGATCCAGTTCATTATAGGAATTTGCTTCAGTTAGGCTTAAGTGCTGAGGGAAGCAGCTCCTATGATGCATTGGAGAATGTGTTCGGTGATCGAATGAAGTAGTCCCATCCACTGGTGATGGAATACTTGAACACAGACATTTCACTCCTGCCCCCCCTGCCCTTTCCAAATCCAACCCACCTCTGCTGCTCAAAATATTTCCTATAGCCTGCACAGAAATATGAACAGGTATATCTGCTTTTTTATCCGAAACATTTATTCATGTTTCCTTTTATCATCTCTACCACTGGGCATGAGAAGCCCCTTTCTCAACTCCCCCTGGCCTTTTGTCACCCTGCGAGTCTTAAAGTATGTATGGGCATGTTGAATGCACAATCAATGCAATATTCAAGGACTTTACTTTTTTTCCATACCTGTATAATGCGTTTATGTAAACTTGGTTTTCCCGTGTACTATACAGTTATTTATTGTTTGAAGTTTAGAAGACCTCCCACAGGTTTCAGCTGTGGCTATTTATTTGGTTAATTTATTTGGTTAGAGTTACTCAACACTGTGCTTTTCCCCCTCCTCCTCCCCATGGGAATTCCAGTGGTTTGCCCATGGCACTTTTTTCTGCATTCCTGTCAACTTTTGTTTAAGAAAAGACGACAAAAAATCTGACCTTATCAATTTTTTTGGAAGACAGAAAATTGTTGTACAAAGTCTAATTTAAGGGAAATAGAATGACTTTTTAAAGTTAGTCAGTATGCCTTTTGTCTGGTATTATTGTACCAGAAATGTAAAGTAATGCTGTTTGGAAGGGTTTTAAATTATTGACATTGTACAGTCTCCGTGCATTGGCTCTGGAAGGTAGAGTGGCAGAGTCATAAACCTTAATTTATTTTAATAGCTGTGTTTCTGTGATCTGGTTGCATTTATGCAGCTTGGATTTGGATTTTTTTTTTCTTCTGTTTAACAGTGTGAAATGTATGGAGATCATATTTTTTATACAGGTATTTCAATTAAACTTTTTTTGTATATAACAGTTCTGTGTTTGTGTACTTACTACTCATCTCCACCATTATTCTTCACAGCTTGAGAAGCTTCACAACTTGAGAAGTATATATTCTTTAATTACAGAGGGCCACAGCATCTGACCCAGTGTTAACAGCCCTAAACTACTGAGCAATAACCATTTTGGAAGAGTTAAGCCACCTTTCATTTTGACCATTTACTCTTGTTGAACTGCAATAGGTGTAAAATACAACAGCACTTAGGGCCTGCTTAAAAGGGGACTGGGCCCTATCTGTGTGTGTGTGGTTTTTTTTTTTTTTTTTAATTCTATAACCACCAAATAATTGAAATGCCACCGTGTTTGTGGTGTTTAACAAAGAAGCGTGTTTGGATTCATGTTTACTGCTTTTGTAGTGACATATTTACTTTCTATTACATTCCATTTCCTTCCTCCCTCTTTACCCCTTCCTTTGGCAGGGAGAAGGGAGTTTCCTGTCTCCTTACAGGAAAAGGAGAAGGATGCTTAGGGAGCTGTGTGTCTCAGCTCCTTTAAACTATTTAAATAACAAAAGATATGTGCTTCCCTGCAGTATGTTAAAGGAAGTAACATCTCTCAGCTAGAGCAAGGGGAAAATAATTGTCCTGGAACATTCATGTTAGACAGTTGGGAATCCATCAAACTGAGGCCACACCCAGATGCCTGACTTCACTTTTCCAGCTTATCCTTGGGAAGAAGAAAGGCCTGACTTGACCCTTACTTGAGGGTGGTAATAGTTAGTATAGAGCCATCTAAAAGATGTGTTATGAGTTCAGTGACTGAAGGTGTTTTGTAGTACTAACAGTGAAGGAGTAGGGGTGAAATCTGTTGTTTTCATGTTATTTCCCTTTTAGAGGATCTTTCTGCCAGCTCATGAAGTATTTTGATTCCTTACGAGGATTACCTTGCTGACATGTCAAGTTCTTGACATTAACTGGTTTAGACTTCAAAATGCCATCAAGTAGTAGGAGGAAAAGCTGAAGAGGAAAAAGACCATTTATGTGTTTGTGTTTTCTGATGAGGTATGGGGAAAGTATAAAGTTTTTCTCTTAAGCATAAAAAGGTTTTAAGTCATTCTTAAGGAAAAAAGAAAAAACCCACCCACAACAATTTTGTCCCTCTATTTATTTTCTGAGTTTTGAATCTGTTAATTCTAGTCTTTGGTAAACACATACCAAATAGTTATTATTGAATTATATTTCTATGGATAAAAGAATCCTGCAGTTAAGATTTGCTTAGGAAAATCACACAATCATGGCCTGAGAGAAGTTTGCTTAGAAGTAGAAGCTGGAAATGTTAATTCTCCCTTTTGCTTGAGAGGAGGGGCTCAGACAAGCTGTAGTAGCAATCCGGAGCTATCCTTGTGTAGTTTGGTCCGGAAGCGTGTTTCAAACCACACGCAGTCCCCGGGGAGTGCCAGTAGCTGCCGATAATTAACGCCTTCCACACCGGTAGCTTCACACACTGGCAGCTGCTGAGGGTGTGCTTGGGAGGCCTTCCACCGTGAGGGTGAGCTTCGAAGGGCAGCCGGGAAAGCAATCCTGGAAATATGTTCACAAAGCCATTATCAATTGCTTGGCTAGGGCCTGTCAGAACTTTCCACAAGAGCTTTTTGTTTTGTTTTATTTTTAATTTTGTAGAGAAACACTGTTATTCAACAGAAAAACTACATTTTCACCCTTGGCTGCTGAGGCAAAATGCATTAAAAGGATAAAGGTCAAAAGGACACAGGAGCAAGTGCTGACACTCCTCTGGGATTAGTTCAACATAAATCTTATACTTTCGGTACTGCATCGGCAGCTTGAATCCTGAAACTCCCCTGTACACTAATAGAAGCCACGTGGCTGAAACACCATCTACCGAAAGTTACAATTTACAAAAATACCTCTTCATTATAGCTGAAAGTTGGAAAATGATGTGTTAATATAGTTCCATTAGCTGACTGCTACTGTCAGACTGAGCAAGTCTGTGACAGCTTTTGGTTTCTCCTGTGCTTCTGTCTGTTATTATTTTAATATCATTAAATTTTACTTCTCAAAGATCATCTTTATATTCTCTGCATACTAGGTTGTTTCTCAACAGCATGAAACACGAAAAGTGCAATTCTGCAGATCATTCAAGACTCAGTCTTTTAAATCACAGCCTGTCTCCAGCTTCACAGATTGATTTAGCTATAAACATACCTATAGGCATCCTACTAGCTTCGTAACATGTATTCCAAGTGCACTCCAATGTTGAAAGATATTTAGCAATATAAGAGATGTGTTCCATCTCCCTAACACAACTCATTAACTTTTTTTTCCTCTGGGCATGAATAATCACGCTTTTTTTTTTTTTTCTCTATTCTTTCGGTTCACTAAGCTTGTATTTACTGAAACAACCAAATGACAAATATTTAAAAAATAAAAATCAGAAGGCTTTTCCAAAGATTGGCCAAGGTGTGTTCTTGCCAAACTCTTATGGTTCTCTTTCAGTGGTTTACTGACCTCTGTTGGTGAAATTAAAGTATATGTTCTGAAAATGATCGTGCATAAATCGGAGAGATTTTTAAAACACTCCTCATAATCAATTTTTTATATAGGAGAATATGTCTAACTCTTAAGTGACCAATAATGTGTGAGAGTCTTGCATTGCCAAAAATAAAAATAAATTAAAGAAAAGAAACAGGAAAATAAAGGAATGATTGACAGCCTGATCAAATAAGAAAACACTTCTAAAAACACTTTCTAAACGCTTCTTAAAGCAATGTTGAGGCAGATACATTTTGTGAAAATGTAGCTATTGGAGATAGCTCAGGGAAAACAAAAAAAAAATAAAAGGAGACTCTCGATCTCTCTATACACCGAGAGCCAACCTGCCTGTGGAGCCCGCCGTGGTTTTCGTGCCTCCTGACCCGAGCGCACACCTGCGTATCGGCCCCGTTTCGTCAGTCTGATTCGAGTCGCGGCGAGAAGCCCCTGTCCCCGGGCGTGCGGCTGGGCGGTGACGCTCGGCGGTGGCACTGCAGCCCGTCGTGGCCCTATCGTCTTACCGGCAGCGTAACGCTTCCCCTGGCAGCAACGGGGCTGCTGCTGGTGGCACAGGTCAGGATGGATGGGAGCGTTTCACCTTCATCCCTGAGCAGTACGCAGTATTCTGCTCATATAGGGTTGAAGCAAACACGTGGCTTGCTGTGTTTACAAACTGGTGACTGCTTAGCTGCATGGTTACCTACTCCTTAAAAATCTAATATGTATTTGCTTAAGGGATTCCTTCAGGTAACTTCATACCAAACTCATGGAAAGCTTTGGTTATTGCGGAACTGCTGAACAAAGCAATGAGGAGGCCATAAAGCCATGTAACTAAAAATAAATTTAAATCTATTTTGAGACAGAGTTCTTAACTAATTTCAGGGTAGATTTATCTCAAAGCTGATAGATTCATGTGGATCAATACAATTGTTATTAGTCGCTGACGCTCAACAGGCATTATTTTATATGAATAGAAAGGGCACTATAGAACTCCAGAGCTGGATTCTAACAGGCAGGCAAGATGGGTAGCAACACAAATCCACAAAAGTCTCACGGAGATTGTCTTAGCTAGCAATATCACCCTTGTTCCAATAAATGTAATAGATATTGTATCTTTGGCTGCTGATAATCCTGCTCTAATTTTAGTATAGCCTGGTACTCTCAAGTTTTAAAGAAATGTTAAATGATAACCAAATATCTGTTAAATTTTGTGTATTTATATTTCAGATACTAGGATTCGCTTTTTATTTATATCACAAATTATTTGCCTACAGAAGAACAAAGCTTACATAATAAGAATATAAATACTAAAATACAGGTCTTGGATAAGCTGTGTTTAAGCTCTAATTAATATGGACTTAGTAAGAATGTTATCTATTATAGCTAATACTCTACTAATTGACTATACAAACTATTATTTAAAAAGCTGATTATACTAGTCCAATAAGAGAGTTAGTGGAATATGTACTTTAACTTGCACTTCTTTCTCAGGTGAGTCTGTGTTAAATCTTCAAACTGCAATTAAGTCACAGGCAAAAGAACATCCTGTGGATCGATGCGTTTCTTAATTTACTGCTAATGACTCAGCAGACACCTCAACTCTCCAGTCAGGCGTAATGATAGATTACAGAAAAAAATATACTGAAATCTGAAGGGTATTTTGCTCTTTCTTGTGCAGAATCCTTTTAAAAAAAATGTTATTTTTGTGAAACGTTTTCTGAATAGTATAGCTGGGTGGGGTTTTTTAATGTTATTTTCATTTGAAAAATGCTGCTTTGTTGAAATTAAAAAAAAAAAGAAAAAGCCTTTTCTTGAAACACATATTTCTATTATTGTAGATGGTCTGATTTTAAGGTCAAAGTTAATGTCTCTACACTTTTCTGTTTCTCTTGTTTCAAACCAGCAAAATTTAGGAGTCAAAAATCAGTCTATTCAAGTTAAAATATGTAAATATGCTAACAATCACATGCTAGGAGATATTTTTTTCTCCCAGATTTCAAAACCTGAAAAAGGCATGGAGTGGAACACTTCCTGTTGAGATCAAGAGGCAGTTTCCTCTTATCAGGGAGGAATGATCCCATATTCACAGACTCCAGGTAGACTTGTTATTTAAATATCTGAATAGTAGCAAAAGTCCTACAATACATCTCAGCTTAGACTAACATCAGCATGTAAAAACGTATAACAAATGTCAGCCGTTCGGCAGTAGCTGTTCTCTACTCCCTGAGCAGAGGTAAAGAGCTAGCAAACTTAACCCACAGGAAGGCAGATCAAGTTGCTGTAAAGAAAAGTTTTATGACTGTGAGGATAGCCGAGTGACAGAATAAACAGTGTATAGGGCATATCAAAGTTTCATCATTTTTACAAAAAGCATTTTTCATGGTAATGATCTAGCACAACTGAGGGAATACCCACAACTACCCCAGACAACATGTGGGGGAAGAGCAGCAAGTCTTTCTACCGAAGAAAGGAATCACAGAGCAGCAAGCTTAGTTTTCTCCAGTGTGTACCCATCAAATGGATACTGTGGTTCCTATTTTACAATTTCTGCTATAAAGAATTTCCAGGGAGTGTTGACTATTACCTTAATATTTTTAACTTTATATTCAAAATACTTTAGGTGGATTTTTTTTTTAAATTTGCTTGAAAGGTACACAGTACCTCATCTCCTGATAAAGTGGAGCGAGGAATTGTATCGCTTGGAATCTTATAAAGATCAGAAGCTAATTCATGAATATTTTCACATACCTCAGCAGTGTGCCCTACTTTTTAAACAGCTTCACAGGTACATTTGCAAATGAGAAAAAACATGAAACATTTCAGAATACCTAATAAATAATGTCACTTTGCAGCTATATATGCAGGGGAAAAAAAAGCTATGATGATTAAAGTAACACAAAAGAGATGAAATATCAAAATTATATTTATAGTTTTATTTCAAGAGATAGGATTTCTGTTTTTATTCCCTATTATTTTGAGTCTCTTCAGCAAATATAAGCTCCACTGTATTTCTGGGATACTTCTACTGAAAATCGTGAACTAATATATTGTATTCTGATATATTTGACAGAAAACGAAAATAATTAATTTCGCACACTTTGGTCAACATATAGGAATTAGTGAACAATCCCTAGACAAATTGTGAACTTTAAGTACATTTTAAAGCCATACTTTTCCCAATTCTACCTCTTATTACAGTGATTTACTCAAATATCTCTAATAAGTGAATATCATCTTTTCCCTGAAAATTACTAGCCAAAGTGCTCATGATGACACAGAACTCAATTCTACATTTTTTTTTTCTTAGCAGAAAATCCAAGGTTTCAAGGAGAAAGCTGCCTGCATAATGACTACAAGAGGATCTCTTAATTTGTGACAAAAGAAGAGCTGTCCTATGGGGAAAATGAATAAGAAAGGGCTGAAATGGCAATGAAAACCCTCTGTTCCTGAATTTGTAAAGAAAACTCTATTGCAATGCTGAAACTCCACAGAGACCGGGGAAATGGATCTGTTTCCTCTTTTCCAAGTCTGCATCTTTGTGTAAGATTAAAAAAAATATATACATTATTTTGAAAGTAAGGGCAAGGTAACTTAAAAAGAGAATTGAACACAAAAATTGCCTTAAAAACTAGGCCCCAGGAGGCAGACCTGTTAATACCACAAAGAAGAGTTACTCACAAGGAGTTTCGTTTCCCACATGGATCTGCCTATCAGTGTGAGAAAAGTGTTTGTGATAATACTGACAGTAATAGAGAAGGATGAGAGGGGATGTAATAAATATGTATAAATACCTGAGGTATGACTGTAGGAAGGAAGGGGCTAAACTGTTTTCCAACGTGTCTGCTGATAGGACAAGGGGCAATGGTTTTAAGCTGAGGCAGAGGAGGTTTCTTCTCTGAGTGAGGGGAAACTTTTTTCCTGTGAGGGTGACAGAGCCCTGGAACAGGCTGCCCAGAGAGGCTGTGGAGTCTCCTTCTCTGGAGATCTTCCAAACCCACTTGGATGCCGCCCTGTGCCACATGCTCTGGGTGTCCCTGCTGGAGAGAGATGATCTCTGGAGATCCTTTCCAACCCTAAAGATTCTGTGATTCTGTGAGTCTGTGATATTTCTCTTTTCCTGTTCATGTGCAAAACAGAATTCTCATGTCACAAAGGGCATGATCCTATTCCTACTGTCATCTGTGTCAAAGCTCCAACTGTTATTGATGAGAAGATGATCATGTGTTATTGCTATCATGATGAATGAATGCTCATTATGACAAACATTCTTTTCTCATTTGACTGATTTTTCAGTTCCGCTGAAAAAATTTGCATGTGATTAATATAATTTTTGAATGACACAAGACCGTGTCTACATTTGACTATAAAAGGTACTAGTTTTTCAAATTACTACAAAAAAAGTCTTCTGCAATGAATGCATTAGTTTAAATGAAGTTCATTGAGGATTAAATACCAGATATGCTGATTATAAAGGCAAGATCGGAAAATATTGAAGAATCCCTGTACAATACAAAATTATCAGATATACACATGAAATTCTTACTCAGCTCTTATAGTGGTCAACAGAAAGCTTATGTGGCACCAAAAACAAATTAGAATGGAAGATGATTCAAATAACACAGTGCTCAGATGTCAAATGCCACAATACTGGCATTTTTCAGGGAATCATCAGCCTTTTCTTCACACAGAGGGCATGTGTTTGTTCTAGAATACTGCATTTGCTGCTACTAAAATTCAAGTTAATTGATTGCCAGTTGGCTGAAACCTGGAGTAAAACACAAACATTTGTGTTCAATTGGTCATGAAATATCTAGATTAACATTTTAAAAGCTGCTAGCTAGCTCATCTGGCAATAAATTCACTGTAAAACAGGAGCAAAAAGACTAGGTTCACAAACTTCAGTTACCTCTACTCAATGGCCTTCTTAAGCTTATTTCCAACTAAACTTGCTAAGGTAGATCTTCAGGCTAACGTTTCCTTGAGGATAACAAATAATAAAAAGTAATAACAGGCTCATTTGCCTCGCTTTTGTTCGCTTTATATAAAGTCTTTTCCTTTGCCGAGGACATTTGTTGGATTGCCTCTTGTGTGACTGGGATGGCCTCAGCATGGCAAGGTGACACACCAGTCTGGTTAAGCAAGAGTGGGTACTGCAGGAGACGGCACATTGGGACATACAGTCAGTACCCATCACCCATCTGCTCACCTCTCTCTGGTTACATATGTCTCTTTTGGGTAGTTCTTCTTATGCCTATTTCCATTCACCCTTGCCCTTAGAGTCTGATTTACTTATTTAAAGAACAATTTAAAACATAAAAGAACTGCATAAACGTGTACTTTGAACCCCCAATATTTCACTGGCCACTGCAAACAAGTAAATGTCATTAAAAATATGATAAACTGACAAAAAGTCATATTGGCTTTCTGTTCTGAATACAGCCTACTTTAAACTATAGAATAGTTACTCAAGATAAATTTATCCTTTCACTTTTCAATCTAACCAGCATAAAAACTGACTGGGGTATGTTGTACAATTTTTGACCACAAGCTGGCCCGCATATGCTACTGTAATTTATACAGTTGATTAGCTTCCACTTTCTCAAGGATATTAACTGGCATGAACCTTCATTTTTTTCATTTCCAGTAATTAATTCCCTGTGGAGAGTGACTGAAAACACTAAACAAAAGCATTTAATCAGAAATTATTAGAGTTGGCTTGTCAGTCATCTGTTAATCACCATTCATTTTTGTACAAGGAGTGAAAAATTTATTAAACCTTATACTTAATTAAAACATATTGTTTCCGTAGCAGATTGGAAAGTTCTGTCATCTGTTTAGACTTATATCCTAAGATTCATTAAGAATTCATGTTTCCTGCAACACGCAGACATTTAGAAATTCATTCTGTTGGGATCTATACCAAGGTACAAAGGGTGACAGTTGTAGCACAGTCAAGTATTCTTTTATTGAAGGCCTTCCAAAACCCCGCCATAATGCAGACTGATGACACAGTGAAGGAATACTAATGAAATTGAATGGACTGAAATCTAGAAAGTGAAGAACAGTGAGAAAAAAAAACAGTTTGACAGATTTGAGATACAGTATGGCAGTCTGGTCTCATGAATTAGATAAGCCCTAGAGTTTTGTACAGATATTCCTGCTTGAGTCTTTATAAAAATTTTCCTTTTTTTCTTCTTCTTTTATTTTTTCTGATTCTGTGTATATTTACCATTTCTAGGGAAGTGACTACAGTTTGTTTAAAATTAATGAAAACAGATTGCTCTGGTGTAACATTTCCCTAAGGAGTCAGAAGGGAAAATGCAGATAAATGAAAACGGCTGATTATTGCTTATTATTCCAACAAGGCATAAAGGTTTGCAAAACGGTGACTCTTTTCAATTTGCCTATATAAATCAGCATCCTGCTGCTGGGTAATTATAGAAGGCCATGTAAAGAAGTGTGCATTTCCTCATTTTCTTATGAGGAAAATGTCATATGGGCCCTTAGTAGTTGTCAAGACACTGTTGACGTCCATGAAGATGGTGCTGGTGTCCAGATGAAACCTAAAGCGCAGTCAGGCGCTTGGTCAAAACAGTGATTAAAGGTTGGCTTGTTAGACTAATTGACTATAAGGGAATCTCATCTTTGTCTCCCTAGTTTATTATCTATTTCAGGATCTTGCTCTTATCTAGTTTGCTAGATTTTACCTCATCACTGACTGTTCCTTGGTTCAGACTTCATCTTTAGGCTGCATGAATTTCTTGAACAAATTCTTTGGCATTTTTACATTATGTCTTTTAGTTTGTGGCATCCCTTGGCTTTTGTGGTTTCTGTCTCTTGCCTCCATCCCTGACAACAAAAATTTACCATCAACATTCATGTCACAGATGTGTTGCTGATGTGTTGACATCAAAAGTTGTGCGATGAACATATGGCCAAGCACAACTCTAATGAGTTCTGTAGAGACAAATGTAGATGCAGGTTTAAAAAAAAGGTTAAAAGTGTTAACATTTTCTATTACTAGTGTTTATCACGAGTAAACATCGGTATGTAAGTAATATACTAGATCCCAAAAGAGAGGGATGAGTACTTTTTTTTTTTTTTTAATAGCATTTCTTCCCACTGGCCTTCTGCCTAGCTGTTATTAGGATGCAATAGTCTGTAGGCATCCAAGATGAATATTCCTGCTGTTAGTAGACAGTTTTCTTGGCTCATATAGGAAAATAATTTCCTTTCAGACTCATCACTATGCTGCTACAACATCCATATTGATATTCTTATGTTTGAATGTGGTGACCATCTTTATTTCTTTGACTATTGGAGCACCTCACATTATTGTGTGATGAAGACCTTACAGCCTTGTCTAGGACTGGCCAAATCTGCATTTTACAAAGCCATATGACATACTTGGTGCTCCCATGCCAGTCGCATTCCTTTAAAAACTCCTCGACATAGTCATATGACTCCCCATGCTGCTGTGACATATGCCCCTTATGCCACAAATATTCTTCCGTATTATGCTAGAGTGTCACTATAGAAGGAGGATTATGTGGGGTCATGAACAGAGTCTGATCCTGCCTCATCCCCAGAAGTACAAGTAGAAAACAGTTGAGTGGATTAATATGTAAGTGGCTTTTAGAGGCTGATGCCCCTTTGCTCTAACATTGTTAGGTGAATGGAGGGATTGGTGTTGTGAGATGACCCCAATCTGTTCAATAACCATGTATATAAGCTTATAAACTAGGATAACCTTGGACAAGAGCAAACAATGGAATGTGACAGTCAATAGAATGTGCCAGCCTTTGCACATAAGCAGGTCCTTATATCCAAACACATCTCCTCTTCATCAAGCAAAAAACAGCAGTTAGCACAGCTATGTCACTTTTAACTTGAAATTGTGCAAGCCACAGCTGCTCTGCAAAAATAGAAGACAGAAAGAGAGAGAAAGCAGTACACAGATGAAGTAGGTACATAGAAAGAACCTTTGTTTATAACTAATGGGTTTCTCTGGCAGAGGAGAGTTGCTGTAAGTGATTGTTCATGCCTAACTTAAGGAATCCTAATTTTGTAATGTCATTACTTAGGTGTCATATGTATCAAAATGGCTGTCCTACTGCATGAGTAGCTGTACATATGAGTAGCTATAAAAACCTACATGATCCTGTTGGAACTAGAAATGTTGATCATTCATGTAACAAGTTTGCAGAGAATGCATCCTATATGACATATGTGCTAAATGAGGTCTTATTTGTGCTTAGGCACTCTCAGCATCATGTCATGACCAGTAGTTCAAGGAATACCAAAACAGGTAAGTTACTAGTAAAAACTACTACCTTTCAGGCAGACAGATTTCTTATTTTTTCCCCTCTTTCTGCTCTTCTTAAAAAGAAAATCAAGAACTACCACATTGCTAAGTTTCCCCTCCATTTCCCTACCCATTTCTACCATCCCTGTTATCAATAGGCCTTCACTTTTGCCAGCAGCTGTGTTGCCAACCTGGAGAGAGAGAGGGAAAAAAAAAAATCTCTTCCTCAAAACCAAAAGTCTTGATTTTAAAAAATAAAAAAAATAGTGCTTTCATTGAGGGAAGAGATGATTTATTGAGAGTATTCTTGACTTTCGGAAAATCAGTAAGCTGGACACAGGTAGTATATTCCCTCTGCCTGGAATCAGTAAAATTCAGGAAATATGAGAATTATTGTTTGTTGCATGCAACACAAACTATGTCTAAAGAAAGAGTTTTCCCAACCCTGCTTTGGACAATGTCTTTATATTGGGGAAGGCACAGGAAATGAAATGTTAGCAAAATGCCAAGTGGTTGCACACAGAAGTAACATCCAGGCTTTGATGCTTTAAAAAGCAACTGATGTACTACTGGCATTTCCCTTGCATCATTCTAGACAAATGATTGACTGAAGGTACAGATCTGTGTTAGCTTCGGGAGTTATTTAGGTTTGGGAGAGACTTGAGATGAAAGATTATGCACTTAGTTCCCTTTGTTTTTCTCTCAAGGAAAGGAATGAATGAAAACAGAAAATCTCTGGTCACGAATGAGAATCAAACGATCTACGGATGATGAAGTGGTGAACACCGTGCCAATAAAACCAGTAGAGTAACAAAGCATAAAGATTATTCTTGGAAGAGTCCTTTTATCACAGGTTTAGTGATCAGTCCTGCAGTGATTTTAAGCACTGCTGAATATATAATATGTCATTATCTGAAGTTCTGTCTAGACTGGGAGATTGAGGCCTGTTTGTACTAGTTAGTTTTAAGGCTGATTAGATAAAATCATTGGACATTTTTTTCTCCCTTTTCTTTGGGATATTAATGAAATAAGACATTAAAATGCAATAATTCAGTAAGATCCCGTCCAGGTGTAAATGTGGAGAAACATGGGAAAGAAGAGTCTGGTCCTTAACCAAAACAAAACTGTAACTGTTCCTCAGAGGGACACACAACTTATCAAATCATTTAAAGCAAAGTTAGTATAAGAAGGTCTCTTTTTCTCAGGTTTCAATCACAAATCTTTTTGTTACTATCAATTTTGTTAATATAATTGGATCTTGAGTCTTTTCAGGCTGTTAAAATCAGCAAGTCTGGAACATCTGAAAATGAGAGTAAGGTGGTTTCAATAACTCGCCCTTCTCCCGGGCACTGTGAAGAGTCACACCAATTTTAAGGCAATCAAGAGTACTTAACGTGGACTGCTCAGCATCTAGCACTCTGGAAGAATTCAGCCTTTAAAGAGAACGTCTCTGACAGGTGCTAAGTGCTCCAATCTTCTCAACAGGAATTTCTCATGAATGAAAACACCGCATGAAGATAAGCACAGAGAGAAACAATACATCTCTGATGGGTGTAAACTGCCCCATTCATCTTGTGGGTCCTCATTTGTCTCGCCTGAGGCCAAAGGCTAAAGATTTGTGATCCAATCAAGCATGCTGTAAACTCCTAGTGTTCAGGAGATTGCTGGCTGTCTACACCATATACCTTTTTCACAAAATGCATAGTTCTATTAACATGATAACGGAAGGACTTAAACAATTTTAGGGTATGTATCAGAGACCCCAAGCAGCATAGGCTCCGTTGCAAACCCTGGAAGACACTCATTCCTAGCGACTATAGAAAGCAAAGTGAAATGAAAACAAACAAATGAACAAACAAACAAAAAACACCACACATATACAAAAACACAAGCAACAACAATAACAATGGAAAAACACAGATCTTTCCAGTCACTTGAAGAATACAGAAAAACTTGGTACTTGATTTTAGATACTGGATTTAGGTTCCTGTTGGGCTATTTTTATTTAGGCTATCTTCCTTTAATAATAATTCCAATATCTAAGCTTGTTGAATGATCGTTTGGCTCAAGAAGATCTTTATGTTAGCTCTGCAGCAAGGGAAAAAAATAAAAAGATCAGCTCCATGCCACTCACCACTCCAATGGGGGGATTCTGCTAAAAATAAGGGTGCAAGAGAAAACAATTTGGAAAATGGTTTTTCATATTATATGATCCAACTGTGCTTTGTCTGTTCTGCAATTGCCTGTTGACCATCACCAGGCAGTTTCACCCGGGCCCTCAGGTGAATTAGCACTTGAAATGCCGTTGGTGATTGCTAGCTTAGCTGCATTTTTTTTTCCTGCCACTGATAACACCATCAGTGCTACATGAACCTATGATTTTCAGACTTAACATTTTTATCTGATATGCTCTTGCACCTGAACTACATCATGGGATAGATCCATCCTGGTTGGTGGCAAAGAACATGGACAGCAAAACCATATGTTTAAAGAACTTGAACACTCATTTACAAGAATATAATAATAATTTACAAGAATATAATAATTTGAGATTCTTGTGCTGCCAGAACAAGAACAATAATATTAGTGCATATCCTAAGTGACTATGCCAATCCTAATGTTAATATTTCCAAACTGTATTAACTGTATTAATTTTCATTTAAATAAGAGCCCAAATTTATATTAGAAGTTTAATACAGATGATTTCCTATATTCCTTTTATAAAACCACTCATTCATTATATGACATTTTATCTTCCTTGGTCATACATACGCTTATTTGCCTTCTCTTACTTCCTTATTTCAAAAGCCACATGTTACTTTTCCAGTTAAAATGTATTAGAAAGACAATATTCTTTGATCTCTTCTTAATACTATAACACTTGCTACTACTACTGCCTTAACATACTTAAATTTATTGTTGGAAACTAGAAAGGTAAGATGTCATATCTTTCTGCCTTCCACCAAACAAAAGTATTTTTAATAACATTTCAGAATAATTAATAAATGAGGATATGTTTCTGCAACCCTCTCACATAGATTTACAATAGATTTCTGAAGGTCAAGGTCATATACATATTTTCAGCTTTTAAATTGTTAGCTGAATTGTCACAATGGAATGTTATCATTAGAGGCTTAAAGTTGGGAAATGAAAATGATTGCATACTATTAAATATTAAAAACATAGAAAGGAAAAAATAAAACCCTGAATATGTGCTCGGTACTTGTAGAAATTTATTTAAAAAAATTAATTTCCTACACAGGTCACATGTTACGCATCAATTTCACTACTTCAAGAAGGCTGAAAGAGGAAGAGAAAGGAACCAAGATCAAGGTTCCTGGAAGGCAGCTGTATTGTCACACGCAGCATTCTCTACAGAGGTGACTCCCATTGCAGCAAAAGAGTGTTGTCTAGACAGTGACATGTGTAAGCACCAAGCACTAAATGAGCATTCAATAGCTCAGTCTAGTCATGCTTTTGATCTGCAAGACAATTAAAAATATATGAATTCCCAGAATTGTAGGTGTGTGTTTTCTTCCCCTAAAGAAAAGTGACACAATAAAAGAAAATAATTAATAATGTATTGTGATGTTAGTGTCTTTATACAGAATTGTTTTGCCTGATATTTGGGTTTAATTTCAAGACACGATGCACTTCGAATAATCCATAATACTGCCTTAGAGCAAACTGAGTTTTATAAACTGCAGTTTATACCAAACGAGTAATATTTAAACAGGTAAAGGAAATCACATGCCCTGCTTCTAATGTAAAGCTCCTTATTTAAAATACCTGCTACTCATTTTAACAGTGTGGATATGAGATGTAATTACCTTCAACTACTTTCTTTTTATTGATGTAACAATAGCATTACTACAGATTGAAACAGAAGTGAAATGAGTCTTTTAAGAAAAAAAGAAAAAGAAAAGAAAAAAAAAAGATGTCTTACAAATATAGCCTGTCAACTGATTTATTCACTATTAACACTATAAAAATAAAAGCCTAATACTAGACCATCTTTTCTGTGTTTAATAGATGAATAAATATGACTTTTCTAGCACAGTAACGTCTTTTTAATAATAATGTTTTTTAAAAAAAAAAAGTGCAGTATTTATGTTTCCTCATCCGTTACATTTTCTCGCTTAACCCCATGATTTTGTGATGTGGACACCCATGAAATTGCAACATCACAGACAGTTCAATCTTTAGTACAGATTTTTCTTCAGCTCAACTTAATTAACCTTCACTTTATCAAAAGATGTTACATTAAGGTGTACTGTAACACAGAATCAAAACACTTATTTTTACTGTAAACTCTTCCTTCATGAGCTATGTTAAAAATGGTGTAAGAAAGCTTATTCCATTTTTTAAGTGAGAAATATCAGTTTTCTATTTCATTTTTCTTGTTAGATATCATTGATGAAAGCTTCGGAGGGTCAAAATGGTGAAGTTCCAGGAAACCTGTTCGCAGGAGTGGAAAAGAATAATTAAGCAAGAGGTGAACTTCTTTTTTGAGAATAACAAAAAAAATTATGCTGGTATTTATTGGTCAAGAGTAAAGGTAGTATTTTTTGGTTTACCATGTGCCTTTATTAAGGCAAGATTATGATTTCTATTAGAATATAATTTTCTAAATACATATATAGAAATAATTAGACTAAGTGAAAGGAAAGAGTTTAAAATAAAAAATCCTAATGATGTTAAAGATGAACCAGAAAAAATTCTTAAAAACAAAATTTGTCAATAGCTTTTATTTAATAGATAGAAAAAATGCATGAGAGTTTTTTTAAAGGTTTTTATTCCTGGTTTAACATGCTCAGGATAAACAAAACAATGTAACATAAATCAAAAGAAAATAATTTAGAAATCAGCATATAGATACAATACTGAGCAATATACACAATATATCTGCACATTTTTATCAAGAGTACATAGAACATAGTTTAATCATTCTGTTTCACATTTGGATTTAGAAAAACTTTAAGACAAAGTTCCTTTCTTTCTCACAGCTCCGTAGTGTAAATGCTATTCTTGTGTAAAACCATGAAGTACCCAATACACAGTTATAATGACTAATGATTTACAGTACTCCAGCCTGCAAAGTGATTGCCACAGCAAGTCACATTTCATGCACTAATTTGTTTCAGATAGCAATAAGGAAAAAAAAAAAGGAAAACTTCTTGAAGCTTGGTGGGTGGAAAAAGTATAATGTTTTAAAATATATATAAAAGGAAATATAGAGGTAAATTTGCCTTTTAGAATAATTAAATTAGGAAAAGTACTTAAACTTTTCTGTCATCTTACCTCATAGCATCATCGTGGTTCGTTGTGCTACCTTTGCAAACATGATGATGCTCAAAGTTTGGATGTCTTCATTTAATTGAGCCAAATCTATCTTTGCAAAATCTTCTTTTCCTCCTGGAGAAGCCATAGATTATTGTTTTCCTAGAAACCACAGATTACTGTCAACTATCAGAAGAAATTAATGTTATGCAGATTACCTTAGAGTATCAGAATAAAAACCTGTTTTGTTTTTATGAAGTATGTTTGAGAGTCTCATCAGCTATTGCAGTCACTGTGCTCGTATTGCATCTTGACATTTGAATGAAGCACAGTCTACTGAGGGAAATGTATGATGCAGATCAGTCCCCCTGCTCCCTCCCTAATCCTTCTGCATGAAGGGGAAGGACAACTACTTTTCTCTAGCCTGAATAACACTGGTCTTTCCTGGGTAATTGAGGGCTGTGAAGAGTGTAACAGAGAGGAGATGGATTGATAAAGAAAGACTAGATGAAAAATGTAAAAGAGAGGCACTAGTTGGCATTATGCTTACAGCTGAATCATCTAGCCAGTGTTTGTGCCCATGATATTCAAATAACAAATTTTCTTCAAGTAGTATTAACTTTGATTTCTCCACACATGGAAAGATCATCTAGTTAACTGGGTCAGTGAAATATACATATGCAGTATACTTATCCATTTTTTATATGATTTTGTTCTTGTATCTAGAATTATACATGTAAGTTTACTTGTACTAGAACTTCTGCTAGAATTATCAAAGCTTCATAATTTCACTTAGAGGGTATCAAAATGCATATGCAAGTGCTAATATATGTGAGGTCTTATGCTAACAGCAAAAGCCATGATTTTGAAATTCTAGTCCTGACATAGTCAGTACACAGAGAAAAACAATTGTCTAAATAAGCTTGCCTCTGGGCATTGCAGATTTATTTTACTTCTGCTTTTTATTCCACTTCAATCTGTATACCTATGATTAAAATTATATATACTAAAAAAAGTTGAAATATCCCAAATCTTTATTTTCCAAATTTATTTTAAATTCATAACAAAATCTCCCTTATGGCAGTATTGTCATTATTTCTAAAACAGAAGTTGATCTGTTAATCACAATTAATTTCCTTCCAAGACACCAGTTTCCATTCTTTTAGATATCAAGTGAAAATACCCACATCGTAATAGGAATGCTTACTTTTTTCTGTGTTATATAGAGCAAGAAAGGACTAAATTGTATCTATTCCTTCAATACGTGATCAATAAATCTCTTACTGGTCCACAAGAACGACCTTTCTTCCAAACAAAATCATCCCAAAACGGTCACTGCTAATTGACAGAGAATATAAAGCTACCAAAAAATTTTAATCCCTGACCACATCTAAAAGTAAGGTCGAATAAGAGTGAGCAATATTTCAGGTATATTTTGTTGTCTTTGTTTTTGATGTAGTTATGGTTTGTCTGTCTGTTTCTGTTTCTACCACATCATTTAGTCTAATTATAATTACCTCTGTGCTTAATTTTCATGTTTCTTCTCATCACTATTCCCAGGACTCTTGAATCATGTTCTGTGGATACTTGAGATTTTTTTTTTCCAGGCACCAAAGAATAATAATCCTGTTCCCTTCTTACCGCTAATTACTATGTATGGATGACATGCATCTGGCCTATTAGTGGTCAACAACTTCTACTATGCCACCAGGTTACTCGATCTCCAAAATCTTCCAGCCCACTATTTGGCTTTCCAACCCTTTGAACTTTTTCATGACTCCAGCATATCCAAGAGCTATACGTTTAAAATGAGGAACAGGACGTGAACAAGGAACAAGGCCAATGTACTCTAACAGATCTGGAGCCCTTCATTTTTGCAGGTGAAAACTGGCTTGTATTGGATGAAAGCATACAGCCATACCCAGAAACTGGATTGTTTCAAAGTTAACATGAAGATTCTTACAACCATGATGGGCCATTTCAGGATCAGGAGCTGAACATCATTACCCATACCCATGTGGACATCCAGCTACTTCACACAGAAATAAAGGAATATTGTCATGCATTTCCATTGGAGGAAAGCAACTCAGATATATTAGATCAAGAAACTCTATTTCACATTTTTGCTGAGGTCAAGATTTGCTCAGCCTCCTAAGTCCTGAATTTGGGTCTCCACTAATACAAAAGTTTTCTTCCCTGCTGCAGGGTTTGTGAAAGAAATAGATGATAGATGATGTCTTTCAATGTATGTATATGCTTGAGAAGTGACCATTCAAAGATTTTGTCTGTTGATTCCTGCCATGCAGTGATACCTCTGTTTTAATTATCTGGCCCTATTTGCTTCTAACCTATTTGTGTTTGGTCCCAAACTCAGGCTTCTGCAAGCCATGCAGCTTCTTCTGCATCCATTCTTCTCCATTTATTCAGACCTGTTTCAGAAGATAGATCTTCAGAAGATTCATGAATGGCTTTTTTAAACCACTTGATAACCACCAATACAAAATCGAAGGCCTCAGTTTCATTCACATGCTTCTTTTCTGTCAGTTCTGTACTTAAAAATTAGTATCCAAAGATGCTAATGAACTTCTTGTGTAGATTAAAAGAAAATCAAGTCTGATATGTTCCCAAGGAGGGCATTCCAATTTGTATTAAGCCATCAATAACTTGTGTCATCTACGTGTAGCTTAGTTTGAAAAAAATTCTTTCACACTGAAAACTCCAAAACAATATACAGCTGTAGATCTTTCAATTCCCAATAGACTAGATATAGACTGTTTTAAGGAGTGAGGAGTGGCCATTCTCTGTTCTATGGCATGTGGCAAGTGCTAGTTGCTTTCTTGCTTTTTTATTTCTGAAGGATCATTTTAGGATCTTTAGGACCATTTTATTTTTATATTTTCTATTTTGGTTACTGTTTTGATTCCTCATCTTCCGATGCAGCTACCACAAAATACTTTTTCTCCCCATGAGGAGGACCATGACAAGGGTTTGCAGTCACCACAGAACTTCAGGTCAGAGCCAGTGAGACGTAAAACTCTTCTGTGCATTCTTTGTAGTCTTGAATGTCCGGTAGAGGTTTAAATTCATGGCAGCAGACTGTAATATTGAACTAAAAGTAAACACTCTGCTGTTGGGCTCTGGTCCTACTTACTTTTGAAAAGCTCAGAATATTATTTAAGGAAAAGTGCACATTCTCTTTTAAAAAGAACGAAGAACAGAGAGTTTTCAATCCCAAGATCCACTGCAGAATAAGACTTTTATATTTTGTTTCTGTAGTTCCCATTCTCACAGTTGAGCAGGAAATGAGGCAGCTCTGACACTCATACAGCACTCATCAAAAGCACAGGAAAACCATGTAACCACATATTCAGAGCACAAACGAGAATGAACAGAAGATATTTTCAGTGGTGATACAGATCTCCAAATTAGATTCAGTTCCAGGATTTAATCAAGTGCTATGTAATAGTATATCAACATACTCACCACAATTTACTCACAAAGTGTTCAGAACATAATACAGGAATGATAAAATTATCCTAGTAAAACTGTTGAAACTCCTGGAGAAAGGAAACAAAAAAAGGATAAATTTGAGTGGTATCTTCGAGAAATAAATACACAACTTAAGGCAAACACGCTTTAAATCAGTATTCAGCCTTCCTCAGACTTTGGTATCTCCTGTGGATTCCTCTGGTTTCCTGTCCTTATCAGCTTAGCAACTTACTTAGGTGAGGTTCTAGGTATATTAAACTTCCATCTAACAGCGATTTGTTTAATAGTTCTCATACTGAGGGAAACGACAGTGCTCCTGGACAAACCATTGAATCAAAGAAATTCGTGGCCCCTCTTCCGATATAAGACAAAATTTTGCTTCCATCTCAATGCACTGTCATTTTCAGGGATGCAATATATATCATAGATATGCCCTTATATCTACTTTTGACTGCCCTGTGATTGACTGCCCTGTGATCTAGGTTTTCTGGTACAACCAAAAATTTTTTTTTTTTGCACTATTGAAATAGCGATGTTCTTCCCTAATTAATGTGAATTTATGAGGCATATTTCTGCACTCTGACCTCAACCTGCTTTAAAGGGGACTATCTTGTCTTTGCTGAATGTCTAAAGGAGCATATAGCATTTAAGAAGACAATGAAATGTTTTTTTCTAGTATAGTCATCTGCAGAGTCATCAACTTTTCTGAGAATCTTCTCCTCTGTATTGTATGAACACTGAGTCATGAAAATGTCACTTCAGCTATGTTTACATCATTTTGCTCTCCTTTTACAAAAAAAAGTTTTATATATGTGTGTGTGTGTATATATATACATATATAATAACATAGAAATTGTGAAAGAGGAATTCTTATGTTTCCGAACAAGACTGATGAAACTTTTTAAAAATACTTTTAAAATAATTAGAAATAAAAACTGTTTTCCAATCTGCTTATGAATATTCTTTAATGTCAAATGTAATAAATTCTTTCCATCAAAATCTTTTTACTTGTTCCACTTCAACAATAAATTGAAAGACTATTTTTCAGTTAATATCATGAACACAGCAATTGTTCCTGAGACAATTTACCCAGATGTTTAAGATGAAAATCAACTGTATTAGGATCAGTTAAATAAAACAGACAATGCACTGCTATCTAGAAGACCGTGAAGAGTAAGACACATCATGAAATGATCTACACAAAAAGTGTACTTCTACAAGGATAAAAATTTTGTTAAATATGTTTAATTAGTGGATTTAATTAAGTGGATAAATGTTTTTGTTAATTGAGGTTTCAATTTAATTGACACTTACTCACAATGGAATTGTTTTGCCCAACAATATGAAATTGATTTGAATCAGATATGGATATTTCTATCAAATTAGTCAAAACAAAAATATGTAGTTTATATAGGCTTTAAAATTTATACTCACAAAACCTAAATCTGTACAGAGTTAAGTACCATGAGCAGACAATATCCAGCAGGAGTAAGCTTGATTAACCTGGCAACATTTTAAAACAAATTTAAACAGCCAAGGTAAATTTATTCCATATTAGCAAGCTGTGCTTTCGGTTAACATGGGTTCAGTTTGGTACTACAAGTTTTGAGGCTGTATTTTCCATCCAAATTGTAGACTCTTCAGTTTCCATTGGTTTATTAGGTTTAATCAATTAGTAAAAAGTGAAAATTATGTGGTAACACATAAAGATGTGTTGCCCCCAAATTAGAATCCTAATGTGACTCTCTCAATCCCAGACAGCTCTCCAAGTGTCACTGAAATTCCAGACCAACTAATGTACTTTTTGTTTCGTTCAGAAAGAGTAGACAGCACACTAAGGCAAAATGCCATTTCCCACCACAATCCTTCTCTGTTTATCCTTACTTGACATATATTATGCACACCTCAAATAAATTGTTTGTGGTCTGAAATTTTACTTGTTCTACTTTAATTCTAAAGTGACTTTTATATGAACGCTTTGATTATATGAACAGGAAAAATAACACACATTTCTGTATTTCATCTGAAAAATGTTGATGTTCATGTACATGTTCAGAATGAGACTTGGCCAGTTTATCATCCAGGTTTTATATTGAGTGGCATAAATGATTAATAAACTCTTTATTCCCAAGGAGCACATGTGCACATGTGTGTGCAGGTATGTGTGTGATTGTGTGTGCTCTGATTATTAAAAGGAGAGGTTTTGGCTTCCCTGAAATATATTAAAACAAATTAAAATGACACAGATTTAAAATAAAATTTAAAAAAAAGGAGGAAAACAACTGCACTAACATGCTAAGAATAGGAAATCTAGAAGATGAGAGGATGAAAGGCAGAGCTCTCTCCCACTGAACCTTTTGAGATGACTATATATAAAACTAACAGAACTATAAAAAACTGCTCTGTAGATTTACTTAGGCAAAAACAAGCAAACAAAACAAAAACAAAACAAATTTACTGCTTCCATCTCTGTCATGTATTTTGCACAGGCATTTTACCTAATCTATTTTTAAGATTTTGGAACCTGGAAGCAATGTTTGCTTTTGCTTTTGGCTGTGGCATCAACTGCCAAGGAAGAACCAAACTCCAAGACTAAAGGGAGATGGTGGCACTACTACTTCCCCCTTTAATTTTGCTGGGAAGAAGAGCGGTGTAGCACTTGGAAACTCCATCTTTGACTACTGATTATCTCAAATTCCCTCTTTCTTTTCTGTCCTATCAATTTTCTAGGCTACATCAAATGATTTCAATTGAAGTCTTTCTTTTGCAGTGGTAAGAGTTACTTTATACTTATGTTTTTCCCCTGTCTCTCACCCTTTTTTGAGCAGGCTTTCTGCCACTTGGTGTCCACAGCTTGAGATCCTGCCAACACAACTGAGACAGCAAGTCTGGAAATAGCCTATAGAGTCCTGCCTTGCTAGACTGGAAACTTTTATATAAAATAGACTGGAAAGATTTATACAATGGATTGGCAGCTGATTAGCAGAAAAACACACCCGGGAGCCAAAATGAGTGTGGAGTGCTGTGGAAGGCTGCCAGCTTGACAGCTCTGCAAGCCATAACCATCCACAAAACAGGTACGGGATAGGGACAAGCTCTGTCAACCCCAGCCACTCTCCCTACGAAAACCTGACCTATCAGATGAGCTGCAGTCATTTCAACAGCCATGAGTTGTTGTTCTAAAATGACTTAAATGTTAATTAATAAAGAATCACCTCATAAGCTGCAGATGTCTCACTGGAGTAAACTTGCTTTCCTCTCTTAAGTTTGTAAGTACGATTTAGATCATATTAACATTTACAGTAAGTTAGCTCACACACACACTCAGATGCTCTTAATTGCTCAAGAGAACTTCTTTAAAACCAAAGAAATGTGAGCTCAGGGTGACAAAACTTCACAAATATATCTGCCTTCAAATAAATTTTTTATTTAATGAGACCCTATCAAGAGAAAAACTATGTGTCATATTGTCCATTTAATGATTTTAACACTTAGGAATAGAGTTTTATAAGTTCACCGATATTCTTTCTTACCAAATCACAAACCCCAGTATCTTTGTGAACTCCTTCTTTATTTTCAGGAAATGAAATTAAAATTTTAGAAACACCTTAATACTGTCAGTAGTATATTACTAACCATTATACACAGTTTTCCCATGCATTCCCTTAGTTCATATTTGATTTTGATTTAATGCTGTAATATTGATTGATTAGAGCTCAGTGTTATTCACAGACAAACAAATTAAAGTGTTTTGAAGTACTTGTTGTAAGTTTTACCTGCATGGAAGATATCACATTCTTGAAGGTTTAGAAGGAGTCAGAGCCTGAACTGGCTGTGTATAAGCATTTCTTGAAATTTTCAATCTTATCGTTTTTCATTGGAAAATTAAGGTTAGAAAAAACTCCATTTTAAAAATGTGTTTCAGAACAACTCAGACAAGGCTTTTAATATTGTTTTTCCCTTATCCTTGTTTTCCCTCCTATAAATCCAACATAAGTTGGCTTAGACTCACAGGATACTTCTTGAGCCATTTCTAGGTCCCAGTTTAGTAACCTCAATGATCCATGACAGCTACCTATAACAAAGATTTCAGAATGAATACGCTTCATTCTTTCCTAAACCAGGATTTCATTGCCTAAAATCTATTCCTACTCCTAATAACAAATCAGTTCCTGTATTTATCAGCTCCTAAACTTATGAAGCACTTCTATGCTTAAACTTATTCAGAGTGTAACAACTCCTAAGTGTTAATAGCTCTCCTTCTGTGCCCGCCTGAGGGAAATGGGGAGTGTTGCTTATTTTCACAGTAAGTTGCTGAAGATGTCCGATAAGGCAGTTATCAGAAATCTGATAAGGCTCTGATTGCAAGTAACAGAATAGTGATTAGCAGATTCATCCGAGGTGTGGCAGCCCTGAATTCCAAGGTTTCCTAAATCTCACACCTCTTTAGAGAGCATTCTTCACCACCCGCCTCTTCTGAGCCCACCCTGCCTTCCAGGGCTGAGCCAAGGTACAGCCAGGACTCTCAAATCACTGCATTGGAGAAAGAGCCCAGATCAGAGGGATGCCTTACTTGATTGTAGTGTTTGTGATACTCAGAGGACAAGGAAGTTGCAAGAAGCTGCAATTGTAGCTTCCATGAGCATTGTGGATGCCTTTGTCCAGTGAAATAAGTGCTAGATAAAACACTCTTTTGCTTGCTTTCTGCACTCACGCCAGTGTCTGGAGGGCTACTGAAAGCCATCTACTGTGAGATGATGACTAGGCAATTTGGAGAACTGTGTGTTGAACTGAGAGAGAATCCAGGTCTCACACTTCTTAGGCTCTTTTTGCCGCTAGGTTTTGAAAATATATAGAGAAAAGAAGACCATTGCTATAATAATAGTAACAACAAAACCAACAACTGACTGTGTAGCAACGGAAAATATCTAAATAAATCTGCAGCTCAAAATTTAAAGAAACCTTCTCTCTTCTCTTATAGTACAGAACCCAGTAATGTTTAATTTAGGAAGATGGATCATCCAATAAGGAATATAAATATAAATTTGTTCTTTTCAGAATAGGGACAGGGAGAGAAGCAATATTTTAAAATTTAATCAGGAAAACATGTGTTTACAACTCTGAAATTTGTTGTATTTTTCATCATTTTGAGATTTTAAAGGGTAGTGATATAAATTTCTGCAAGTTTTTAGAAGTAGTATAAGCCTTTGTTTTTATTATTGTCCATTCAGTTAGTTTAACACAGTGCCTTACTGTGCCTTACTGTAATGCCTCAGAGAAATTTTCATTTCCAAGTAGCTTTCCTGTTCAGATATAAGAAAGTGCATCTAAACCAATAAAGCCTGATTCAGGAACTGATGGACTCATTTGCATCCTGGCCAGAACATCAATCAATAGCTTTCATTTTGTTTAAAGGCCAGGGGCCAAATTAGAGTTTGAAAAGTCCTTGTAAAACCTTTGGGTAATTTTGAGATTGAGTCTAATGAAAGATTAATGAATACAGGCATCCATTTCTAGCCCATCTATTTACATATGACTTCTACCTTCAGTCTTGCTGAGTGGCAATCAAAGTGAATCAGTCTGTTTCTGCAGATAGTGCTGACTAGCTAAGAATAGTTTTTGCTGCCATAGCAGTCTTCTCATGTCATTGTTTATATCATAAGTATATAAATAAACACATTAGTATATGATATGATATATCACAAGACTGTGAAGTTAGTTAAATCACAGAAAGAGGATACAATCTGGGTATTATCACTCATGCAAAAATTTATCACAATATTTTCCACTCTAAATATAGGAATTATAGTAAATACCATTTGTGGTAAATATCCTCACATAGTGTCTCCTCCAAGCTAAAGACAGGGTGAAAAAATTCCACTGAGGAGTGAGAGCAGAATGTTCTTTGAGTAATAAATCATATTTCCAAAACAAACAGCTGAGTATATTTATATATACGATTCTTTTAACACTGGCAATAACTGGACTGAGTAACCTTAATGTTTTTGTTTCTACTTAATAAATGCAGTTGTTTCACTGTATTAATGCACTATGCAAAGTAATTTCACTTTCTTCCTATGATTTGATCTAGAGAGAGAGAGAGAAGAAAAAACATTTTCCTTAGTGCCATATTATTTACTTTTGTGAAATATTTGATTGTTTAAGGGAGAAAAAGTACTCTCAGTCCAAAATTTTTTTGTAGGACTAACAGCTCTGGTTTTATTTCCATATTGAACTGAGTTATTTTGTAGAAAGATTTTACTCTGCCCAGTGAAAGAATGAGATGTCTTTTCTGACGAGAATTGCTACACTTTTCTCTGACTATTCAGGTAAACTTAAGTTTCATGAGACCTCTCTCCTAAATTCCTTTTGAATAATCTTTTTATTGTGGAAATATTTTTTTTTCTCTTTCACATCCATAGTTCAGTCTTTACATACAAAACCAATAAATGGTCAGAAAATACTCCTTCCCTTTCATTCTTCAGGAAAGCAGATGATAATATTATCTTTCTCCTGATCCTCTTCAAGTTCTCGAAGGTACCTGAACTGTTCTTCAACCATTCCTTCTCCTTCAAGCCAGATGAAATTTTCAGTGATTCTTGTTATTTGGGAATCACCAGTTCTAAGGGCAGTGCCTGCTACTAAAACTTGCTAGCTTTTATTGGAAACTCCTTTATCATTACCAGATATTAATGGAGTTCTTCCTACTGCTGGGAGCCTGTTCTATTCACAGACTTCAGGATTATGTGTAAAAAGAATAAAAAAAACACCCTGTTATTTTGTTGATAATGATAAGATATCTTCTAGCAAATGATATAAGGCTTTCCGTTGTCTTCATGAACTAAAAGAAAAAAGCATACTCTCCTGCATTTGTGAGGACTTGCAAAAATATTTGATTTATTATTAATAGGACAATGGGCTAAAGAGAATTGTTTTTCCTTTCCTGTGAACGTTTATAGATCAACTATCAATGCGAGTTTTTGAAAAGTCAAGATCTATATTCTAGGCTGAAGAAAAACTGTGCTTTAATTGGGCATAAAAATAGAGAGGAAGAGGGAGTACAACAGTCATCTCTTCACAGAGACATGAATGCCATAAATTTACGCTGAATTGTTTCCAAATTGAGATACTGAGCTGAGTTGTGTAAGCTTGTCTTTCTCATTCAGTGTGTGCAGAGTGACTAGTACAATAAGAACTTGATCAATGAATGAAGTTCTTAGCCACTGTCTCATTACAAATGGTAAATAGTAATAATTAGTTTGGCAATTACAGGAACATACTTTCAGACACACAGTTTTGACTTAGGACTTAAAGAGTCTATTATTACAATAGGTTATTAGTAGACATGGTTAAGAACTTAATTTAATAAATGATTCATCGTTGCCAAAATAGAGAGGGTGTTAATCAAGAAGCATCTTTGGAAAAGAAAAATTAGAAAAAAAAATTTGAAGAAAATATGCCAATTCAGAATTCAGTCAGAATTCCAAAGTTATAAGCTCAAAGGTATGAACGACTACAAAGGTTGTTTTCACTGGGAGTTACCACAGAGTCAGGGAGATCTCCAGCAAATACCACCTCAAGGCTCCATAGTGGAGTGGATCCCTTGCAAGGAACACTGCAAAGGAAAGATATAACTATGCATCTAACAGGTGCTGAGGAAGTTTTTGAATTGCATTTGGATCTGGTATCTCAATTCTATCCATTAAATCACTACCACATTTTATTCCAAAGCCAGAATAGACAGTGTTTGATTAATAGGTGAAACAAAAGACATTGTGGTCATTCCTAATAAATATAAAAAGACAAAGTGTACAAATGAAGGGGTACCCTAAGCACTGCTCACAATAAGAAAAGTTCTGCTTCCCATCCCAAAGTCCATGATCACTACAGTCTTAATTGTGCAAGAAACCAAAAGGTCTCCTTCGCGTGCTGATTGTCCTCAGTTCTTATGAGAGATGACACATCATGAATAAAAAAGAAGTCAGGCATATGACCAGATGATATGCTGGAAACTTGTCTGTGCTTTCCCACTACATTAGATGATCTACTAAATGATATTATCCCCAGCTTTTTGTGGCTCTCATTGCATTTTGAAACCCTGAAGCTGCTCTTGTACAATTAGATCTCAGCCATACACAAAATCTTATTCTAGCATAGAAAAGCCGTGATTAAAGAAATGAACCTTTACTGACAGGGGAAATTTCTGTAATTCATTTTAAATGAGAGCAAAAATACTTCCAGTGCTCTCAGAAGATTGTACTGAAAGCAAATAACAAGCAAAAACCTTTTTATGTCTTTGTGTCCTCTGACAGCTAAACCATTTACCTTAAACCAAAACATTCTTCATTGGAAGAGTGATACCAATAACTGAAATAAGGTTTATGAAAATTATATTTTACAGACCATGCAGATGAACTTGCCTGAATTCAGAGCTGCACATTGTATACACAAGTGTCTGACCTTTTCACCTATAGCTTGCTTTATAATCTGTGGAGAAAAACACATTCTTGATGCTATTCATCTTAAGTCAAAGCAGGCAATCAAAGTAAATCAAATGAATTGAACTCTAAATTGCCTGTTTTACCACTAGTATAATCACTGATAGGGTAACTACCTCACACATAGAGCTCTACACTACAGATATAAAGTTTGGTGAGATTAATCTCTTCTCATCAGAAAATGAATCTTATAAATATTGCTTGTTTAACAGATATTCTATAGAAAAGGTTGTGACACATAGTATTTTACTATCAATCAGATTTATTTAGATAAACCAATTATGGCTCTATAGACTTCTTCATTTCTTTTTGCAATTGCTAGAAAGTATTTGTATTGCAAATCAATTTTTAATTCAAAAACAAACAAACAAAAAATCTTACACACTTTGAACCTCGCATAGTTCTGCCAAGGACTACTATAACTGAAAAGTTTCTTCTATTCTGGTTGTTCTTATTACTATAGTTTTTATCTTGCACTTATTGTGAAGTTCCTACATCAAAAAGTCAAAAATATGATAACCGTCGATAAAAAGAATAAAAATGATAACAGTTTTTAAAAAGATCCTGACTTTACAATAGTCTGTTTAAAATCAGAAGCTATTTTTTTAAAACAGTGCATGTGTTTTGCAGATTGCATCTAACTTCAGTCAACTGAAAGAAGCATCTAATCAAAAGAGTTAGTTGAAATGGATTATCTTCAGATGGCTTAGGTCTTGCTTAAGACATATCTGATCCTTCTCTCTAACTCTGTCTTTATTTCTGATATTTGTGTTACTGCACTTGTAAAGGTCAGAAGGTGGGAAACGCCTTTGTCACTCCTCAGAATGGCCATTTAAGCCCAGTTCTCTATTGTATGGCTCAGCTAAATTCACAAGACATAAAAGGGTGCCTGGAGGAGTCAATGACAACCAGTTTTCTTAAAAACAATTTTCTCAAAGCCAGTTCTGTCGTTAAAGAAAAGATATATTTGCTCTCTATAGTCAATAGAGAAAGAGAAGCATCTTCAGAAGTCAACTAATTTCAGTTATTTGAGGCATTTGCTTTGGCGTAGGCTGAGCAGGACATCATCCAAAGGTATTTGTCTGTTTGTATTACCAAAAAGAAAGTCTAGATGACCAGATTAGTAGATGCCAAAGTTTTGAAGAGACGAATGTAAGTGGAACAAACCCATTCTAAATATTCAGTGGGTTAATTTGGGTATGCCTGTTTGGAGATTAAAATTCCCCTGTAAACATATGAAATAGTGCATGCACAGCAAGCATTCATCCTCTGAAAAGGGGTTCTAGCAGTATCTAGAGTCATTCTTATCCTACCATGAGATAGAACTCATGAGCTATTATTTGCATTTTTTGTGTTCTCCTTCCCCGCTTATGTAAATCAAGACAGGTAAGCTAGTTAGTAGGTTATTCTTGAACCATTTTGGAAGCCATCTGGTATTTTTAACTTGTTAACTGAATAATAAATTAATCTATTATGAACTTTACCTAAACTAAGTCCAGGCAGGCCTAGACATATTCTGACTTTCCAAAGGAAGAGTGCAAAAGAATCACATTAGAGAGACCAAGGCATCTTAGTGCATTCAATCTCACAAAAATGTCAAACTTCATCCTTTTACAACCAATGTATACCCATAAAAAACATCTAACTAAAAGTAGAGTCCAGGAACCAGATAAATTTCTGTATTTGTCACAGAGACCATGAGACCAAAGCCGCTTATTTTCTGACTGGATATAATAATAACTCAAGGTGACATCAGTACCAGCTCAGAGGAGAATATTCAGTATAGATGGGTATTTACAATCAGAAAAATCAACTTGGAAAGCATCAAATTCTAGCAAAACCAGAGTCCAGGACTTTCATAAAAAGCCTGCATATTTAAGTGATTAAGTCTTTAGGAAGAAGAATTCTCTCTGAAGATAGTAAAAATAACATATGAATAATTTCCCTCCAATTGTGGGTTAGCATGTGTTTTCTGGCCCAAACTCTGAAGTTTGAAGAAGTCCATGAGTCCATGGTGAGCGGGGAATGATGAGCAGGGAATAGCGAGCAGTGCTCTGCTCCAGCAATCTGGGTGTCAAGCAGTTCATCCATCCCCTTCTGCACTGTAGCAGATTTTAGCAGGACACTGAAGATAAAATATCACCTGTTTTGGAACCTCAAAAGCTGACCAAGTATTTCTGGATAACAGTCTCCAACTAACTGTCTAAAGTAAATCTTGTACAAAGTCAGAGCTTTATCTTCAATCAAATTTTACAAAAAGCTGTCTGATTTTCCATTGACAGAGAATGAATTTAGCATTTTATAAATAACTGTTTAAGTCACAATTGTTTTAGTCCGTTAGTGCCATATTAATGGAATTCTCCTTATTTTACCTTTCAGTACAATTAATTTTTCCTTACCTGTGAAACAGTCAGGACAATTAAATATATAAACAAACAAACAAAACCCAATCTGCCCATTATATTGTTTTATTTTGGGTGACCTACAATGACCATTAAGGTAGATTTTACATTGAATTGACTATGTTTCAGCGAGCAGAGAGATTTATTGTCTTTTGAAGAAAATATTGACTTCAGCTTTGCCTTAGTCAATAGCTTATCTTACAGGTCAAGAGCATTTGAAGACCCAAGAAAAATTAGATTACTGATTATTATTTACATGTTTGTTGCTTATACAAGTATATACTGATTTAAAGTAATAAGTTCCCTCATATGTAATAAAGTATCTCCATAAAGAGACAATTTTCACTCATCCAAATGTTAATGCTTATAGTTATGTCAAATACTTCGTGTTTCCTACTTCCATCAGTTCTCTAGAATGCTCAAGGTTTAATCTCACTAAAAACTAATCAGAACACTCATGTATGCCCATACTTACAAATATTTGAATTGTAATGATAATTTAGACCAAAGAAAATCAGCTTCTTTTCCATCCTGATTTATCGAGGTAAGATTTCTCCTGTTCATTTCTAAAAGTTCTGCCCACAGTTTGTTTGAATATGATAGGCCTCTGCGACATAGTACACCTAATTGCTATAACTTCTTGTTCTGTATTTAGGAGAGATTAAATAGTCTGTGAGTGAGTATGTGGGTCTCCATAGATGAAAAATGAGATGAAAGGAGAATCATATTTTCGCCTTTGTCCTCTCATAGTAGGTTGAGTAGATTCGGAGCCGTATTTTACAAAGGAAAAAAAAAAGAAATCAGTCACACAATACTGTGGGAAGTCCACTAACCCATTATCTTAAATTATGAACCTTTATAGTCTTATATTAAGATTTCGAAATGCAATTAAGTAACCTGTATTATTAAAAAAAAATCAAAATTGAAATTATCTGTACAATAATTTTAGAAGAATGTTGCCGTTGGAGCTTGCCTTTGAAGAACACGATTTAATTCCCTAGAGAGTAAAATTGATTTTTTTTTTTTTTAAGAAGAGAGATACAGAAATGAGAATTACAAAAACCCATGACAATAGCATCTAAGTTGTGGTGCTTACTGCTTCAATCTCTGAGTTTGTATATGGCTACTTGCAATTACCTTCTACATCAAAGAAGCTTACCTGATATGTCATGGGATTTAATATTAAAAAGCAATCTTCTTTGCAGCCCTGCAGCTGTTGAAAAGGTTGAAAAAAACCCAAAGAAATTCACACATTTCAGGGTGGGTAAAAGGTATAATGATTTCTTAATGTAGAACATAAATGACAGTTACACTGAGCTATTAAATGTAGCAGAGCTACATTTCACATAATTTGTTGTAATACTGCATTTTTCAGACCTCTTGAAACATAAAAATATAATTTCTACATTCTTCTTGTGAAACCAAGAAGTCCTTCATTATGATCCACAACTCACAATTTCTTATTTTACTTTTGAATGATACCTCAATGCTTTAAAATCAGAACCCACACCAAGATAATGAGATTGAGCACCTATTTCACAGGTGACAACTGACTTTTATTCATGGACTTTGTCTTGAATGTTTTTATTTAGTAGCTTGTCCCGTTTGTCTAATGTAAAGCAGAACATACTGTTTTAAATACGAATAATGGAGAAATGAAATTAAAAGCTTCCAGAGGGCTTCTGAGGGCTTCTGTGCCCTCAGAAAATTATTAGGTTAGTTCTCCTTAGTAATAAAGCTAAAGAAAAAAAGGAAATTTGGCAGTTCCTCACAGAAACACTATTAAAATCACAATCATGTACTATTCTTATGTAAGAAATCAACTTGGCTAAATCTTCTGCTCTTTATTAACCTCAAACACAGAGAGGAAGCATGCAGAAAGTATAAACTAGGTCAGTATATCAGGGACAAGGACAAAAGGACTTTGTAAGTCTGTATGGACAAAATTAGAAAAGCCAATTCAGTACAATCAATCAGGACTACAAGAGGGGGGAAAATACTGTAAAAATATTATTAACAAGTGGAAAAGCCAGTAAGAATTTGATCTAATATTAAGTGGGAGGAAACTCTAGTTGCAAATGTAGCCAGAAAAGCAGAACGAACTTATCTCATTTCATCGAAGTCTAGTTGCAGCAAGATGGCTAATACACAGGGCTGGTATCAACAAACTCAGATACGTGTGAGCGGATTTGGATGTGCGTGGCTTGAACAGGTGAAGCAAGGACTGTTTTGTTCTTTCGACTCACCTTCTCTTACCGGTCATTGTCCTTGTAGTAGGAACAACAGGACAAAACAAACAAAAAAACAACAACAACAAAAAAACTTTCAGCTGCTTCAATCCATGGTTTGCCATCTTAATGCAAACCCACCTTCCTATAATTTGGAGTAGCTGGGGTGTGGAAGCACCTTACATATTGGAGCGAAAAATAGCAACTTAAGTCACTGCAAATAAATTCATTAGAATCCTTCCACCTGAGTCATTACATCTAAACTTCCAGTGTTCTCTAAGAAGGTGCATATACTCATAGAAAACCTTTCAGAAAACTATCATATGAAACTCTCCCTGAGCTGTTATCCATTCTCTTGGGGAATTCAAGAAGATGGATAAGTCCCCAGAATACTAGAAAGAATAAACATACTGCCTGTTATTAAAGAAAAGTGGAGAAGATGGGAAGAATGGGGGAAAGAAAGAGAGAGAGAGAGAAAGAGAGAAAAGAGACAGAGCAAAGCAAAGAATTAAGCTCCAATCAGTCCAACTTATGTTCCTGGAAAAATTCTGGGACAGATAATCAAACTGCCTGTAAGCACCTTGAAGATAACAAGGCAGATGAACAACAGCCAACAGGGATTTGTCAAGAACAAATTTTGTCAAAAAAATCTAATTTCCTTCTATGATAGGGTAATGGATCTTGTGGACAGAAAGAAAGCAGATGTAATACAGCTTGACTCTAATATAGCTTTTGATTTTCTCTCATGTGGCATTCTCATTAACAAGTTAGGGAAATCAGGTTTGCAGGAAACTTCTATAGAGTATAGACAAAAGTGATTAGAAAACCACAGCTGCATTTTCCATTAGTTTACAGCCTAAATGGAAGGATGTATTTATTGGATTAGGATCTTTGGAGGCTCTCCTAAGCTGAGATTTTTTTTCTGTATTCATCTAGCTCAATTTCATACACACTAATACAAGGTTCTGAACTTAATAGAAATCCTAACTGCAAAGTAACAGAAGCAGAACAGCTAGTATAAGAGTGATCTTTTCAAAAATATGATTAGTGTATCTCAAGTTGAACAAAAATTAGTAATAGCATGAAGTAAAAATGTCAGATTTCATGGTGGGATTTATAAATAGGAGCGCAGAGTGCAAAGCATGACACAATATTTTCGTTCTCCTCAGCATTTGCTGGTCCTCAGTTGGAATAGTGTGCTTGATCTGAGGCACTGAAGACATATTAAGAGAATTCAGAGGGGAGCACAAAGATCATTACAAAGTGCAACCTGCCAGAAAACAGACAGAATTGGAGCTGCTCAGTAGGAAAGAGAAGACTGAGGTGAGATATGATAACAATCTTAAAATATGAAATTTTGCTGAAAAGAAAAAGGAAATAATTTGATCTCCTTGTCTGCTGTAGAGTCAACTGCAGGTAGCAGGTTTGTGGCAGTGCAAACCAAACACGGTCCATGGGAAGAAAATTTAATCACAAGGACAGCTAAGTGCTGGAATGAAGTGTGAAGGGAGGACATCAACTCTCCATTATTCTTATGAATGTCACCAGTGACGTAAGTTTAGTGTACCCTGCCTTGGACTAGATGACCTCTCAAAGTCCTTTCCAGAGCTATGTCTTCAAGAGGACAGTATTTGGTGCGAGGCTGAAAGTCAAAACAAATCAGAAGGAAACTGAACAGAGCTTCACGTGAGAAGAGATATAGAGGAACTTCTTGTTTCCAGTTAAAAGTTTCAGTTTTTATATAAGATCAGGGTGGAAATAGCAGACTGTGTGCTAAGACAAACACCTGCAGTTTGCAGTGATATTAATAGGGAATAACAGATATATACTAACAAGTTACGACCTAGAAGTTGCATTTGTCTATATGTACATGTGGATACATCTAGATACAGATATATACAAAAACATTTTAGGAGTTTTAAGTCCTGCATAATTCTAAGTATTTGTCAAACTATAGTTATAACTGCCTTTAACATAAGAATTTCTGTAATATGTAATACACATTCATTTCTAATAATTTCATTTTGATAATGATGGTGTAGTAGTGGGCAGCTGAAGGAACATTGACGAAGAATGTTGTTCTGATATATATGAGTGCAGCTCCCTCTAAGCTTAGTAGTACCTGATCTAACATTTATTTTGAATGCTGTGTCAAATATGATTAATGTCATTTGTTAAGCAGTAGTTAGAATTTTTAATATTCTTGATATCTTTATTTCTTCTCAAAGAAATAAGATTTTCTGACACAAAAAAATATGGTTTTCAATTTTTTTTTCCTCCTCGGCTAATATAACCTCTGGCTTAAGTATTAACTGACTAAAATGCACGTATATATGTGATTGCACCTGTCCAGTCTTTAAAATTTAGACACCTTAATGAAAACTGTTTCTAAATAGCATTAGGTCCTCATGTCTTTAATTATCCAGGTCAAGTTGCCACTCTCTCCATGACTCCTACACCTTAAACACTAACATTAGCTTCAGATGTGAAACTCTGAAGATGAAAACGCTTTCTTAAGCCAATTTTGTCATGATAAATTTTGTTAGTATATTAAGAAACAAATATCTCAGTCCTCAAGGTTATAGTGCTTTCTATCTGTAAAACTTTGATTACTGGACAAAGACAAAATAATTTTCTCCTGCTGAAAATCCTATCAGCAACAGCTTTTAACAAGTGGTTAATTTAGACAGCAAGAATTACTGAACTTTTGCTGACAGTTAGTATGTCTTGTGATCTGCCTTGTCTTTTCTTACATACAAAACTGATTTTTAACCAGCAAACACTAAATTCTTTTCTGTAATTTTTATTTTCTCTTCCTTCACCTTTTTATGTAAACTCTTAAGAGAAGTGACAGGGAGGCAGCATATAAAAGCAGTCTCATTTTGCATCAGAAGGACTGCCAAGGCCTCTTGTATGAGTTATTTGCTCCAGATATTATTTTAATTATTTGTTCCAGAAAATACTGCTTACTTCTGCTGAGATTAGTGTGTTTATATTTTTGTAACTAACAAAACAAAGAATCAGAGGAGCACATTAGAACATGCACCCAGCGTATACTGGGCAAGACCTTTTGGTTTCTATACCACAGCTGGGTTCAAAAGATCTCATTCTGAGTGTCCACCTGCTATCACCTCCAGCATTATGCTCAAACTCTTCATAAGGCTGAGTCTGTAAAGCTGAGCTTTGAATTAATCTGGACTCGCCTCCACCTGTTGCTGAAATCAAAATATTGCAGGAAAAACTGAGTCTACTGCTAAGGCTGTATTTCAGTCAGAAATATCACCACATTGGTAAGATAAAAAAATGTAGACAGCAGTACTTTGGACTATAAAGTGGTGCATTTCCTTAAATGTTCGTTCTTTTATCCTCTGCTTGATTTGCAGACTTTCAAAGAGTATAGAGAACTCTTAGACCAAAAAAGACATTTGATGAAGTAATTTTCAACATATGAAAAAGATGTATAAGATAGGCAAAAAAGACTTCATTTTATTTTATTTTATTTTATTTTATTTTATTTTATTTTATTTTATTTTATTTTATTTTATTTTATTTTATTTTATTTGTCTCTCTTTTAGTTCTTCACTTTCACCTGTGTAACGCAGTATGTTTCTTATTTTGTGCATAGAATTTTTTGTTTGTGGTTGTTTTGCTACATAAAACCTAAACTGATATTGATGAACACTCCAAAACATAATAATATAGAAGATTTTGACTGCCTTTAGAAAAAAAAAAAACTGTAAAATGTTTAAATCTCTACAGTGGATGGAAATCTATGAGTGTTAACTGCTTTCATTTTTCCTCTTTCCCAGAAGTCAGCCCTAAAGTTTCATATTCAGTCACAACCTGTATATTGAAGAGATGGGAGGATATGCATTAATCCAAAGTCAGAGAGTATCATGGTGGACAGATTCAGTACACAGATTACCTGATTTGTCAAGTGTATGGAAAAAAATCTGTTATGTACTCTGCTGAAAGTCTGCTGAAAATACAGCTGAAAAATCTTTGCAACATGTCTTAGGTGCAGGGTGTTGAAATCCATAACAGAGACCTAGTGAAGACAAAGTTTTGCACAATATTGACCAGAATACTAGTGTTCTGTAGTAAGCTAAATACTACCACAGAAACTTGGAAGTTGTTAGTTTTAGTCTTGCTTTAAACAAATCGTTTAAGCTTCTTTAACTCTTAGTTTGCTATTTGTGAAACAAAAATTACAAAACTTTATAATAGAAACTGATAGCTACAGTATAATACAGAAAGCATTATATCAGCAGAAATCTTATTAATATTAATTATCTAACACTGAAATTATATAGAAACATTGAATTTGTGCCATCGTTTGCATATTAAGTCAACTGTAATGCCTCTTTTCAGTTTCTCTTCTTTCCTGGTGTTATCACTGTCTAAGAAAGCAAACATTTGAAGAAACTGATATCAATCCTTCATCACCCGAGTATTCTTTAAAGTCTACTGCAGGGAAGGATGACACAGCTACAAGATAAGATGTTGAAAGTCTTTATTAAAAAAAAATGAGCTATAAAACACATTATTGGCCTCTCTACTTGCTTCCTGTCATTTCATTTTTTTGCTTCCCTTACCCAATAAAATTGTTCTATCTCACATTCATTTCTCTCAGGGGAAAAAAATGAGGCCATGAGCCAATAGCATAGCAAATTTTGTATAAGCGATCCTAGTGCTAGTGCTTTAAAAGTGTATGGCCACACTATGACATTAAAACCAGTCTGGAAGTTCTCATTTGAATCTGAATTTTTGTCAGGCTAACTTTGTGTCAAATTAGGTATTCTCTGTTTTTTAGAGTCCAAAACTACATACTATATATTCTGCTTAATCTGGCTGAAATACTATCATGTATCTGTACTAATTATAACTAACTATAATTAAAATAGGCAATGACATACTAATGCATAAATCCAGTAATAACAACTGTGGATTCACTGTCTGGTAGGTGTGTGCAATCAAGTCACACTAGAGAAGTGTGGTCAGGAATTAGAATACCAGTACCACAATAAAAATAAATAGAATAGGGTCAGTTTCTTTCCACATGCAGATTTACTGCTGTTAGTAACTCATTTTAGACAAAGGTCACTTCCAAGATTTATGATATTTAACTACTTATTTAAGGTCTGATTTTATCTCGGTTGAAATTGGCAGAAGCATTCCCATGAATTTGTATCAACGAATCAAGCATTTTCTCTCTGCAGACTTCCTTTATTTCCTTTAACTCATACATTTCAGCCACTCAAATAGTTTGAAAACTTTGTTCAGGTCAGAAGTCGGGTGCCTATGCAACATGGCAGTCCAGAAGGCCCTTGCTCAGTCACTTGCCCTAATAAAGGGCATCCCTATTTGACCTGAACTTTTGACAGATGCTTTCCACATGGCCTGGGATGGCCTGGTAGTAAACAGCTGTATGTCTGTTTCTTGCATCCATATGATCAAGGCCCAGAAACTATGCAGAATGGAGGTTGCCAACTTAGAGCTCCTCAAAGCCTGCCCCAAAGCTTCCTGACACACGCTGTCTGGAGGAAGGTGCAGGGTCCCCACCAAAAGGCATCTGAGACACATCCAGAAGATTGTCTGTTGCCTAACACACAAACCTCAAAACTTCAAAGAATTAGCCATTCCCCTTTCATGAAGCAAATGGAGTATAATGTGAAGTGGTACTAATACAGACTCTGCAGGTCCCCAGTAAATGCTATTCAATCATAGTGCAGGTCCTCTCTTAACCCATTAGGATATCTGACTAATCCAGAATTGACATGCTAGGTTAAGTTATCTATGAATAAAGGTGTAACTTAGAAAAGTGAAAGTAGACAATAACTTTGGCATACAGAAAGAGATGAAAAATGCATAGTTAACTCTAGGACCATAAACTTCCTCATTCTCATGAATTCTAGTTATGTAGCCTAGAAGAGAAACCTGAAATACAATAATAGGTATCTGATAACTTCTGATAAATAAGTTTTTCTCCATATATTGTAAAAACTGAGCCTCTAGATAAAAGATTACTATGTTCTGCATATAAAATGACAAAGATGGAAACAACAGAAACAGTTCTCTAACAGTGTAGACCAAAGCATGAGATACCAAGGGAATGCAATCTTTACTATTGACTGTTTAGGACACAATGAAAATTAAACTGGGAATTATTTAATAGCTGTGAGACGTGCAGTAAAATATTTGTCAAAAAAAAGTATGCCATTTTATGGAGATTTCAATCAGTATCTGTTGTTTCACGATATATATCATACCTCACTAGCTTATTAGTTTGTTTTTATGATCACATCTTCCCAAAAGAAGTAGAGGGATTATTTTCTTTTTTTTATTATTGCTTTATTACAATTCATTGTGAAACACCTGGAGAAGGAAATGTTGAAGATGAAAAGCATGTTTACTTCAAATCATGTTATATTGAATTCTACTGCATAAAATTATTGAATAATTTTCGTGTTTTATGTATTTGTGTCTTTTTGATATAGAGAAAGTTTTCACAAATTTGTTATCCAATGTAATAAAAGTTAAGAAATTCAAAAGCGGAATATATTTATTCTTTTGTTGATCTAACAAAGGACTTCACACATTATGCATGCCTATACTGCAGTGTAATCTAGAGGTAGCTAAAGCAGCTTTCCTCTCTGCCTTGGCTCCTGGTGACAATATATCATAACAATGCAGAATGCGTTGGGGCAGCATATCCGTCCTCTCAGTCTGTGTCTACCCCCATTTGGAGACAGTGTTTTCAGCCAGTTTAAGAAGTTTTCCCATTCTTTCCTCTTTCATGTCACCCTTTCTACTGTGCAAATGACTATGCAGCCACAGGCCAAGGTGCATCAACTGCCTGAAAAAATCCCATAAAAGAAGGGAAAACAGCTGGTAGGATTATTGTTAGATTAGTTCATTTAAATGATTAGGTTTATATAACAACTACCATAAAACCATACCATATCAACATAGCCGGGTGCTCAGGAGGTAGGGTCAGTGCTAAAATCAGGCTTTGCCATTACAGAAAAAGTTATTTCTTATTGCATCCAGGCATATAAGCCAGTGTCTGCATGATTTACCCATATCTCTCCTGGGGTGATATTCAGGTCAGATATCTGCACAGAGACACTGGTGCTGGAGAGCCTGCTTGAGTCCCCATTCCTAGCTGGATCCTGCCTAGAGGAGCATCTTGCTCAGCATACACAGCTGGTAGAAACGAGCACATACCCAGGCCCCAGCATCATCATTTACAGCCCAGCTAACATGCTTTAAGCTGCTTCCAACTTGGGCTGGTGACAGCACCCTGGGCTAAGGCCACAGCTGCCTGGAGCTGGTGTCAGCCCCTGTCCAGGGCAGCAAACCTGGCAGAGGGATGCATGGAGAGCAGCAACAGCTCAGAACAGCCCCAAAACCACTCAAATCAGCTCATGGGAGGTTCCTCTAATCTAAATCATTTAACCTTGCTAAGGATATCTACACTCGTCTAATTAAATCAGCAGATAAGCTCTGAGTAGTTTCTTTCATCACATCACCTGGTCTTTCTTTGTTTGCTTCCTCAGTCCTTTCTTTTTCCCTCTTACAAACTTCCACCCCACCCCAATCACTCAGGTATTCTCTCCTTATACTTTTAGAAATTATCATGTCAGGAGGGTTTGAATAGTTAACTCCCATCTTCATAAGAAGTAGGTGTGCATGCACAAGCTCTATGAATATAAAAAGGATAAATATCACCCAAAACAATTTAAAATAGGCAAGAAAAAAGCCTATAGAAAATATATCCACTCACCAAGCAAAGATGTATAGTTACTTCAAGACAACAACTTCAGGCAGCATATTTCTGCATATTTGGGCTATTTCAGTTCACCGTTTGCATATTTTATATCAAGTGACCTGCCAAATGTCATGGAGAGGTGAACAGGGAATAGAGAAATCAGTCAAGGTGATGGATGAGTTGCAGACTTGATTATTTATTCAAATTATTCCCACAACGATTGAGTCTTGCTGATTGCAGACAGCATTTTGTCATAATCATTAGGAAAGGGCAAAGGTGGCAGGAATTTAATGGCCAAATTAGAGTTATTGAACAGTACCAAGTATGGCAATATTTTAAAACCCAAAGCAGAAGATAAAACTGTCTTTATCAGTGACCAGCAACACTCAGGCCTCTCTTCAAATCTTTATCTGTGTCTTCAGGCCCTTTGCCTTAAATGGAACAAGGCATCTTGCCCTGCTTCCCTGCTCCTTGAAAAAGTTGTGGGGGGAACGGGAGGGGAAAGAGAAAAAAAAAACAGCCCTCAAATATATATTTGCATCCTCCTTTCTTTTCTTGTTATGTTTGTAGCCATTTCAGTGTGACAGACTCAGAGAATAGAAGAGACATTGAGGAACTAGCGGTGAAACAGCCTCTTATAGCATCAAGGTCAGCACTGCTCTTAACTTCACACAGATTAAGATTTCCTACTTGGACTCAAGCACATTTATATAAAATCATAGGCTTTTTTTTTTCTCTTTTTTTTTTTTTTTTTTTTTTTTTTAACCCATAACAACACTGTAGGTGTGTTTGATATGGGGCAAGGAAACAGAGCGGAGGGCACAGTGCCTGTGAAAATAACACCTCTCTTCCCAAGCACCACAGGCTGTGTCCGGCTTTCTTTCTTCCAGAAGCACAGTTATTTGAGTCATTATTGCATTAAACATGCCCTTACACTCCTCTGATTGATGATAACCATGCTGCTTCTAGCGCCTCTAATACAAATGAAGCTGATCCGCTAATATGCAGAGCAATACAAGTTCTTCTTGCCTGGCTGAGGTTTAAAAAATAACTTTCTGCCTTTTTGAAGGAAACAATAATATGAACTTAGTCCACAGTTACTGCCAACTGCATTGGTCTATGCAAGTACAGAGGTGCTGAAATGCCAATGACTTTTAGACATTTATTAACTTTAAATGTTGCTAGGAATTTAAGCAAAAATCTGCATTAAAAAAGATATCTTGTGGTTTTCAGCCAAAATAAATAGTGCATGTTAATTAGATTTTTCCCAAGAATTTTAAAATGTCATAACATTAGAAAAAAATCAGATCATCCTAGTAATTTGTTTACTTTCAGATATTGTGGTAAACAAGCAAAGAGAAAATTACATAAAAAGGTAGCAAGAAAAGAAAGAGAACATTTTCTAATCACAAGTGCATTCGATCTTATTGAGGAAAAAAAGCTTGGAGTGCAGCTGGCTAACTAGTAGACTCAGATACTATAGGAAATTTTCCACTGTAATGAAGTATTTATAGAAATTTTCCCTTTCCTTTCTCCTTTAAACAAGCTCAATTAAACATTTCCTTTTAATTTAACATGAAAGTGCATTGAATAAATGTCTTGATTATTGAGAATCTCTATCAAATATGAGAAGATTCCATATAAGCTCATACTTCTGTGACAACTTTTGTGGTAGCACTCATAGAATGCGTAATCCTAAAGATTATGCAAAAGTTCATCCTGTGTAGCTTTAGGCACTCGACTGTAGGGGCTAAAAGCATTGTTACTCCTTTGTTCATTCTAGATGTTCACACAGGCGAATGTTTATGGAGGGTCATTTAAATCTGTGGTTGGCATCAATTTAGTATATCAGCAAGTAGGATGAATCAGAATTTTTGTCACTACTACCTGGAATTACTGCTATGATCAAAGAGTTCATAATTGGGAGGTGAAAGCTGAAAAAATAGACCTGGGTAAATTAACTGATCAGAGAATTACTGTGAATTTCTGATGTTATGCAACTGAAAAACAGATGATATCAGGGCCCGTGAATTGAGACATTTCCAGGGTTGTTCAGAAGAACTGATGACATTATCAGAGCTTCTGTCCAGCTCGAACTGAAAAAGCTGAAAAAGATAAATTCTGACTAAGAGAAATACTAGTATTATAATAAGAATGGAAAGCTTTTTTTTTTATGGGAATAACCAAAATGAGTTTGAGTTTAGGATTAGTTAACGCACTTTAACTCTGTGAAATAAAAATTAAACTCTGTTTTAGACGCCAAAATAATGTCACTATGTTACAGAAAAGTATTAAGGCTATGTTCAGATTTGTTTTAGGATTTCTTTTAGATTCCAACATTAAAAGGCATCACAGGGATTGAAGAGGCTCCTGCAGAGCTCTTTGTAACTATGCTCTTATGAGAGGTATAGAAGTAAAAAGGTAAAATGGATACCGAGTGTGGCGACACTTCAGAATCCAGTAACTTTATTATGACATGTTTTATGAGCTTTTCATTCCCATAGACAATCTTAGCAACATGATAAAAAAAAGCTTAAAGAATATTGATTTGTATTATGTTCAGTAGGGCTGATGAATGGAAGTCAAGTCAATGCAGAAACAGCTTTTGAAAGCTAGATTTTGATAGGGTCCAAAGTAAAATACTATTTTTTCATTCATCTCCTTTTGTGTGGTTAATCATAAAAAGAGAAATGTAACTGCATTATGAGACCATATTTTTTAAGCCATAGGGAAACATCTGAATGTGACGACATGTAGCAATAATTGTCTAAATTACACACCAATTTTGAACACCATGGGTCCATATATTGCACTTATGGAATTCAGCATGCTTATAATACTGATTATTTTAACTGTTATATTGACTTAGGAACAAAGCAAAATCCACATATGCTACTAAGCTGTTACTATCATCTCAGATTCTGCTCTGATAGTCAAAATTCGTCATTCGTAGATAATTTCAGGAAAATTCGCAGCCAAATAACTGGAATATCAATAGTAAACAAAACAAAGAACTAACAGTGAAAGAAAAATATCACCTGCAGTAAAAGTGACAGTTGTTATTCTCTAACACCAATTATTTAAGCACCTCTGCATCATACATCATATTAATCGTAAAGGGTTTCCAGTGTCGGAGAGTAATATGGAAAACACCACTAAAACACAGAACATCACAAAAAATACAGAACTAGACAGAGAAGTTTCTCTTGATTTTTTTTATAATTTGCTTTTGTCTCTCTATGCCCTTACCTCAAGATGTGTATTTGAGAGCTGACTTACAACATACCTATTCAACTGTATTTCAGCAATAACATAATAATAGTAATAATAATAGCAATAATAATACAAGAAAATCAAAACCTACTGAGCTTTAAGTGCTACTGCTTTTTGTTTTAAGAAATGACCTGTTTCCCTTTCCTATTCTGCATTTTCTTATTTTTTCTAAGATATATTAAATTATTGATAGGAATGCTTCTACATGAAAAACAAATCTCTTTAGTAGTGGAAATTGTTTATTAACTTATTTTTAAACACATTCTGTAGGTTAAGTTTAAAATACGTGGTTCAAATCCTGATCTGCCTTATTGGTACAGAAGAAAAATAACTCAACAGAGAACCAAAAAGAACCTTGGGATTCATTCTAGCAAAAATACCTGTCCCAGATTCTACCAAAAAATTTACCACAGCTGCCAATCACTTTATCTCCTCCTGTTTAATTTTAGTGACTGCACCATTTGGAGCTTCTCATTCACTTTGTAAAACTGTGCCAGGACCAGAATAAATGCTAATTAATGTGGATGGTTTGGGTAATAAGGAAATCATGCCTGCCACCCAGGAAAAAACAAAGATAGAATTTGAAGTGAACAGTATTTAATCTATTTTTATGTGTATCTTCAAAAACCAGTTGTGAACTCCTCATAAGGTAAAAACAATTGATAGATACAAATTATCTGGCATATATTTGATATGTAGTGAATTATTTACGTCAAATATCTTCCGTTTGTCCTACATGCTTGGTACTTGTCAGTTGACAATCCTCAAATTACTGCAGATCAAGACACCAAATATTCTACTGTATCTTTACATTTATGTTAAGATTGTTAAACTCTCTGTATGTTTGAGCACAAATCCAAAGCAACTACTGGATCTCCTACTGTTTAAGACTTTGAATGTTAACCAAACTTGTTGCTTCTATCAGAGAGAGTATTTCAAATATCATAAATAGCTGTATTCTGCCCCTCTACAGCCCTGGTGATGCCACACCTAGAGTGCTGTGTGCAGTTCTGGGCTCCCCAGGGCAGGAGGGATGTGGAGCTGCTGGAGAGAATCCAACACAGGACTACAAAGATGATTAAGGGTCTGGAATATCTGCATTATGAGCAAAGGCTGAGAGAGCTGGGCCTCTTCAGCCTGGAGAAGAGAAGGCCGAGAGGGGACCTGATCAGCGTGTATAAGTACCTCAAGGGAGGGAGTGTGGAGTTTGGGGGTTGACCTCTTCTCAGCAGTGGCCACTGATAGGAACAGTAACAGGAAACAGTCACAAACTGAAACATCAAAAGTTCCGCAGGAGTTTAAGGAAAAATTTTTTAACAGTGAGGGTGACAGAGTCCTGGAACAGGTTGTCAAGACTGGTTATGGAGTCTCCTTCTCTGGAGATCTTCAAAACCTGCTTGGATTGTTTTTGTCACTCTAGTGTCACTAGAGTTTTTGTCACTTCAGTGTCACTCTAAGTGACACTGCATGAACAGGCAGGCTGAATTAGATGATCTCTAAAGATCCCTTCCAATCTTAACGATTCTATGATTCTATGATTTCTGAACTGACTTTATTTAGAAAAACTCTGAATTGTATGTGAGAAAAAGCGTGAACTTGCACTGCAACTACACAGACAGCAGAACCAGACTTTTTTAAAGTGACACACTTATAGGATAAGAGTCAAGGAACACAAGTTGGAATATGGGAAATTCTGGTTAGATAGTAAGGTTTATTTATTTTATTTTATTTTATTTTATTTTATTTTATTTTATTTTATTTTATTTTATTTTATTTTATTTTATTTTATTTTATTTTATTTTATTTATTTTTTGTTAGAGTGGTCAAATGCCCAGGTTGCCCAGGGAGCTGACATGTTATCTGTCCTCAGAAGCGCTCAAGAATAGACCAGGCAAGTTCATTAGTAACCTGATCTGGTCAGACCCACTGTGAGCAAGGAGTTAGATCAGGTGACTTCCCAAGCTCCCTTCCAGCCTGAACTATTTTAAGATCCTATGTTCACTATTTCAGGACCTGTTTCCTTTACTCAAATGACTATTTGAAAAAAATTCTAACAAGGTGGTTATCTCCAAAAGCTTCTTTCTTCTATTAACCTGTGTTGAAATTAGCCAGAGGCCTGGCACAGACTTTCAGAGAGAGGGATTGTGTAGGTCATCCTCCCACAGAAAAAAAAGCTAAAAGCTTAGTAAATCAGTTGTTAACATGCAGTCCATTAGAACAGCCCTATCCAGATTATATTTAACTTCTTGCTATCTGAAATAGTAAAAGGTTCAGGAACAAAGCACCACTGTTGGAAACTTTAATTTTTGACTCTGCCAGCTCCAATTAAAGCTTTCTTTGTAATGTGGGCCATATCCTCTCACTCTCTTTCAAAGCCAAACACTTAGGTATTTGACGTAAAGAAGTAACACTTCTATCACAGGTGAGCTTCTGGTCCTGTGTAAAGTTAAGTAATGAAACTTGTTTAGAAAAAGGAGAATTAATATGGCAGCTTAGAAACATGTTACTTAATATATTCTTTAGCAAAAGTTCTTTGTGAACTGTGTAATCATTTATCCTTGGTATAGTCCTGGAGGACCAAGTCAATGCCTGTGGTAGGCCATGTACACCTTTCATAGGGATATTCTAGAGTTTGAAGCTTCAAGCCCTTCCCCATCATGGTCAGAACACATTAAGCACAATCACAACACGTGATAGTACAACTCAGTTACACCCTGGCTCTTGTGGCTGGACCTGTTTGCAAGCTTGGGGTGACATAACAGGAGGTCTGTCACAAGAGTGGAGAGACACCTGCCGTGTCACCAGAAGGCAGTTGTTCCAAGGCAAGGGGAATAAAGGTATTTTCTCTGATTATACAGTCTGATATCAAGCTGCCACTCTCTACAAGAAGATGTTGTGAGCTATAACATAAGCAGAAAGGAGCCTTTGTCGAGTTTGATCGTTCTTGGAAGCTGTTTTAGGAGAGGGAGCACCCGAGTTGAAGTGCATTGCTCCTGACTCGACCGTGTTTGTGGAATACAAGAAATCAAACTACAAGTTCTGAAATTGAAAATTTCTGATTTTGAGAGTACTTAAAAGCCTTCAGCTTCACTTGTCCACTTGTTAGTGAAGTTAACATCTCCTTCAAGTGTGTAAAGTATGCATCTACTAGCATCTTCATGACAGGAAGAGAACTTTATATTCAGAGGTAAATGTATTTATATTTTTCAGTGGTAATTTTTTTTTGTTGTGTGATAACTAATTGTGTATATTATGATATAAAAAAGAGTTGGGGGGAGGAAGAAAATCTTTGCTTTTCTGTGAATAAAAGTAGGCAATATATGATCTCTAGCATCTACCACAGTTTTCTCACCTAATGTAATACACTCTGACACAAAAGGGCAAAACCTATTAAATGGGTTTAGGCACCCACTTTGAAGCACTGCTGAAGTGGAAGGCAGGACAGCTGCTCAGCTGCCTCCTCCTGGAGGCACTTAAAAGTCCCTAGGGCTTAAGGTCTGCAGTGAGCATTTCCTAAGAAGCTGTCATGGCATCTATGAAACATAAGGTTGGGGTTCAGTCATGCCAAGTCTGTTATTACTCCAGAGTGGCCGTTTCCTGTCCTCTCTAATCTCAGTCAAGAGCTAATAAGAGACTCCATGCCAAGAATTCCATTTATACATTATTGTGCATTTGGCTGTCAAAATAACATTCAGGGTTTGGATAAGCTGCATGAGCTTTGCTCTGTATTCTTGGGGGAGGAAAGTGAAGAAGGAAGAGAAGAAAATGCTTCCAACCCCATAGGTTTATATGAGAGAGGGAACTGGGTCATTAGATTTCCCACAGAGACATTACAATTACTGAAGAGGTGGGGACAGGCAATAAACTGCAAAAAGAAGGCTCGTACTTGTCTCAAAAATAAAGTAGTAATAATGTTTCAAGGGTTAAGGAAAGATTCTTTCTGGAGGAAGGAAAGAGAGGGTTTGAGTTGAAACTTAAGGTGACCCTGAGAAAATATGGAGAAACACTAGCAAAAATTCACCCATGTGAAAAAATTTGCACTAAAATTCTAGTATGGGATGTGGTAATGGGAGCATCTTCCTATTCAGTAGGCATATAGAGGGAAAAATATCTTTAAGGACCATTTTACTTCAGTAACATATCAAGTTTTCTAAACCCTTGTAATTGTGCTCTTTCAAATTTTTTTTTCAGCTTAGCAGGAAGGGTGATTTCAAGGTAAAGGTAAATTTCAGGGTAAATGGCTAGCATCAAGGCATCATTTCCATACAATGGATACCCAGATTATTGATGCAAACTCTGTCCCACACAAACAACTATCAAGAGATATATCCCCTGGCACACAGGAAAGGATGTGGCTTCAGATTGATATAGCTAAACATCCTACATAGAGGGCAAAATCAGCTCACCTGAAAGTAAATATTTACAATTGACCAGCTGAGTATGTCCCTAAACTCCACTGAGATCTTCATTGACTTCTACGAGAGCTTGGATGTTCACCTGACACAGAGCCAGGATCCACCTCAAGATTTGCACTGCACAAGTGCCCCGTGCAGGAGCTGATGCATTCTGGCTCTTTTTCAGCAGACAGTATTTGCTGAAAGGCTTTCTGACCCTGGCAAAGTGCCTTGTGATGAATATCGATAAAGTCCAAGGGCCCTTAGTGAATGTAAAACTGCAAACAAGCATGAGTCTACATAAATCAAATATGGCACTGGTGGTGGCTGAGACTCTTGCAGAAACTGAAGCAGTTTAGTTGCTTTATTGTCCGCCAGTCAGACTTTCCTTCTGGGAAGGTGTGCTTGTGTGACTGCAGTGCCACTGTGACACTGCTCTGTTGCTCCAAGATTCAGGACTATATTTCTGCCTGGCACTGCAAAGACTTATAGTGACATGTCCCTCTGGGCACTGCCGACTCCTCTGTAGTTTTGTAACATGCCCTGTGTTTCTGCCAGCAAGTGAGCACCAAAATCCTAAATTTTGAAAGTTCTGAGCTGCTAATTCAACCCTAGCCAACCTAGGAGATGCTAATGATTACAGAAGACAAGGCAGGAAAAACTAATATTTCATCCTACTGTAGCCAATAGGCACAGAGTTAGAGCCCATGAGAGGCTAGGAGACTTACAATCATGCCCTAATCTGTCTATTTGAATAATAACACTGCCTTTGGAGAGATTTTCTCCTACTGAAATTTTACCTGTTTGTGGAAGACACTTAAATATCAGCTCAGATAGATATGGAAACTCATCTCCCTATTGTGGAACCATCTGGCTGCTAAATAAATGAGAAACATTTCTTTCTTTTGCCCCTGGGACTGATATCTAGGCCAACTCTCTTTTGGCATAGTAGAGGCTTCTCAGCATGAGCATCAACTCCCTTAGGTCTCCACTGTGCAACCTTTTTGACTGCATGAGTCACTGCATATGTGCATACATCAGGGCTTCAAACAACCTCCCTTTTTTTATCCATCGTAGCAGGGGCTTGTATGTAGCAGCTTCTCTTTTTCTGCACCTGTGCAACTGTCCCAGGCATGCCAATTTTACTGAGGAGATGTAGAATATCTACCTGGTGTAAAACTACCGAGAGTTTTGGGAATACCAGATATCCACAAAATAGTGGTTTTGTGTTTTAGCAGTGATTACAGCAATTCCTAGAGTTCCATAATTAAAATACATATGAAAAGAATCCAACAACTTCCCAGATCACACAAACACAACCACATATTTACAAAATGAGTACCCAGTAAGTACAATTCATTTTTTCCACTTCGAGACCAGATGATGAGGTATGGATAGAATGGAAAAACCCTGAGAAAAATTATTTTTAGAAACAGGGTAGTTTTGCTAGTAGGACAACTCTTTGACCTCCAATTTGCTTATCCTGGAAGAGACAAAGATCAAACATCCTTTAACCTAGGTGGGAAGTTACTTAGAATTTAGATGTCTTAATGTATGTATCATGACCTTGTCATTGTAAACTGAAGAAACAGATTTACCTTGCAGGGACATTACTATGCGATACTTTGTCCATATTTCCAGGTAGAAGACAAATATTTTTAGTCTGACTTCCTATGGAAAAAATAGTCATTTGATCATGATCTATGGTTTCTCTCAACATCTTTTGAGCATATAGTCAAATTTCAATTTCAAACAGTGGCCTAAAACAAAACAAGTTCCTACAAGTTTTGAGAAATATTGCAAGTGGCCAGATTTATCAAAAGGCTTCATCAGAAATAAGCTTCTAACATGCACAGGAAATTTGTAAGAGAAAAGGATGGAAGGAGGGCTTAGAAATTCTTTAAGCACCACAACCTCTTCAATCAGAGCATGCAGCCAAACTCAGCAAACCCAGAGAAAAAGAAACTCTATTAGTTCTAATGATAACGACAATAAGTATTCTGTGAAAAAAAACCATTGGCCTCAGCAGCTACTAAAATGGGTTCAGAATAGGCATAGTCGGCATTTGAAAATGCCATTGAGCAAGTAACAAGATCCTGTCATGAGAGCAGCCAGTTATTTGATGAATGCAGCAGTTCATATCAATTCACCACAGTACGTAACATGTATTTTAATACAAAAAAAGTAGAGTCAAATGCTGCATTCCAGCTCCAGCCAAACTCCCATTTACTTTGACAATTAGAACAGAGAAGACTTAGTTCTTGTGTGGTCTAATGCTATTTAAGTAGGATGTTGTGCCACTTTCTCATAAGCTAGAATGATCATTTGAACACAAAGGCGAAAATAATGAGCAGCTTATCTATAGAGGCTAAGGAGAGATTTCAGGAAAAACAAAAATTGAGGAAGTGATTGTAAACACTAATGCAGGGAAGAATGTTTTGACAAATATAACCCTGAGACATTTTAATACTGACAACAATGGAAACTTACCTCATCTCACCTCTATATTGGATCATTCTCAGATTAACTTCAATAGTGGCCAATTAAGATATGAACGCGACATATGGAAAGACCTGCAGTTACGACATTTTTGTACTACACAGTTCACTTAAGCCAGCCAGTAGAAGGCAGTTACTTCCATTCAGATTTTGACAAGTTGTTTTCTGTTTTGCTTCTGATCCGAAAGCAACAGAGCCATTGAGGGATAGCAGATCCCAGGACTGCTTGCTAATTAGGAGTCCTATAAATGTAGGTCACAAAAACAAAAGCGAAGCTTTTCCGGAGGAAGACAAACATGTGATTTGTGAATGAAAAGCCAGGAAGTTTTAAAAGTGAAACAGAAGTAAATTCAATCAGGCTCTTTTTACAAATAAAAGCAGTGAAAACTCCTTGGCTTTTGGAGGAGACAAGATTTTGTTAACTCTTTGTTCTGCTTGAAGATGACTAAAAATGAGTAATTTACAGTGTCAAAAACACCTTTTCTAGTGCTTATCAGAGAGAGGAATTTGTTTTAGAGATAATGAATGTTGACAGAATCAGCCTTTCTTTATATAGAAGTGACAGGGAAAAATGGACATGTTACTACTTCTTGTTCCCCTATCTGCCATTGAACAAAGCTTTGTAAAACGCTGCTGTATCTTGCTCCCTCATTCACTATCAGGCACATGTCAAATCTGCTGTTGCTTGACCCTTCAGGTTCTTAAGATTTAATTGTGGAATGTTTTAAGGTTGTTTGAACATTTTCATACTTGAAAATCCCCCATTGGGGGAAAACTGTGAGTTTTTGGAGATTTCTTTTTGTGAATCTTTTTTTATTATTATTTAAAATGTGATGTCCCCACCAGCTTCTGAAGATTAAATTATCTTTTCTCTAAAAAGAATGACAATATGGATGCTTATATGACCTCCAAGATTGTAAAAGTTATTCTAGAAATGTTTTCAAGGTAGCAAGGCCCAAATCCACACATGTATGTTGGCCTTGCTGAATATCTGCATGTTTTATTGAAAAGAAAAATCTCTTATTCTATCTTTTGCTTCACTAAAGTCAATAGGAGGGTCTTACCTCTTATTTACATTGTTTTAAACATAAAGTGTTTTACTAAAACATGAATTTCATTCTCAAACCAAGAGAAAGGAAAGCACTGGAGTTCCTCAAATGTGTGTTTACGTCTGCATACATGCATATGTTTTTAAATCCCATTCCCACCTTCCAGTCTTGTCTAAACTGAGTGATGAATGACAAGGCGCAGCAGAATTTGTGTTTGTTTTGCAATAGCAATGTACTTGAATGAGAACATACAGTATATAAACCACCAAAACCACCTGTTACTGTAGCTCATTCTTTCCTCTGATCAAAAATTTCTGCAAATATACCTTCAGGTTAATTTAATAAATCTTTCTCAAATTTAATAAATCCTTGATTTTTGTCCCCTTAACAAGTGGTGGAGAATGGAATTATAAAAATAAGACATTTTTCAACACCCTTCATGACAACTCTGACTTTGGAAAATTTTTCTTTCCCTCATATTCTTAGTTGTAAAGTAGAATTTTAAGTTAAAGCTTGAAAGACCATTGACAGGCCAATCAAAGAGACTGTAGTTAACTTTATCCTCACAGTACTTTCCTCAATAGCATAAAATATTTACTGTAAAAAATATAATCTATTTTATCAGTATAGAAAAAGGAAAAGTAATAATAATAATAATAAAAACAACCCTGTGATGTCTGGTTGTTTACCTAAAAAGAATTGCCCCTTAGCTTTCTTTCTGGAGCCAACTGGTTGCAGGTTGTAGTACATGGCAACTGGATTTCTTTCTCTACTACACCACAGTCTCTGATCTTGGGAAAGTTTCCAAATACCACAAATTAGCATTTAAATTCTGCTTAAGTCCAAAATTGTGACCTTCAAAGCCCACTGCTCAGCTGCTCCCAATGCTGAGGCACATGCTCAGATTGAGTGATTATCTCCGACGTTCTAAGTCATAACAGGAATTGCGCTCTGTGTGAAATGTAATAAAAGTTTGTTTGTTTGTTTCTTTCTTTGTTTCTTTGTTTGTCTATTGGTGTGTTTTTTTAATGAACCAGAGGAGATGCTCTGCCTTATTCAATGGTTCAACGTCTAGAGCTCTCATCCTAAAGCAAAATACGTCATTCCCCCAAAATGCCTAAACTAAATATTCAAGCTGTGGTGGACAACTTATTCATTACTTCTATCAAATGGCCTAGCAGCCCACTCCTCCTGGCTGTTGGCAGAAATGTGTTTACTTCTCATTGACTGGGTGTCCACATCATATTCCCTCTTCCACCCATAGAATTTGCCTTTATAAGGATTCGTGCTGTACTTGCATTCAGGTATCGGGAGTTACACATATAAATGTTGCCTTTAAGCCTGATTCTGATCTGCATTACATAGCTAAACAGCTGGAGATGAATAACATTTTCCAGAAAACCATAAGGAAGGAACTACTTCATGACAATCACATTTAGAGAATTTACATGAGATATATATATATCTCTATCTATATATCTCTCTATATATATCTATCTATATATATATATCCTTTTTTGAAGTTGGTCAGCACAGCAAAACACTAAGGATCATGAAGTAAATCTGGCTTGCAGTTTCAGGGCATTTAATTGAGCAGTGTGTTTTGAAACAAAGTAACATGTTTCAAATGAGGAACTACATAAAGTATTCTGAAGGATGGAAGTACAGCAGTAATATCATCCAAGTTTTTCTCTGGAAATTTTCACTGTTCATTGTGAGCAAAAGTATTTCACATAAGAAGTCTTTTCTTATTTCTCCTCCCCTTTCTTTCCTTCACATTTTCATTTCTTCTCAGACCAGACCAAGGAAAACATTATCCATTTTCCCTCCCAAATTCTCAACTGTCTCCCTCCTATCCCATGCTTTGATCTGTTGCTGACATCTTCAATCATTCCTTAAGTACAAAACTCCTATTTCTTTTGAACCGTAAGTTGAAAATAAACTGAAGTTCAGATTGGACTTTGGCAAAATACTTACTTTGTTAGAAGTTAATTCTGGATCTTCTAGTAGTCTAACTGGGATTTTTTAATGTTCTTTATTTTCTCCTCATTCTCCCACTTCTCACTCCTTCCTAGATGTCAGTCAGGTTATGAGGGAACCACTTTAAAATTCATACTTGTAGCAGATCTAAAGATAAGTTGATAATAATAATAATAATAATAATAATAATAATAATAATACCACCACCACCAACAACAACTACTACTACTACTACTACTACTTTTTATCTCACAATGTTTCCCAGTTCATTTCTTTTGAAGAAAATATTTGAAATTCTGTTAATGCAGTTTCACAATTTAGCTGGTTCTGTATGAAGTCAGAGAAACCCATTCATGTCTCTCAAACATCCACAAAACTCTTAAGTCTTGAGTCTTTCCCAGAGCTTTCCTCATTTCACATGTTCAGGCTCCCTTGGGAGACTGCAGCGGAAATATAAGTTTTAGAAGTGAGGTAATTGAAGGAGTCATTTCAGCCACAAAATGAGCCAAATAATTAGAATTTCATCTGTGTTTGTCTTTGAATTGTCATTGGAATATATGGGAGAAAAAAAAAAAACCTGCCAGAGAAAGAAAATGTATTTTATGTCTCACTTCTTCTTCAATGACTAATACAATATTTTGCATGTTTATTTTCATCAATACATGTAAAATTTTATTTTGTAATATTTATTTAAGTGTTTCCTGTCTCACTCAGTTTTCCCTCAGAAAACAACCTGGGAACTATCTTGATCAAGGAAAGACAAACACACACAGTTAAAGTCCGTTAGAACTATGTGCTAATGCTGATATTCAAATATGGGGTTCTATGCTAAACTTCAACATTTCTTCCTGCTTCATAGGGATTTACTCTTTTCCACTTTTTAATTTTATGTCCCAATCTAAATATATGATCTAGATAGTAATAATGAGATTTCTCTAAAAGAACAAAAACAACCCCCCCAAAAAATAGAAAAAAAAAAAATGAAAAAAAAGGATGGAAGCCTAAATAAGGCAATGAGAAGTGTTTGTTTCATACAAGAAAAGTAAATATAAGAATAATAGCTGAAAAAAAAAATGAATGTAGAAAAAAGGCTTAAACATATCAACTTTCGAATGCTTATTTGTGATTTCAGTGTTAAAACATAAAAATAAAACAATTTTCACATCTAGACATGAAAAATCAGCCCAACCTTACCTTGTAGCTCTCTGTCTCAGATATTTTCTACCACTACTGAAATTTTGCAAAGCGACTCAAACATTGCATCACTTCCTAAACTTGCAAAGCGGTGATCCCATTGAACTTGTTAAGAACATCCTTCCTAGTTTCAGCTGAAGATTATATTGCCAAAATTTCTATGCTGTGATCCTAATATTGACAGCTTCTCAAGAAGCAGCGATTAGGAAGCTTAAGGGATCATTCTTGAGTTTCTACCATTGACCTAACCTTGTTCTTATTATCGATTATAACTTCTTTTATTTCTTCAACTTCTTTTGGGACCAAATTAACTAGATATATTTCACTTAAAGGAGTTGTTCATGTAAGAATGATTATTTTGTGGGAGATTTTTGATATAAACTTCTCAAAGCAATCCTTTTTAGTTCTACTAGGAGCCCAAAGGAAAACTCTTTGAGGCATCTGTCGTATATGGTTTGTTTATCACTTTCCTTGCTTGCAAAAGGTTACAGGGTAATGCTTTTGTTTTCCACTCTAAAATGTTTACACTGAATATCAATTAATGGGATAGTCTCTAACAGGACACGTCCTGTTAGGCCAGACATTTACTTAATCCCGCTCTAATAAAATTTACTAATTCCTGAATTCACATGAGCTCTTCACCAGGAATAGGTGTCTGCATTTGTAAGCAATGACAATGACACTATTTATACCAGACAAAGTTTTCTCAACAGCAGGAATTTACTCTCTAGTGAGTCAGTTACGTTCTGTATAGATAAATAATTCAATATGGTCTTCAATATCATATTTATTTTAATGGATATATTCTTTGATAACACAGAAGAATAAGACTGTAATTTTATCATTTGAGCATATATTAGTCTTCAATCTCCTGAAAAAACAAACAAACAAAAAAGGACACGTAAACTACTATGTAAGTCAAAGGCTGAAAAATTATTAGGTCTTTCTGTGGGAAGCATATAAGTTACTACAAAATTGTAGGTCACTGTATGTATGTTTTATAGTCGAACTAGATGTTCGACTAGGTGTTTATGTTTAGATGAAGAAAGAAAGATACCAATAGATACCAAATAGATATATATAGCACATACTTGCCACTAAATCTCCAGAAAGAGAAGTTTAGGGTCTAAATTGTCTTATGAGAGGGCATAAAATGTCTCAAGTCAGCAAAAGATTCAAACTTAAGTTCATCTCAAAAGACAGTTTAGAAATAGTCCATGACACCAGAGCACTTCTCTATGGCAAATTAAGATGCTTCCCCTGCCCAAGATTTCAAATAAAATGAAAGCACAATATGAATGTAAATCCAACCTGCCATACATTACAAACCCCAAATTACCTCTGTTTCTATCCAAGACACCCTGAATTAGGCAGTTGTGTAAATCCCTGATGTATCTTTGCACTTCTCTTTATTTAATATATTTGACACATAAGCTCTACAGTTTTCATATTCCTGTGAATTTTTTCCCACCTTATTGCTAAGTTCTATTTTTTTCCCGAAGTACTCTCTGTCTCAGCTTCAGTCCTTTACACCTGTCTTCAGCAATTGCTTCCTTGGTGGTGCTTCCTTTAACTATTTCTAATCTGCTATAATATAAATTCTCGTCACATGAAGTTTTAAGATCAGTAAAAGCTCTCCTTGATTTGATATCAAATAGGAATTGAGCACATGGATGTTAAAATGAAACACAAGGAGCTTGTTATATACACATATAGATATGTGATCTTGGTATATCAAATTTGCGTTCCTAAGCCTTACTTAGCACTGAAGTAGATGGGGAATGCACTGGCATCAGTTACTGTTCTCAGTGTCATCTCAAGGCACTTTACATAAGACAAAGGTATTATGGTCCTCATGCTGCAATGAGATGATTCAAATGCTTAAGAATGAGTGTGCTGCGGGCCTGACTTTCCACTGCATCGTGCCAGCTTGAAGCTGATAGGAGTGCAAAGGAGTCTTTAATGACATGGCACTAATATAAGGCAGTGGAAAACTAGAAGAATAAAAGAAGGAGCTTTAATATTAGAAAAGAAGGAAACTTTAACATTACCTTGGACACTGAAGTGAGAGAAAATTTCAAGCTAGTTTCCCTATAGTCAGACATTGAGAAAAAAAAARAAAAAAAAAAAAGAAAAAAAAAAGGCAGTGGAACCAGTCAACCTGACTATCAAAATTCTACCTTAATATTAGCAGAGTATAGATAATTCAGGTGTTCAGAACAAGTCATGCCATGTTCTCCTACACAAAAAGAAGAATAGCACTATCATTTTGAATAATAACTGTTGCAAGAACGTATCATGAATACATTCAAATGGCCTTGAGATAGGTCACCTAGATGGTCTCCTGGAAGACAAGCTGCTCTAAGCTTGTTGGAGTTTGCAGTGTTGCAGATGCTACCTCCCCTTTGACAGTCCAGAGGTTATCACAAGGCATTTTTCATAATCCAAATGGAATATAAATCAAAACAGTTTCTCCTGGCTCTCCCAAACACATTTTGTTAAGTCAACTAATCAGAAAATAATCTGGAATATATGGCTATTTTTGAGTAATAAAGTTAGCTTAAAATAAAATTAGAAAAATCAATAAAGAATGGAAATATTTTCAAGCACTTCAGTAGTAAAATAAATAATTACTGAAATTATTAAAATCATTTCACTGTTCAGAAGTTTGACAGATTAGGAATAATGATTTTGACGGAAAAAAAAAAGTTACACACTCAATGGCATTTTATGAAGTAAACATAAAATCAGTAATCAGATAGTGCACTTGATTCTCGAATGTAAATCTGAGATATTATGTAGCTATTTCTGAGTATCCTGATCCATCTTTTGGTAGATGGGGATAGATGAGCTTAAGTAACTTGTGTATACAGTAAAGTATACACAGTATAGTAGTGTACTAAAGATTCAAAGTAAACCTAAGATGGTTAGCATAACAGTTTCTTCATGTCAATTGTCATTTTTGCAAGCTCCATTTGATAAAGTGATTATTATCTGTAGTTTGTTATCTAATCCAATATTATCTTATAAGCCATACCAATCCTTTAACTTGCCATTGAAGTTAGTGAACTAAAGGCAATCAGCATATATCATGAGGAGTCCAGCATATTAAGGATGAAAGAGCTTGCAGTATATATTTGTTATTGTCAAGCTCTCTCCAAGCCCATCGGGATTCAATGCAGCAGCAATTATCTCCTCTTTTCCCAGATGTGCTTGCAGAGGATACAAATAAATATAGGAGAACTACAGGCCCCTCACAGTTAAATGCAGTTGTATTTTACATTTGACATTATTTCTAGACCTGACTCAAAATTACTGCAAAGAACCTTGTTTACAGGGATGAAAGCAGAAGATTCACTCTGTGCTGTTTTGTTGATCCAGCTGTAGGGCTGAATTAGACAACAGACTTCTAGAAAAACAGAAAAGTGTAATTTTATAGCAGACAGAGAGTGACGTGCCTTGGATACACCAAGATGACTCACGTTATTGCAAGTGAGAAGTAACCCTTGTCCTAGCCAGTAGACAAGTTAGTAATGATTAATCAAGCATAAAAAGGCTGGGTGACTGTAGCAAAACATATCCTAAACCAACCCCAAATATTTTTGAGTTGTGAGTTTTTAAATATAAATTCTCATCTGTTCTTTTTTCCTTCACTCATCCCTTGTCACTGCTGTACTTGCATATCAGAGAATGTTACTATAGTAAAGACTATTTAATTTCAAAATAATATTTACAAGATTTTGATTTAAGTTCAAATTGTTTGTCAATGTTGGATCCAGAAATGACTCAGAAAACTACTCTTTCCATTAACTACACTTTCTCAGTTTTATTTCATGCTGTGCCTGCTTCTTGTCTCCTCCTCCAACTCTTATTATATTGAAAAGATTAGAAAACTATAAGGTTTCTTATAACAGATCTTGAGAGAATTGATCCAAATGAAAAATGTGACAAAGAATCTAAACAGTACCAAAATAACATATGAGTGCTCTGAACCTGTAGCTGAAACATGTCACACTGGTGATTTCAATGATTAGACAAAAAGATCAGAGATCAGATCTTGATCAAAACATGAAGATAATAACATTGGTAAAAACACCCCCCAAAATTCTTTGTTTTTGCAGATAGATAAACATGAGGAAACAACAATCTATTCATAGCTATGGGCAGATGGTTTCATAGATTTGTGTCTAAGAGCAGAAAAAACAGTTAAGCTTTGTCAGAGAAGATATATATTGTAAATTATTCACTCTGCTCAAGTAATAAGTGGGGTTAGAATAGAACAAAATAATACATTGATTTTTACTTGCAAAAAGAAGCAAGCATGTCAATTGCTACAGCAAGTACTCATTCAGACTCCTGCACTACATCCATAGACCAGCTGCATATCCCCCAAATGAGGTTACAATTTCATTCCCTGATTCTCAGATACCGAGTCCACAGTTCCTAGACTGCTGACACTCAAGTCCTACCTAAGCCTTGAAGGTGCTTAAAATCAATTTGTTCATCCTTGCTAGTGCACAAAGTTCCTCTGAACTGTTATATCATTTACTCAAAGATGTGCACGTTGAGTCGGTAAGATACCACATCAGTGCCAGCTTATAAAGGGCATGAGGTACCTTAAATCTATCTAAACTGCTTAGAGAAGCCTGCTCTGTCAGATGTACTCAGTCATCCACTGAGGTCTGCACAACAGACTAACAAAATAGACTAACCTTTAAAACATAGAAAACCTGTATTCTTCCCCCATTTTGGCCCACAGTTGTTTTGAATTCATAGTTGTCATTTGAAAAAAAAAAAAGAAAAAGAAGAAGATTTTCTCAAATGAGGTTATGGAATAATTTGAAATGAAGATTATTGATAACTGCAGAAAGAAATGAGAGACTTGTGGCACTTTTTGGCACTTAGACACTTTATGACACTTGATATATGTTTCACAAAAGTAGAAATGGAGTGGTTTTGAGTAGGATAGGTTAGGGTTTACTGTATGGATTATATAAAAGTGCCCTATGCCCCTGAAAATGAGTACTCTACATCTTCTGAAAATGTTACTTAGTCACACTCACTTACAAACATCTTGGTCTCTATGGATGTCACCACTCCTACTACTCTTATTAAGAATGACTTTAGTTTTCAGCCAGTGAAGTCTTACACATTCTTCGTATATTTATTCTTTGTCTACTGATTATTGTGTATTTATTCTTTGTCTACTGATTGAATAGCCATCTATCTGTCAAAGCCAGGTGAAATTATTCTAACTGAAAATCCACAGTCTGGTTCCTTAGTAATCAATTTACTTCTTAAAAGAAGACAGTGGAAGTTCCCTAAGAAGAAATAAAGGCACAAAGAGAAACAGGACAGCAATGCTCAATAACTAGTCCTGGTATAAATGGGATGAATAAAAGAAACCACTGAGACCATGACTCGTAATTTGATATTTAGACATCTAGAATTTATTTCTTCCTCACCGTGCTTGTTTCCTTCTTGATAAAATTTGTCCAAAGATCATAGAATCATAGAATACTAAGGTTGGAAGGGACCTCTAGAGGTCATCTAGTCCAACCCCCTGCACACGCAGGGTCTCCTAGAGCATGTGGCACAGGGTGATGTCCAGGCGGGTTTTGAAGATCTCCAGAGAAGGAGATTCCACCACCTCTCTGGGCAGACTGTTCCAGGGCTCTGTCACCCTCACTGTTAAGAAATTGTTTCTTAAGTTCCTGTGGAACTTTTGGTGCCTCGATTTGCGACCATTTCCTTTAGTTCTATCACTGGCCACCACTGAGAAGGGGCCAGCCCCATCCTCCTCACTCCCTCCCTTCAGGTATTTATACACACTGAGGAGGTCCCTTCTCAGCCTTCTCCAGGCTGAAGAGGCCCAGCTCTCTCAGCCTTTGCTCATAGGGCAGATGTTCCAGGCCCCTTAATTATCTTTGTAGCCCTGTGCTGGACTCTCTCTAGCAGCTGGACATCCCTCTGTGCACTTTGAATACCATAAAAATAGTAAATTTTGAGTTTATCTTAATCTGTGGCAATGGCAAAAGCGTTCAAAAATACAGTGTGAGGAATTGTGAACTGCTCTGGTTTGAGCATTTTTTTTTGCACAGACTTTAGTAAAAAGAGTTACATAATATATTACCCAGCATCACTAGCTGGACTTGCAAGAAATAGTCTATGATAAGGATTTCAAATTATTTTGAGTGTATTACCACACAGGCTGAAATTCTGTGCTTTTTAGTATATTTCCTAAGATGGAAACTACAGTTAGAGCACTGACAGCTGCCACGATTTAAGCTATGTAAATAAAATTTTGGACATTCAAATTACATTTCTGACCACATCTCATAGGCCCAAAGTATAAAATCCTGGCTATGAGACATAATTAATTTCCAGTATATTTTAGAAGAAAAATCTATTCATGCTTAATATATGTCTAGCCTTTCCTCTCTGTAAAGTACATCAAAATACCATCTATTGTCATTTGAGACTCACGAAACTCTAGTGAACCAGACATTTGGAGTTACACATCAGGCTACTGTTTGACCTAGTTTCATTACAAGCCTGAAACTGCCTATTACCCACTTAATGATGAGTAACACGAAAAAATGAATCCAATCTACCTCACAGAACTTGAAAAACAATCCAGACAACCCTCAGCCAAGGAAAGCAGTTCAAATTAATATGCCAGACTCCAGCAATTGAGGAGCTGGCACACTCATTTCTTCTGGCCCTACTAGAAGTGCCAGATGCTACTAAGTCCAAGTTGTGAGGTGGATGTCTGGGTGAGAGAGTGCCTTAATTCACTGCAGCTGAGTTCACCAAAGTCTTATTTCTAGGGTCCAGAGCTTTCAGTCATGTTTCAAAAGCAAAATAGGAATAACAGTGGGGCTATCATGCCCATGTTAACAAGCCATGTAATGCTTACTGACTTGAGCTTAATATTTCACTCACCTTAATTGCTGGTTTTGGGGATAGTTCAGTATCCACTAGCCTGCATCTTTCTGCACTTCACTTTATTACAGCCTACACTGTACACACCTAGCTGTGAAGTGGTAGAATTAAGTGAAATGTAGAATTAAGTAAGCTAAACTCCGTTAAGTAAGGTCAAACTCCGTTCCTTTCATCACCTTAAGGAAAAAGAACTTCAGAGGCTCCTTAAATATCTGCATGTGATGGTATATAAAGTTAAAGGCATGTTTAAATCACTGGACAAATCAAGGTCTAGCACTGATGACAACAGATGGTTTATCCTAGATTTACACTAATATAATTGAAAGCAGAATTTGTTCTGGGTTGTCAAGTTAGTATAACAATGAATAAAACAGTGCAACCGATTTAAAGGAAAAATGCTCATTAGTGTGAATGGAACACCATCACAGCAGAAGAATGTCAGCACTTACTGTAATATATCAGCTATACCGATTAACATAGTAACAATATATGGATAAACAGAATAGTGCAAAATGGTAGCTCCGATCCACGACTAAGCTACAGTTCTTCCCTGTCTTTATATCTCTGTCTCAGATGATATTTTATTGAATAATTTCCACATTTAGAGTGAAAAAAAACTAGAAAGAAATGTTAAGTGTTTCACATATGATAATTCATGCATACATGAGTTTCACTGGTTCTACCTAAAAATAAGAAATGAAATGAAATGAAATGAAATGAAATGAAATGAAATGAAATGAAATGAAATGAAATGAAATGAAATGAAATGAAATGAAACCAAACCTTTGGTTTAAGAAATACTCTCCTAAAGAAGTAATCTGTAACACCGCCCATTTTTGAGTGGAACAATTCCAGACCAACACTGAAAATCCCAGTCAAAGCACATAGTTTTGCAGTAGACTCATCTGGATATTTTCTCAGCCAAAGCAATTTCAACAAAAAGACTGGTTCCAGACATACCATATTAAAAGACCTCTGAATTGGCAGAGAGTAATGCATACATTCCATTTGAGAGTCTGTTATGAGTCCGGTCAGTTGAGGTAATGTAAGTTCAGTTTCACAGCTAAGAACTATAACGGAGTTTTCCAGCAAATGATTGGCAAAGTAGTCCTTTTGTGGTTTCTTTGTCAAGGAACATATGAAAATCTGACTAGATAAGGCAAAGAAAGAGAAATATGCTATTTCAGACTCTTTAAACTTTCAGAAACAAAACAGTGGGAAAGTTGGAGGAATGATTACAGTAAAAGCCCAAAAAAATCTGACTACTTAATTTTACTGGCAGACGGGAGTATAAGGTCATCATAGTACAAGATCCTGGTTTTCTCCTCAATTATGTCATAGTTCACATCACTGTAACTTCACTTTCTCTGTGGGAGTTACTCAGGGAGATATAAACTAGTCTGTCTTCCAACAAGCAAAATAGGGTCAGTTTTCATCTTCTTAGACTAAGTTATTCTTATTTTCTCCTGTCCACTCCTCTCCCCCACAGCTGTGGTACATTTCCTTCAGTCTGAGCACTGCTGTTTCACACATCCGTGCGGGGACTTTGCAGAGCGCATCTGGGCAGGGTGGTGGGACAGAGGGTGCAGAGTGAGGCCAAGAGGAGGTGGCCGAAGCCAGGACCCCTGGCCAGCGCTGCAACTTTGCTGAGGAGGGTAATTCCTCATAGCAGGTATGGAGAGAGGCACAAAGCAAGGGCAGGACAAACCCGCCACTGGCCCCTGCACAGGAGATAGGAGAGACAGTGAGGGGCCCTGAGAGGCAGTGATTTGACTCAGATCGCTTTCCTCTCTGATCAGACTCCTTTTCATATCATGATTTGAAAATCATTAACAGCTCTTTCTCTCCCACCATCAATTTAGAGCAAGCCGGAAAACAAACAAACAAACAAAACTTGACCTGTCGTGTGCTCTACTGCATTTAATTTAGTCAAGTTTAGCCAGCTGGGCTCCATGGTTCTGTTATGTGAAACTTTTGAAATAAAGCAGGAAACTTTCCAGCGTTCACAATGCCTTTCAGCCAATATCTGTGAAAGCTTACATTAGTAGCTCCCATTGCATATTCCTTTTCCCAACACAAATCAGAGCCAAACTATTCTTTACTCAGCAGACTGCTGAGTAAAGAGCAGTACTGCAGCTTTCTTCAGTATTTTCAGAACTACAAGGCTAGAATATAAAAGTAATGAGATGTTCCACTAGTTCTTATCTATTTTGAATGTTTTAATTACACTATCAACAGTATTATCTACAGAGCAGTATTGCAAAGGTATAGACTATCAAACATGAACTCAGGTAAACATACTGTACATTTATCCTTTTATTTAAAAAAACAAACACACAAATAAAAAAATCCTAGTATTTCAGGCATCAAAATAATGTAAATAATATTCGTATCATTAATAGCAAAATTGAAGCCAGTTCTACTGATGCTCACAGATTGCTCGAGAGAGTGAAAACCAGAAGAGCACATTTTTTTGTCTACTTGTCAAAAGAGTTTTTCTCTAGCATTTGAAGTGGAGACTGAGTGAAGGAAAAGAAGAGCAGCTCTGGTGTGTAGGTTGATGCAGATTTCTTATTCCAAGTGAATCTCAAGGGCAGTGAATACAGCAGAGCAGTCTGAGTTCATGTAATCTGAGTGAATTCAAACAACATAGCTCGTGTGGCTCACCTAACAAGTCCACTCATGTGAAGACATATCCCTGTGCCTCTAAAAGCAGAACAGAGATGGCCTCAGTTCACATCCTTCCTATTGTAACCCCACTTCCATGGTCAATGGGTCATTGCTTCAGCACTGATTTCATTTTGATGAACTATCAAAATCAATTCTTCTTGTTACAAGACCTCCTACAGAAATGTGACTGGGTCTAATCCTGACAATGTTGGGAGAGCTATTAAAAGAAATAGAGAAGAAAAAGACATGGTTGTAAATTACAACTGTTGACTGATGGCTCTTCAGTGGCTCATATGTTTTTTAAGGTCAGAATCTGTGTATCAAATGTCCACAGCTATAGATATAATTAATGAATATTAGCTCCCACAAACATTAGCACTTTTAGTTTGGAGGCAGATATTTTACTGTTATTTGCAGATTGAGGATAGTTCTGTAACTCTGTAAATTTTTCATAGGCCAAATGCAACATAGCTTGGTTTATAGACCTCATTCTCATCCTGTTTTTATTGATATAAAGAATAGCTTCATTATGTCTTAAGTAATTCTAGTGCCTTTAAAAAAATAACACCCGAATGACAGTAGACATTAGAACAATTTGAATGACAGAGCCCTTTAGTTCATCAAAAAACCATGATAGACAAAATTAAAAAAAAAAAAAACAAACTTACAGGGATAAAGGATCCCACAGTAGCTTAGACTCATATACAACATGAAAATTAAAGTCCTGTGACTTGTCTCCATTACGGTGATTACAGTGGTTTCCTTGCCAGCAAGCAGTACAAACTGATATCCCTCAGGTTGGAGAGGTTCAAGGCTGGTGCTCAAACCACCTCCCAACAAGGAAGGTGCTACCAAAAAGATTGTTCTTGAATGTAAATAGCAATAACCTTTAGGTTTTGCTTGTCTAATTTCTAAGGCATGCTCTGAACTTGCCTAATGGATCACTGTTCTTTGGGAAGTTAGAAAAAGTTTAGGTACTTCCCTAAAGAGGTCAGAACTCCTTAGCCAGAAGCAAGGTGCCTAGATGCATCGGCTGGGACGTGTCCACACAGGCAGAGAGAGGACTTGGAGCTCTGCTGGGGGCTGATTTCAACTGTCTCTGGAGAAGCAGTCCGGGCAGTCCTCCTAGACTTAGTCTCCAGAATACTGATTTCCAACCTTGACAGAAAGTCAGTAATCCGAACCCTAACTAGGGCTCTCAGTTTATTTGGGTATTTTGCTGTCAAAATGTTGTGGTAAAATTAGTTCTTAGAATCAGATGAGCTGGAATGATTTAAAAAACCCATATGTTTGGAAAAAATAAACTTCAGAGAACTTGAGTAGCAGAGACACTGAGTTTATACTTGTAGAGTAGGACTTTAGCACTCCTTAGTCCACATAAATCATCAGTATCATATATCTAACATACAGATTATGAACAGAACTGTACATTCACATTGTCCTTGAAAACTGTTTTTAGATGGCTTTCTTCAACTAACCTTGTAATGAGCTGGTTATCAAAGCTTCTGCCACTCCAGGAAGCCAGATAATCTACTTCCAAAGTAACAGCTCATTTAGCTTTAAAATTGACACTTAAAAGTTGGCATAAAATGTAAATTAAATGCAGTATATGAACAAATGAGGCTGCTCTTATAATTCAATTTTTGTATTGGTCCCATGGTTGGTATTTGTATCCAAATCATAAATACTCTTTCTCCTTTTAAAACTATGGTTTTCAATTTCATTTGTGGCATTGCTTTCAAAGTAGAGAAACATCACCTTCACTGCAAATTCACATGAGAGTAATATGACCATCAATCATACTGGCTTGGAAAGAGCAAGTAAGATTTCAAAGCTAGGGAAAAAGATAAAAGAAATTAAATTAAGTAATGCTAGAATGGAGCAATCAAGATTAAATGTGTTCTCAGCTGCTGAGTTACCCATTTCTATTTTTTTTTCTAACAAAAGGTTAAAGAAAAGAATCACTTCACAGCAATTTATTTCAGTTAATGTTTTTTAAGCTCAAACAAGGAGCAGCTGATTCTATTCTGTCACTAAAAAAAGAAAAAAAAGAAAAAGATATTATAATTTCTACTTAATGGTTCTCAAGAAGTTAATTTAACACTCATGATGATCATGTCCAAACAGGCTGTATGATTTAATTTGAACCACAGAGGTTTTGCAAATCCCATATAGTAAATAAATCCATGGATTGGTGTTTAAAATTTTCTCAAAGTTCTTGAGTTTGAATTCAATCAAATTTCACTGAATTAGCTTAGTCTTAATTGAATTAAACTGAAATTAAACTGAAATTAGTGAAAATAATTCTTAAAATACTAAGCAAGTAGGAGAAATCTTAATTGCTGAAAGCTATCCTGTGGGAAAAAAAACCTCAGTTGTTGATAAGGAAATAAACTTGATGAAACTAGTGTAAATTTTAAATATGGATGTCATATATAAGAAGACTTTCCAAGAAAAATGAAGACCTAATGTCTTAATAGTCTCAAATATGAAAAACATATTTCCTTGGGTAGTGAGGACGTGTCTTGTAGTGGATCTGCTCTGAGCTACCTCTCCCAACAGGCAACATACAGCCCAAGGTCACCTGCATGTTGGTGTTTCTCTTCTTCTCCTCCAGCCTTTGGTAAGGTAAGGGCCTGGCCCAAGGGAGAACACAGATGTGTAAGATACAGATGCTAAGTTGCTAATATAGGAGGCAGAAGCATGGTATTGAATGACTATATATGAATATATGTGTGCATGAGGCTTGACTATGAAAAGTTTCTCCTAAGGTTTTCTTCACAGGTAACTCTCTGGAAAATAAATTGAAATAAACTAAAAAGAAAACTAAAAAACAAATTAAAAAATATGAAATTCAAATAGTGGAGCTAAACTGCCCTAAGCTGAGATGTGGACATTCATCCCAGAATTATATGGCTTAGCCTAATTTAAGGTTTTATATAAGAATAGCCAGCTCAGATACCCCAGAGGAGATAGACTTTTGCTAATTGTACTGGACTGAGCCATCCCACCCATCACAATTCTTTACCTATACAACACATTCTGCTGTAAAAGGAATGTCAAACTTCCTCTCAGATTTCAAACTTCTTGCAATATTTTAACTGATTTTATTGGTTTCTGGGCTAGTTTTCAATGCAGATCAATGACAGTGCAAACTTTCTGCAAAAATGGGCTTCAAAATCAACCACTGTAAAAGCAACTCTTACAGAAAAAACTTTCATGAGAAGAAAAGGATAGAGGAAAGGTGAGTCTACCTAAATGACATTTCATTGATAAGAAGAACTAGTTTCCAGCAGCTTCTTTTTTTAATCAGTCAACAATTTAATTTTGAGCAACCCAACATTTCTCTAACAAAAAGAAGGTCTTGATGTTTCCAAATGTAGCATGAGGGTGTCAGATTCCTTAAATGAAAATTAAATTGTAAATGTAGGAATGAGAGTCACACTGCCAAAAAGGAAAGTCCAGAAAATGGAAGAGTGACAGCAGAAATGAAAACGTTACTCAGCTAGTTAAGGCAAACAGCACCTGAAACACGAGCTTGCTCCACCACAGCAGATCAGGGGCCTGATGGTGGCCCACTGCTCTCTTTCCTGCAGCACATCACTAGCACTAGTTCAGTTGTGCCAATGTACCTGCAAGGTGGCTGTGCTGCAGATGAGATAATTGAAATGTTTGTTTTACAAGACAACAACAACAAAAAAAAAAAAATCAGAAAATATACTTGTTTCCTCCACTTTGCTCTGCTGAGTTTTCATGATGATATGGTTATTCTCCTTTAATATCTGAACTAGCTTTCTTACTGCCTTAGACTCTAATTTTGGGAAGGATTCCGTTCAATATGATTAAGTCTCACTGAAGATGGGCAGATGGTTAAGTACTTTCCTGATCAGGCATGTGCATATGTGCTTTCTCAGAATGATGTCTTAGATCATAACTTATTTGCAAAAAATATTATTAACTCTCTGGCATGTTCTACACATGATAATAAATAAGGATAAATATTTTTCTGTTGCTTGGTAAAGTGGATTTTTGGGGCTATTTTTTCTTTGCTATGCTCTGAATATAGCTTAAATGTATTTTTTGTGTTTATTTTGAGGTTAACAAACAGGCAGAATGGATGAAATTTAAAGTGATCTTGAATCTTAAAGGATTTATACTATTGTTTGCTACTATTAGTAACACATTGTCTCTGGTAAAATGTTTGTAGGAAGTAGCTGGCTGCTTTAGTGCAAATGAAGCCTCCAGAGTGATAAACTCTGAATAAATTCACTAGATTTGACATATTCCTCTTTCTTATTTTATTCAAATAGCTCATTCTGGTAGAGGTCTTAACAGAAGGTTGTCAATTGTGACAAATTTCACAAAGCAATTTTTTATGTGTGTTTATGTCTTTTGATGCTTTTAGCTGTCATTGAGTGACTAATTCATAACAAAGGCTTTATTTGATAAATTTAGCATCTTCTTTTTGCTTGTAGAGTATCTGTGAGAAGAAACTACTTTCAAAAAAATAGTCAATTATTCAGGTTTTCCACTAATCGTTTATTTGAATTTATTAACTCTGTAATCACTTGTGGATACTTGAATATCAAATGGTGTTCTGTAGTTATGGCAACTCGGATCATCCTATGCTTGGCTAGGAATATGAATACATCCGGCAAGAATTCTTACACGTGCGTCTGTGAAATATGTTTCTGTGAATCTGTGGGCATGAAGTTCTGAAATTTGCTTTTCAAAAACGAGCTAAGTCTAGTGAAACTTCTGTAGGAAATGAATTTGCAAAAGGTAAATATCACCCACTAAAAATGTTTTATTAAATTGATCACCAAATATTTGCTATAATATTTTGCTTATATTTACTTTTAATATTATTTGTATTTCCACTACACAACCTGGATTCATACAATCTAACAAATGTATTTGCAATAAGAACAGTCAATCAGAATAAACCATACAGACACTTTTGCACCTTCAATGTGATTTGGTTCAATTAAGGTCGGAGTTGCAGTCATGCGTTGCCTCTCCTCACTAACTGAATATATGGAGGCCCTATAGCAAATAAGCGTCCAAGATGAGATAGTTCAGATAGGTGCCAAAAGTCATGTGGCTTGGCCTAAATCAAGGTCTAGTTAGTGGGGTTTTTGACACATAGCATACGTGCAGCAATGTAAAACATTAGTATTTGAAGACCTCACAAGGAGGAACTATCCTTTGAGCAATTTGACATTCTGGAACAAAAAGTGGTTGAGATGTGATTAGATACCAATTGTCCAAATGTTTTAGAAATGTCACCAGGCCAAAGACATCTTTGGCTCATTTTTTTTTCTTTTTATTCATTTTTTTTTTTTTTTTTTTTAATGCAAGCAGTTGATTCTGACATGTACTCACAATATGACAAAAATATGTTCACTTGCTCTGCAGTCCCAGAAGATAGAGTTTTGGGGTTTTTTTAAGAAATAAAGATAGAAAGGAGAGAAAACAGCTGCATACAAAATAAGAGATGGAAAAAGAAGTAAATTTTTGAATTGCTAACAGTAATATATCAATATATGATTCAGTAGTAATCAGGTGTTTCAAGTTACTTCAATATCCACTGAAGTTGTAACACAGATCAGAAAAGGTATAAGACTTCTAAGAATAGGCAGGATGGTTAAGTATGCTGGCCTCTATTCTTCACTTTCAGCCAGGGTGAGAGGCAAGGCATTGAACTCAGTAGACTTTTTCTCTTAGCTGGTATGGCCTCTCTTATGTTCTTATCAAGGACACAGGTTGCAAGCAAGAGATTAACCTGTCTCCCTAAGGAGTCCTTCAATAATCTGGAAACCCCAAATAAATTTTAAAATACACATTTCTGGAAGTCAATTTATGAAAGTATGATATATGCAGAGACAAAGTATGGAGTTACAAAGTGAGTTACAATTAACAGAACACAGGCAAGGCAAATAGAAGGGAAAAAACATCTAACTAAATTAGAAATAGAAGATGCAAAGTCATACAGAGCTATTACTTGAAAGGAAAGCAGAATGTGTAAGGGATGATACAGTCAAAGCCATAGTCTCTGCTTTGATTGTAACAACAAAGTTAATTGCAGTCATTTCCTTAGTATGATTAATTTAAATAAGAACAATTCCAGGCTAAGAACCGTGATTAGTCAAAGAATATTTGAGTATGCTTTTGTGTCTGCACAACAGTACTTGATAAGATCATAGTGGAGTACAGAAGGAATGAACTCAATCTCTAAATCATTACAGATAATTTCTCAAAAGTTGAATGAGATGCTACAGTAGTGAATATGGATAAATTTAGCATCTATTTTTTAAAAGGAGGAAATGGAGAATACTAGAAATTATAGCTCAGAAGCCTAGTTCTGATATTTTTAGATATGCTGGAACAAATTATGAAACAACTGATTTGTAAGCTTTCATGGAACAGAAAGATGCTGAGAAATAACCAGTTAGTTTGTCAAGATCAAATCGCACTATTCTAATTTCCCCATTGGCCAGAGTAATGGACCCAGAAAATAAGGAAGAAGACTTTATTAAGTGTTTTGGGTTTTTTTTTCTTTTTTTTTTCATGAATCTACATTATAACTGTGAAAAACAATCTGGAGAAAATTACACATACAAAATTGAAAAAATACTTACACAGAAGTTGTAAAAATTAAACAGCAATAGGAAGTAACAGCCTGTTTGACACTGTTACTTGATTGGATATTCTATGGTCTTCATGGTTGTTCTATGGTTATTAATGATTTAGATAGTGTAATATAAGATTTAAATTTGGAGATGGCTCTGAATGGGTGGAGTCATCATTAAAGACATGGAAAACACTTCATCAATGAAAAAGCAAACACAAGAGATTATAATACTACCAAAAAAGGACTAGGGAGGAGGGTGGATCATACATTACACTTACTATAGAATACACTATGTTCTTTACCATGCAAAATGGGTATAATTTAATAATTAATTCCTCTTACCCCTAAAATCACAAATATTCTTCTGTTTTATATTAAATACAACAGGAAAGATTTTAGAATCATGACAATTTCAGCTTCATAGACTATATCACTAGTCTTTTGAAAAACTCTAATAATTTTATTATTGCTGAGTTACCATAAAATTTTTGTTTTGTTTATATTTTTTTTTTTCACATGAGAGAAGCTGGATGTATTTTCTTTAATAAATCATTTTAGGAACAATCTGACCAAGTTTAAAATGAGAAAATATTTGACTGCACCAAAGCCAAATTCCTTTACACTGAAAGAATCATCTTCATTTCTTTGAACTTTAAATGTATTTAGATGTATTATGCTGATTAATGTAGTTGTTCTGCTCAGGCTAAATGGTCTTCATTGAACAGATTCATAAAGGGAGATGATTAATGGGAGATGATTAATTCATATCTGCATTGTTTATGTCACCTTTCCTAAAGAAAGGATTTCAATTACCATTTAAATATTTGTATTTGATTTTGAGATGGGCCAAATATGCAAATATTATTCTACTGAATTATTCTATTCTTCTGAGCCGAGCCATTATATTCTGAAGAAGACCAACAAAGGCTGGGCCACTTATGCTACACTTTACAGTCATGTGGTAACAGAGTAGACTTACTTCCACATGGGCAATGACTTTGGATTTACACCAATTCTCCCGGCAATCAGATGTGACCTATTGTTGTGAACATCTTTGGAAAATTTTGACACATTATCCTTGAAAAAATGATATTCACTCACTGTCTGGCAAGAATTATGTAAATCACAAGCTTAGGTCATTGTTTTCCTTGAGCTGTTGCGCTTTCAGAACATATAACTAGCTTTGAGAGAACTTCCAGTTATCTCAGTTTCACTAATGACAGTGGAACTTCAGCAATCTAGAAATTCATGAAATACACTGAAGATAAGCCAGTAAGTACAGATAATGTGCATTTGTGCAATATCCATGAGAAGGAAAGTCCACTCCTCCTCATCAGAAAAAGCAAAACACACCAAACAAAAACAAGCCCTCCAGCCCCCGGAAATGTTGCAAGGTCAGCAATTCAATACTTTGTTTTCCCTGAGCTGTATGGCCACATATTAATAATGGTTGATGGTGTGGGTCTGTTAGCTGTGAAGGAATTTGGGATGTTTTCATTATTGCTGGGCAAATCACTCTTGAAAAGTAAGCATCTCTTTTATGCATAGATCAAGTGAACTTGGCAGTCGCAATGTCATTGATGCTAACAGTGTGTGACAGGAAACAAACCCATGTGACTGCTGTGTTTTGTAAGTCTTGCTCTTGTGTAAGATTCCGGTACATTCTTTTCCAGCTATTCTTTCAGAAATTTGAACTTTTAATTAAAAGGCAACATTGAAGCATGTCCAGCACTGACAGTCTTAATGCTGTTCCTTCTCCTCATTAACATGCAAACTAGCTTCAGTCAGCATGCAAGGAGATACTGTATAATTAGCCCCATTGTCCATTATGAACAAATATGTGTTTTGGTGGGGGAGAGAATGTACTAGTACTTCCTAATCCAGCAATCGAGGGTTAGCATTTTCAGCTTTTGGTAGTCATGTCATTTTCTCAAAGACATCCACCATTTTATTTTATTGGTTTGAAAGAAGTATCCATATATATCAAATTCAGGTTTTATGTAACTAGGTATAATGATATATGGGCCATTTAAAAAACACAGCTAAAAGGAAAAAAAATATGAAATATAACATTTATTATACTAAATATTTAATGGAATCATGGCAAATTGACTGGACAACAAGCTTAACATGAGGCAGCAGTGTGCCCTCATGGCCAAGAAGGCCAATGGCATCCTGGGTGCATTAAGAAGAGCATCTCCAGCAGGTTGAGGGAGGTGATTCTGCCCCTCTACTGCCCTAGTAGATTCTGCCCTGATGAGACCATATCTGGAGTATTGTGGCCAGTTCTGGTCTCTCCAATACAAGAGGGATGTGGAGCTGCTGGAGATCAGCCAGCACGGGACTATGAGGATGATTAGGAGCCTAGAACATCTGCCTTATGAGCAAAGGCTGAGAAAGCTGGGCCTGTTCAGCCTGAACAAGAGAAGGCTGAGAAGGGACCTCCTCAGTGTGTATAAACACCTGAAGGGAGGGAGTGAGGAGGTTGGGGCCGGCCTCTTTTCAGCAGTGGCCAGCAAAAGGGCATGAGGAAATGGCCACAAACTGAAGCGCCAAAAGTTCCACAGGAACTTACGGAAAAAAATTCTTAACAGTGAGGGTGACAGAGCCCTGGAACAGGTTGCCAAGAGAGGTTGTGGAGTCTCCTTCTCTGGAGATCTTCAAAAACCACTCGGAGGCAATCCTGTGCCACATGCTCTAGGTGACCCTGCGTGTTCCAGGGGTTTGGACTAGATGATCTCCAAAGATCCCTTCCAATTTTAATGGTTCTATGAAATATCAAATGAAAACAAACAGCCAGATGGTGATCACTGGAAAGATCAGCATATATACGATATGTATCGTAGAGTATGTATCAATATTTAAAACTCTAGAATTCATCTTGGTGATGATTACAGCACTTGGTAGTCTGCGTGTTTCAAGGATTTTGAATAATATATATCAAGCAAGTAAACCTTTGTTTATAAGAACTAAGCAAACCTAGAGACCAATATGACATGACTTCATGTATGAACTGGTGACTTCAGTGTTCAGTTTGAATTCTGAAATGAACTTTGGGTGATAAACTAGGAAAGGTTCAAGCATTTTGAAGTCAAGAGTAGAAAATTAAACAATTCTCTGAGTTTCAGACTTGTATTATGTGTTTACTGAAATTGTTACTTGATAAATTCTTTTCTATCATTTTTATTTGTAAATTAAATTTTGTAAGATTCAATTGTAATCTTGAAAATTTGTAAAGTCAATCTTGTAAATAGAAAACAAAACTACAGGATTAGATGCAGAATTCCAGGTTCACAGTACTTACTTACATTTTTGATTTCCATGAAAATAGTAGTGAAAGTAATACGGAAATGAAATCTGTTTCTGCTCAGACAGCTTTACAGAGTCAAAGATATGTAGAACATGTGAAAAGCAACAGCACATGTGAAAATGTTCTCAAATCTATATCGATAAATAATAAGTAAATAATAAAAAAATTAATTAAATACATTTTTACCTTCAAAAACTATCACCAATCATGGATGAAAATCAGTCTGGGCATAAGAAAGAAAAAATATCAAAGAAATAATAATTTAAAGTTGTGATAACAATTGGAGGGCTATGGTTTATTCAGAGCTGTATAAGAAGAATGATCTACTTTCTGACAGCCTCACAAGTGGCTTAGCAAAAAAGGTCAGATCAATATTCAGAAGCAATCTAAAAGTGAACAGCTGACAGAAAGACCGTGTGTAGAGTGATCTATCTGGTTTATATGTCTGCATCACTAAATCAGCAGCCAAACACATTTCTGTTATGTGCTTCTAATGGACATAAAACTAATACTCATTAAAGGCCACTCTAACACACGGACTTGCCTTAACTGCTACAGTTCCAGCAAGCACAGTGTTACCTGGTTTAGCCAAGCTTCTTCTGATGTGATGCACCCACTCTCTAATTTTCTCTGCATTTCACCATTTATCCCCACTCTTCTCCAGCTATCTCATGGCTTTTCTTAATATTTAACTCTGGGCATTGCAGATGCCTAGGCAAAGACTTCATTTGTCATCAGTAAGATTTTACCATACAAATGGGTTATCGAAAGCTCCTTTAGATCAGCAGCAGTCTATCAAATCATTTCAGCCATCATGTAATCACACTCTACCTATGCACAACACAATAAAAGGAATTTTGCTTAAAATGCACCTACAGTTGCATTTCATCATTATTCTAATTCCTAGAAGAGCAGAATCCAAAGTGTCATATTAGAAAGAGGTGAAAAGAACAGTCGAAAACATTTATTTTGTTATCATGCCGTTACTTTAGTAGATTCTGAGAACAGTCATAAAATATTCACACTGCATCAAATCGTAATTAATTCATCAGCATAGAGAAGTCTAGCAGTATTTTGAACAGGAAGAATTTTCTATAGTTACTATTGCTGTGATTTTAGTTGACTTGATTTTACAGAAATTGAGGACCTAATATTTCTATGAATCTGACTCAGCATTGCCTGAAAGAAAACTATATCATCATAGACCATGAGTTTAGATCTAAGAAATAAAGAAATGGAGTCCTGATTTCTTTCTTTACACAAAGCTTTTCAGCCCTGCTCTTATTGCTGAGAAACAGGCATTCCTCAATCTCTCTAATAGAAAAACATACTATTTTCCCCTAAAACTAGGGAGGCACAACTGTGATGCATGATGAGCCCATGGCAGCAAGAATTAAAATATGTCAAGTTTTTTACAATTTTCTCATCAGAACTGACATCATGGCTACTGCTTTCTCAAAAATGGCTGAGGAATTCAATTTCTATAAAGCATAAAGCAAACCTCACATACATGATTGCTCAGAAATATATAAAAAGTGAAATGCACTGAGATTTGCATTTTATAAGTATGTATATATTTGAGAAAGATTTGACTGTGTGTTGACTGACTCTGGTTGTGAAAAAAATTAATTAAACACTTTTTAAGAACAACTTTGTTATCTCTTGAAAGCTGAGCAGCTTGATAACTGGTGTTAAAAGCTCTTCAAATTCCCAGTTCATGAAGCAAACCATGCACTGCCCTCAGGGATTTTGACCAGCGAGGTGGAACAGCTGGTGTTCACTACTGACAGATTAACTCCAGAGAAATTAGGGATCTATTGAATCTTTTGGTTTTAAGTTTCTGCTCTCTATACCCTGAGTAAGATAGTGTGTTTGCTCATAAGCACACATTTAAGTTACTAGTAACTCAATATTAGCTTGATGAATGTTCATCTGAATCATCTCTTGAGAACTATTCTCAAAAGTATTTAAAATATAAGGTGAAAAAAATGCTAACATTTTTACCGTAGCAGCTTTAGAGGACATTCTTCACTGAAGGTAGATACAGGGGCCTCTTATTGATATATATAGAAAATGGCTGCCAAATTGCCCAAAAAGCATTTTATGTGAAATTTCACTGTACAAAGATTCAAGTGTCTCTGAAAACATGATATTTAAAAGAGACATTTTTATCCTCATAACATTGTGATGCTTCAGCACAATTGTGACTTCTCAGATATTCTCAGAAGCACCATGGACAAATTTTAATTTTAAGTTCTTGTAAAGCTACAGGAACTGATTTGATGAGAGCATAGACATGAAAAGCTGATTATATGAATTCTTCTATTTAGGTCCAAGGGCTGTTCACACACAGGTTCCTGAAATGTTTATGCACAGCATAGGAACGATCAAGCTCACATTGCCAGAGTCACTCTCCAGTCCTGAAGTGAGTAAAAGGAAGGAAATTTGAGATTTCTTCTGTATATGTTAAACTTTTTTTTAGTTTTACTGTTGTTGTTGCCATTTAATATCTATGGAAAATACAAATCTTAATTTCTATTAAGATTGAGGTCAAACATAGTCTGTAATATTTTATCTTCACAGCCTCACTGAAAGGGTATTAAATCCATATTTATTATGGATGGAAATTAAGGCATGTGTACAGATTCATGCTGTAGTTCCCGGAACAAGGTAAATAGATACAAGTGGGTCCCTCTGCCAAAAGAGGCTATCTCACTCATGCCTTATTCCCAGCCTGTTTTATCCACTCTTATTCACTCTGCAGACACGCAGCCAGCTATGTCAAAGAGTTAATTTAGGTTGAAATTAACCTCTTTTCTTTTTGGCAAGCTAGTTAACCTGAAGACTTTCCTGCTCCAGTTCACCATATGGGTGCACAAACTCTTGTGCAAGCAAAAAGGAAGAGATTGCTTAAAGGCAGGAGAAGGAAGAGGAGAAGAAAAAGATAGTTGGTCACCAAAAAAAGCATTCTGTAAAATAGTGTTTGTGGAACTACAGTGCAAAGCTTTCCTTAACAGCAACTCTGTGTCTGACTTCCGCTGAAAACAATGTTCTAAACCTATCTAACTTTTTGAAGGTCACATAAATAATTTCTAACAGTGCATATAACCAACCTAAGTATGCTGTCTAGAAGAGGCAGGGGAAGCTTCTTCTAGAAGAGGAGGGCAAAGGAGGCACGTCATTATTCTCTAACAGTATGAGAAAAAAGTATGGATGCAGGTTGCATAAAATCAACGGATAACGCACTTGGGAATCTTTAAGAGTCATTGTTAATACAATAAATAATTTTTTTTTGCTATTGCTGATCTATCCATTGAACTGCCTACTTAAGGCTAATGTATATTTCAAATCTTCACATATATAGGTAAGTATAATAGGAGTAGGAAAATCTCATTTTTAACTAACATAACTACACCAAAAATAACCTCTAACATAGATTCCACTTAACAAGTAAACAACTCATTAATGAAATAACAATGCCCGTTTGGCTCACCCTGGCAATGGTATTAGCAAAAGGACTCCTATTCTTGTACAAGATGTTTGCATACCAAAGAAATTGCAGTACCTCTAGCAGGATAGCTATACCTTTTAAGCACAGACAAGATTTATGGATACAGGATGCTTGTAGAAGAGCTAATGCGGCAAAACATACAATGGAGACAGCACATGTGGTGCATATGCAACATGGTCCCAGCTATTCTGGGGCACACAGTTCAAGTAGTAAAAGATAAAACTGCCCCAATCTGCCTTGTGTTGTTTCCTGCTAACGCCCGGTCACCACGTGATTTTCCAGAAAAAGTGTGCAGAAGCTAATTCAGCTTCTTTGGCTGAATACTCTTTCTTGGGTAATTTCAGCTACCCTACTTCCTCTGAAATATTGCATACATCGCAGATGCTGTGGATCCCACACTGCAGAAGCTGAATTGCAGTCCATTTTACTAAGAAAACGACAACAGCTACCTTCTTTAAGTGCTACATGTCAGGCAAATTATGTGGAATGCACTGTAAACGCATTTATTTCTTTTTCATGACAATTAGGTCCCTTGGTTCACCTGGTTCATGGTAATATTTACTATTTTCCTGAGAGGAAAAAAGCAAGAGAGAGAGAAGGAATGCAAAGAATCTCTTCCATTAAGAACTCAGATGTCACATGTAAATGAGATATCAGAATTTCATCCACTCAGAAACATTAAGTCTGTCTTTTGCCTGAAGAAGCAAAGCAATATATTACTACTGAGCCATAGTCAAGGTATTTCTCAAAATGCTAAAAGAAACAAGTTTATCACATCAGCTCCAGTTAAGTTAACTAGCAACTGATGTTCTTATTCATCTGTGTTTTGTGTTATTCCTTCTTTCTGTTCTTGTTGAAGAGTGATTATTTTAAGTTTAAAATAAAATGTGATAATCTGGCTTTCTGTAGACTTCTCTATCACATTTCCAATTCAGCCAGCATCTCTAACATCAAATACATCAAATATTAAATCTTCTCAGGCAACATTGTATTTAGCTTGGTTCACTGCCACAGATGAAGAATAGCTTTGAACAATGTTTGGCCTGTCATATGTGGTTCTATGTGGAAAAATGTGATGAAACATCTGGGTTGAGTTTTAAAAAATAGACCCACAAGTCAAAATTAGTTTTCCCACTAATTTTCAGGCAGTTTCAGAAAGTTTGATGCAAAGAATACAATAATAAGTGGTGTCTCTGTCAGATGATTTAACCTATTAAAATAAAACTGTTATTTGAAACCAAAGCTCCACTGTAAGTACATGTCCACATATACAGTCAAAATCCCTCATCTGTCACTCGGGCCTGTATTGCTTTAAAGATAAGAACGTTGTTTTAATTACCACTGGCTCTTCACAAAAGTACTAGTTCATGAGGAATAAATTAGTGCTTGCTATTACTCAGAATGATTCAAAGATATTATACTGTGTTATGTAGGCAATTATATTTGGCAGATCATTTATATTATTGGTTGAAGTTACATTTTTCTGGGTTTCCCTTGTTTTATTATTTCTCATTTAAAGGAGTTCTCAATCAATTGCCTTTTGTATGCATGTGAAAAATAAGCTGCAAAACAGCTGCTGTGCTACTGCTTTGTTCATACCTCTGGAATGATTAAATAGAGGATAAACATCCACAACAGAAAAAAATACAAACCCAGAGGAGCAGGCATTTTCATTTATTTTTTTCTTCTCATAGAGTGTAATTAGAGATATATGCCAAACTGTCAACTGTAACCTTTAAAATGAGAAGTGTATACTGAGACCAGATATAGAATATCTTTTTTTTTTTTTTTTTCTCCCAGCTGGAGCTTCTAAAGTACTGTAAGAGCAATTTCTATTATGCAATCACCATTCCACAGAAATACACTGAATTCTTCTGGCACAGCAATTGCCAGTGATTCCCCTGTGTTGCTCTCCCCTGTTATCCTTGGCACTACTACCTGTGTCCTTTGCAAGAAGTCTGCTAATTATATTGCCATACGTTAACGCAAAAGAGACAGGTGTAAGTGAGGTTTAGAAGATTGTGCTGATGGTGCAATCTGGGAGATACAGAAATTAGAAGTGAAGGGGAAATGTGCAGTGGTAGAGGGCTGGCAACAACCTGTAAACAGCTCAAGCTCCCTCATCCATAATGAGGCAGAGGAGCAAAGATTAATAGGGAAGCAATTTCAGGGTATTTTTATCCTGGTTTCATATTCATTTTGACATTAGACTTTGGCTCCTGTGGTTGAAAATTGTTTAGGCTGATGCTGAGGAAGGCTTGAAATGTGTGCTAACTCTGTTGGTTTTGGTGACGGAGTGCTCTGTTAGCACATACTTATGCAAAACGAAGCTGGAAGGGGCCTAAAGAGGACTTCTGCCTACCCAGACAGAGCAGCTGTAACTGTGCCAGTCAGCAAGGAATCTTAAAGAGCTCCAACCTGCCCAGCCATCTATTCCTGTACTTCACTGTCCTTTCGAATAAAATTCTTTCCCTATGCTTTCCATACTTTGAAATGAAACACAGTTTCTTGTCCTGCAGTAGACACCACAGGGAACAGGCAGGTCCCCTTTGCTGCAGCATATGAAATGGAAAAACTTTTTTGCATCCTTCTTTTTATAGTGACTTTTTCATCACTTACTACCTTTTTGAGACCTTTGCAACATTCACATCTGTTTTCTTTCTCAGTTTGGAGCTGCTGAATCCAAATCTATATATAATATTCCAAATATTCCACCTGAGGTCTTGCAAATGTCTAGTGGATCACTTTACATAACTTACTGATAATCCAACCCAAAATGGGCCTTGACTATTTTTTTCAAAAGGTAGTCTTTTTGCAAGGTCACCTGCAATCACCTATACCACCAAAACCTCTTTCTGTGAACAGCTGCCTAAAAACTCTTTCCTTATTCACTCATATATCAGATAAGTTTTTCTACTTCCAACTGAGCCATAAAAAAATCCAATTTTTAAATGGATTTTCAGGGAGATCATCAGCTAAGTATGATGAGGCTGTCCTCCATTCACTACGGAGGTAAAAGCTTTCAACTGAAATCCTGTCAGAAAAAAAATGAAAGAATAATTTAACAAAATCTGTAATGGATGTTATGGTAACAATTCTTGTGATACTTATATATTCTTACGCATCCATAGACTGCATAAGCATCCTAGCTCTGTTTTATGTTGTTTCTTTTTCATACTTAAAATGCACAAGTCTCTGCTTCAAGAACAATGTTGCTGTGCTATGTAAGATCCAGTCACAAATGGTGGAATCTTTCACACATAATATTTTTTTAATAATGTCAATATGTAGTAGACTAGGTTCTCTCTATAAATCCCAAAGACATACATGGACATTAAGTACCTTAGGTTGAAGGAATCTCTTTTTTTCCAAATGCTTGGAGGGTCAAGTGAGCTTAGAGGTGCTACTTCACTTTTAGAAGGCTAAAGATACGTGAGGTGAAACACCAGGTATATTTATCTGTAAGAGATGGGGAAGGGGAGATAAGAAGGCAGGGTAACTTAAAGGGGCAAACCAGGACTTCTAATAAAATATTTAGACATTGACACAGTCTGTGTACAATTTCAACAATATAAATGAAGCTCTGATCCTCTAATGCCTATATTTACACATATATAAAAATATAAATAAATATCAATATATGTGTGTGTGTATTTGTGTGCATACATATTGCTAATCAGAACATTTTCCTGGTGCCTGTTTCTTAATATATTTCTCAGCCCTGAATGATACTCATGTATCTATTCTGTCAACACAAGAGCTTTCCTTTACATGTCAGTGACAACCATGTCAGTCCCATCTACATCATAAAAGAACCTCATTTTAGTACAAAGGTGGGAAATAGAATTATTACCATGCTGCTTTATTGCATGATGATTCATTTTGTGATTTCGTTGATGTGATATACCCATTTTAGACTGCATGGAATACAGCCCAAAATGTAAAGTCATCTGGCTATATTTCCAGCTGTAGCACATCATGGTATTACTTTTGAGTCAACAGAGATGTGTCAGTTAATGCACAGCAAGGGCCTGATTAATAGGACTACTTGAGATGAAAGGAGAACACATGGCAACTCTGTGGTTATTAACTATGGTTAAATATGAGCCAAATATAAGTTTAACTACAGACTTATTCAAGGAAAAAGTATTCTTCTCTTAAAAAAAAAAAAAAGTATGTATTAATTCTATTTGTTTTTCTCCCCTGCTTTGAAGCAGAAGTGAAAATATTTAGAAAGAAGCAAACTGAGGGAAAAAAAAAGAGAGAAGAAAAGGCTAAAAATGGCAAGAAGAAAGCATTAGCTGGTCCTGTAGTGTATTTAAACAGTTCCCACACCTGTTTCAAATGAAAGAGGTCATTTTAGACAAATAAATATTGGGATTCTTTTTAAGGGTTTGTTACCATTTGTAAGAGCTCAGTGCATGTATGCATAAAAAAAAAGGTCAGGGAAAGAGTGAAAAGCAGGAGGACTGAAATTCCTTGCCCTACCCTCAGCACTTACTTACATTGTTGACTTTGAGAAAGAATTACTTTGTGAAGAACTAGGAAAGCCGGTTAAGGAACCATCCACCTCCCTCTGCCTAGGCTATTCCTGGCTCATTCACTTCTTGGAGCACTAAATTCATTCACAAATTGGGAACATCTCCTGCTGCTTCTTTCTAGCACATTTGGTAAAGCAATGAATCCCAGATTAGTACTGTGGTGTTACTAGGTCTGGATAAACACGCCTGTAAGATCACTGCCGCAGAACAGAACCTCCCTGCTTTATTCAGATGGACTGCTGCAGTAAAACAAAAAAATGCAGCTTGAAATGAAATACTTTGAATAAAATACTTTGTTAATTTTCTTCATATGCAGCTAAAACAAAGACCCAACTTTATTTGCAAAACAATGTCGTTGCCATTACATACTAATAGTACTTCAGCTTTTAGCTAGTCCAGCAAACACTTTGCTGAATGGCTGACACATTAACATGTGTATAAGCAAGCACTTGTCCATAAGGAATTTGTTCAGATTGTCATCAAGACTGAGACAGACAGTCCCTGCTCAGAGTAAAAGCACCTGGGGATCACAGCGATCACTCTGAATGGAATTAAAGCAATAGATTAATCGACCATAAAAATCATTTTCCTTATTCATGAATCTGGATTTTCTTTGGCTATCTAAATTGTAGATGCAACTGAAAAGCATCCTTGACCTTCTCTGTCAAAGAAAATGCTAGTCTCCTTCTCTTTGTCCTAAGTATAGAAATGGTGTGTTTTTCTTTTTTTTTTGTTGGATGATTTACATGGTATGAGAATTGCAAAGAAAAGATGTCAATAAAATAGCATTCAGGTTCTCATTTATTCTGCTGTGTCCTGACCCATAAAGAGACGTTACAGAACATTTCAAAAGTTGTCAGCTTGCATCTGTGTATTCTAGCACACTTCCTGACTTTACAGTTTGTGATGCAGCTCTACTGCTTAATCTGTGAACATAGTTGAAAAAAAATGTGAATTAAGACTGCTTGGATCTTAAAAAAAAATATTGTCTAGAGAAAGGTAATATGTGCTCAAGTCTTTGGTCTTCCTCAAACTGTCTGTGCGATCTTTGGCAAGACAACTAGCCTGGCTTCTATTTTCCCATCTGAAAAATACCCCTTCAGAGGGAAGTCAGGAGGTTTCTCCAATTAGTCTTTAATTAGGAAACCACTTAAACATGTGTTTCAGTTAAGCTCTTTTCAGAAGAGCACTTTAAGCATATGTTTAAATGTCTTAATGAATTAAAACCTTAAAGTTTATAAAATGTTTCATATGTAAAGACAGAAGACGGTATATAAGTATTCCATAGGTAAATTAAGGTTTGCCTACATTTTGGTCAGCATAAGACTGACCAGCAAGACTAAAACTTCACTTGACAGGTCAGTAAAACTGTTTACTTTTATGCTGACTGTGCTTGCTGGCTACTTCTACATGTGGTATATTAATGGACAAACCTTGATCAAGACACAGACGCAACAGGAATAAGTACAGAATAAACTTTCTGACCTGTAAAATATGTTGAGATGGCAAAAATGTTTTGGTTTCATTGAAATAATGTTTCAAGTTGTTTCATTATTGAAGTAAAATTTCTATGATAACAATGTTCACCTATACAGGAGATAAAAATTTAAGCATTTTCCCTCGCATCTGCTAACAAGGTGAATATCAGCCAGCACGGTTCTGAAGTTAGTCTTCTTATTGTGACTAGAAATTCTACCCTCAGATTCCTCTCATCCCTGGTGGGGTGTTTTTTTTTTTTTTTTTTTTTTTTTTTTTTCCCCTAATCCAGACTGGTATCTTCCTTTGATGCAACTGGATTTCCGAAAATCTGTGTATTCTGATCAAATCACATTTCTTTGGCTTATCTCTGCACTTAGATTTCCACACCACTTTCAAATGGTTCACAGTTGGTATCAATCAGTGTAGCAGGAATTCTCTATGTTACGCACAGAAGTTTTTTTTTAAAAGGTCTACAGTTCTAGGTCTACATCTAATTAAATATTACTTTCCTGATAAACTGATTTAGAAATAAATATTATCAGTTAAATACACCATTCAGTACTATATATCTCTGAATGCAGAGATACAATCTGATACTTCAGATGTAACTGAAACTCTTCACCTTATGAACCAGTGGACAAACTACTCCCATAAGAGTATTCCTCTTGTGCCCAGATTTAAATAGTGCTCACTTCCCAGCTAAGTTGTGTTACTACTTCACAACTAAATACTAAAATTCATATGACTTTGTGGTTGTGGATTCCAATATATTTTCATTGAATGTAAAGTTTTCTCATATTGAAAGGAAGATAGGTCTACTTCTGATAAGGTAGATGAATATCATATCTTATAGCTTAAGTAACAAAAAATATGTGGTCCTCTGAGAGTTCCCTAAGAATTTATTCTCATTCTCCATAGAATTTACTGAACATTTATATGTAATTTCTTTTCTTGCTGTTTCAGTTAATGGACAAATAAAAGAATGGAAATGCTTTGAAGCATTGAAATGGAGCCACACACCCAGAAACTAATGCAAAACAGCCCATCTGCTTAGTAACAGCCGTCACAATGAAAATACTCACCTTTATTTTTGCCCTCTACACTGAAATCCGTGAAGTAAAGAATCTTTTTAAAGTTGTCTTGCCCACGAACCAGCTCCAAGTTCACTGAGTGGTCACCACTTCAGGAACTCCAGGTGTCTCATGCAACAGTGCATGCACTGTTCATGGTGGTGGTGGTGGTACTTTCAAGAGATCTGACTTTTAGGATAGAGCCAAAGATGGCAAACATGAATGAAGACAGTGGTAGTGCTCCAACACAAAGCCGTGCCTGGGAATGTCGGCATTGACTACCACTGGCAAGCCATCCAAAGTCCTGCTGGCTTGCTCTGCCTGTCCTCCACAGGGGAGAAGTGAGAGACTGGAGCGTCACTGTCATCTACTGCCTCATCAAAATAGGAGATATAATTCTCTGCTCAATGAAAACTGAGGTATGTGGCTTGTAGGATTAGGAAGTTTGGTCACATCTTCCTTGGATAAATGAGAAACAACCACAGAAAGAAGAAAAATCAAATTAATGTCTACAGACCGGTTTTACTTCAGTGAGGTCTTCATATACATGAAAGACTAAATACGCTAAAAAATATCACTTTGTACAAATTTTAAATAAGTATATATACTTAATTATGTATGGGTGTGTCTGTGTTTCAGAGAAGAGATTGGGAGGCTAATCTGATTTCTACTTTTTAGTTACCTGAAAACACTTACATACATTCTAAGAGAAACCTCAGAAAAATCTTGGTGAAACCTTTTTTTTTTTGAGCTGCAGATAAGTGCACAACACTTAAGCAGAGGATGAAATTGTTTCTGTCAGAGTGAAATCCTAAAACTGGTGAATGGAAATATTAAACAAATACCATGTAGTGTGTGAGTCTGAGCTATATTTTTCTTCATTGAATTCATTGTAGAAAGATAAAGACAAAATCTGATTCTTTAAAATACTAGAAAAGAACTTACAATGAAGTAATGAAAATGATTTCTGTTTCCTAAAATATTTCATTAGTTGATACAGCTAAATCTTGGCAATATTGAAATCACTCATAGTAATAGTAAACTGCTATTAAATTCAGATTGAAATAGGACTCCAAAATTTTCACTCTTTTTCTTTAGTATATGTTTTCAGAGCTGATGCAAATTACATGAAAATCAACAATGGGTTAAATCAGCAGGATATCCAGTCCTCAAAATTGTGCAAAAGGAAGGGATAAAATGTCAGCTACTATTTTGAAAAGATGAGCATGCTTTTATGAAATCTATACGGTTTTAGATTGGGACTCAGGAGTTCCTGGCCCCAGTTGCTACTTGATCTTGAAATTTTGACTGCTCTTCAGTTTTCCTTTGCATAATTAGGTATAATATATTAGAGTAAGGAATGGGGAACAAATTAATGTTTATGGGCATATATTGATTTGTGTTACTAAGGGCTAAGAAGAAACAAAGAAAATACTAAACAGGTGTATGGCTTAATGAGTGTGAAAAGACATATTGGTTCCTGAGTGAAGAGAATGAGTGATCTCTGTCTAGCATGTTTTCTACATTAACAAGAGCTTCTACTCCAAAGAGTAGAATTCACTATAGACTTATGCTTGTTCTCTCTGGCTTCCACATGATCTGTTCCCATGCCTACTAAAATTAGTGAAATTCTCATCCACAATTCCTATCATCACAAAGCTTCTGGGATCAGGCCCAGAAATTGCAAGGGATGATTCTCTGGAGAAAAGATAAAGTGAATGAAATGGGGGCAGAGGAGAACTCCCAGGACGAAGGAAAAGAGAAGCCATTACACAATCCGGGCTTCACTTTCTGGGACCAACGGGGTCAGCAGGGTCCGGAGCGGCCGACCTCTGCCCGCCTACTTACGCGACACCTCTGTCCTGCTCATGGGAGACACCATGAGAAACTGTGGAGTGAACCCAAATCCCCAGGCTCTCTGACCCCTCCTCACCGAGTTTTCCACTGCAAACATGAGATGCCTGTAAGAGTTCACGTCACTGCCCGCTTGTTTCATGTACTGTCAAAAGGCACTTAATCATGTATGTCAACAGACCAACCTTTTCTAGAATATTTCAGTTCCTCTATCAGATATTTTAAGTAACAAGGGGATTTCCACTATTTTATCACCTATGTTTTCTTTAATCACTCTATTATGTGCTTGTATCATCATATAAGCAATTTAATGAAGGAAAGGTCGTACACATTTGAGTATTCAAGACTTTTGTGAATTTCTGAACACAGAAATGACAGATTTTTATTAAGACCAATAAAGTTCTGTGAAAAAAGTATATATAAAAAAAACCTACATAATTTAAAATATACTTACTATCAGAAATTAGAGAAAATATTTGCTTTACTGATTTCATTAATCATCACAGCTTTGAGGAAAATAACCTCACCATGTTTTAGCTCTCTGTATTACTGGAAAGTTGCTCATGCTTGTTGAAATGAAATAGTTTTAAAAGACCTCAGTTCAACTCATATTTGAACTAAATTAGTGTCCATATAGTGACTCATACTACTGTCTCTCATTTAACTGATACCATTTTAGTTCAGTGAACAATATACCAATTATGAGTTGATGATAGAAGTATATCTCATCCATATTTTATTATAACTTTGTATGATGATTTATTTCACAAATTAGAAATGCTTTGAAATAGTGTATTAGGGATCTCAGTTGCTATTAGTTTGTAACATAGCTCAGAGTATCAGCTAACTGGTTATAACTAGATGACATGCGAGTATATGACTCATATGCTGTTAATTAAAGTTGCTAATAACACTCAAAGCTTAAATACATAACTGGCAGGTACCTGGATACTTGGTACATATATAGCCTGCACCTGTAAATATGACTCAGATATCATGTGGTGCAGAAGACCATCTGGTGAGAAAAAGTGAATTTCAATAAAACACTAACAGAACAAAGATAGAACATCAAGAAGAAAAGAACACCCAGGTCCCCAAAAGAGGCACCTTTCTTTTTCTTCTGCTCTTTCTTCTTCTTTGAACACTTTACTGTAAAGCAAATACTGTGCAAGGTTTATTAACATATTAGGCAACAAATAAAAACATAGGCAAACAAGGAATATAGGAAATATGAAAGTGTAATTTCATGAAGCTATCTATAGAAGTGATAATTAGAAAAAAGGCAGAGACAACTGGAAACTATTCATTGTCTGGAATTTTTTATTCTGAGTAGAACTGTTAATTTCAATAATATTCAGTGGTTTGTTGTAAAAGAGCCAATTTGAGACATAATTAGTAAGGGCCAATCTTTCATTCATTATATCCCCGATTTAATTGTAGTGCAATTTCAGAGTCTGTAAGACAAACAAAATTGCGAAGACATGAGATGACTAAAAATCTGACAGATGAAATCCTTTTGTTTAAGATGGTTATCATCGTGCAAATTTGTACATTACAGAGTTGCTCTCGGAGAATATATATGATCAGCTGAATACTGGAAAAATAGCAAGTAGGAAAGTATTTTTCTAAAAGAGAAAATATTGCCAGTTCCTAATAAAGATAGGAAGTTCAAATATGTATGTAAAAACTTAGTAGCATATAAAAATGAGTAGAAAACAGAGTCTATCTTTTGCTATTGTACTAGCAAGGTAGAACAAAAATCTCTTTACTAAATTTGGACAGTCCTAGAATATCATGTTCTGTAAAGGAACATAGTAGAGCTTTAGAACAGAATATTAAAAAAAAGTGTGATTAGACCAGGAATTCTGAGGAAAAAATGGCCAAAGGATAATTGTGAGAGAAGATAAGGGCAAGCATAGGGAGTTATTAGACAACGAAACCCTATTTTTTCTCCATCCAGTGCTTCTGATGCAGACAGGATGCTGATGCAAGAGTCAGTAGATCTAGCACTCACTCATCTCTGACTGCACTAGAATATGTTTTCATACAAATTTCTAAATCTCTTCCTGCTCTCATGGTTAAATTTTCTGTTAATGACTTCTGTGGATATAAATATTGCACCACTTCCAATGGCTGCGCCCAAGAAAGGCATCTCTTTTTGAAGGCATCAGACTCTATGTTTGGGAAAACAGCTGTTTATTAGCATGTTTTAATTCCATAAATGCAGAGCCTGCATTTTGCTACTTTTTAGGAGGCCTGCTCAACATAGGCTTTACACCACCTCAGGAAACAATAAAAATTTAATTCGTCAATTGAATTCTCATTCAGTCAAATGATTAATTGCTTTTTTTTCTTAAAGTCTTGGATTTCAATTTAACTTCTCTTCTGAATGTAGTCGTTGCTTTACTATTATTATTATTATTATTATTATTATTATTATTATTATTGTTTCTGCTAATGGCCTGTTTCCTTCTGCTAGAGATTTCATCATCCTTTTAGTGATGCTGTAGTAGTGGATACTGAATGGAGAGCCATATTAGATCCCCCAAAGCATTATTTTGGATCCTTTGGAGACAGTCTCCTTTCTGCAGTAAGATACGAATTTGTCTACTCACTCAAATCAATGGGATGGTTTAAGTAGTGCTAACCTAATTCTACCTAATTCAGGAGGAATTACGTGCTAATAGCCTTTAAAATTAATCTCTGAAAATATATGCTCTATAAAGAGAATTCATAAAATCCACATAGAAATTATGTTAGATAACTGGTGCAAATATATATATGACTGCTGCTGTCAAGTGGTCCTGCCAATGTCTGCCTAGAAAAGCATTTCATTAGGGTAAAGGTAGGTGAAACCATTCACCACAGTCCCCTTTGGTGTTGTGCTCCTTTGTGGTTAGTATGGCCTCATTAGAGAACTGGAAAGGTCTCAGACTACCCCAATCCCAAAGTTACTCTTCCCACCTCCCATAGACCTTTGGGCACACCCATCCCTACCTCAACCAGTGCTGGCAATTGGATAAGTCTTACTGTACAAATGAATAACAGCAAGCAAACAGGTCTGCAGGCCAATAGAAAAGTTCTTAAGGAAACTGTAAATCCTTCTTTCAATAACAAGTGTATGTTGAAAATTTATTCTCCCACCACCTCAAAATGGGAGGATTTTACCTCCCATTTTATATTTTATATTTTAAAAATTTTATATTTTAACAATTACAAATTGGCATTAACTGTAGCTTTGGCAAGTGTTTCTTGTGCTCAGGTATCTTCTATGTGAAATACCAGAAATCCTGTGAGAACTGGTGGCTGGTAGGTAGCATATCTGGATGATCTTGTCTCCTGTGATTTCTGTACGAAGGCAATCCAAAAAAAATTAATTTCAAACAGTTGTCACCCACACTTTCCTCATGGCCTGCATTGTCCTAGGGAGGCTGCAATGCATAAAACACATCTAAGCCTGAGTTTCACCGAAAGTTGAACAGATAATGAGCTGAAAACCAGATGTGTTTCCAGATACCTCATGACAGGAAGCCATTTAGAGGAAAAAGTCATCTCAGGGATTTCTATAATACCTTTTATGTCTCATAATAGCATGGCTTCAGACCTCCTAAATTCCAACATACACACTAGGTGGAAGTAGTTTCCTCAACTCCCATTCCTAGCCTGAATCAAGAATTATTTTCAGATGTAGCTATTTAATCCACTAAAATGTATCTGTTAGAATCAGCCTTACTCACTAAGCACTGTTTCTTAATACAGCAATTCCAAGAAAACTCATTTAACTGGGGCTAGAAAATACATCTTCAAACCTTGATTAGAAAAGTCAGTCTTTTTTTTTTAATATGAGTCTCTCAGATAAATCTAAATTAGTTGGGATTCTTTAAAAAAATATTTTTACTGCTTGCAAATTTGTCCTACAGACATGCTCCATTTCTCTGCAAGACTAGTTTCAAATCTTAGTAAAGATGTCAAGTCTGTTTTTATCGCTAATTCTCTAGCTATGACCAAGACAATCTTCAGATATGTAAAAATACAGTGATATTGTCCGGAGAAGAATTTCTGTTTCTAATCTGGAACATAACACAACAAAGTGATTATCATGGACAATGGCAGGCAGAGATGAACAGGGAGACTACAAGTAAACAGCAGAGGCATAAGCTGATAGCAGAGGGCTGTTTTACAGGCAAATCTATTTTGTTTGCAGTACATTTTTATTTGTTAGGATTAATATATTTTTTCCTAAAAGGTGAGGTTTCTGGGGCAAAAAAAAAAAGCAGATAGTACCACAGGTTGCGTAGGTCAATAAGAAAGGTTGCCGAGTTCTGAGCAGAACTGAAAGGTCTGTCTTGAAAAGTCACATGCAGCTTTTGTCCTTGAGAAGTAATTGCAACTTGTCAGAAATACCAGTTGTTACTAGATGAAGACAGAAGTTCAGCATTATTTATGGATCTATACTGCTAAAGTAAATAGATTTCTCTTAATTTGCAATTCTAAAAATGTCTTCAAATCTATTTTAAGTGACTTTTCTAAGAACAGGTCAGCCATTTTTTTGACAAAATGCATTGTTGCGTTCAATCTGAATCATTAATGGAGCTGAACAGATTCTGAAGAAGTTTTCAAAGAGGCATCTGAGATCCACAAAGGAACCTATAGTCACCTCTGACTAGAGAGGCTCAGATCTTAACAGAAAGCCTTTTACCTAATTTTTAATAAGACTGATTTTTTAAAAATATGTTTCAAACGTTTTATTTCAACCTTGCAAATTTCAATGCTCAAGCTATGCTGTGGAATAGGAGAGGTCGACAAGAACACACCACTGCACTTTGTAGTCCTTGTCAAATTCTTCAGCTACCTGCACTTTTCCCAGCAGTTTTCCTTTAATCCTTAAAGGAAAAGGAACTTGTCTTTTGTTCAATTTTCATGTGAATAAAACAGAACATTCAGAATAGAACATTCAGAAACAAATTTAGTTTGTTTTAACTAGGCTTTCCTGAGTTGGACTGAGCAGGACAGAGCTAAACAAGAAAAAATCCAGCAGATTTTCCCTGTAGGTAATGCAATATTTCCACACAGTTTTCTATTGTTCCTGGTGCTTTTTAAGTAAATTTGACGCGGTAGTCATAATTTTCTAGTGTTACTATTTTCTTTTCTTTCTTTCTGTTTGTTCTGTGAGAATTCTTTGTATTAGCCAGTCTTACTATAGAGCTCAGGTAGGTTATGACATCCCAGCTCTGAAAAACATTATAATTATTGTGACATTAAAAGCCTTACAGTAACACATGCTGAACATATATATGAGTACACACTATATTTCAAATCTCAGTTCATAAAAATCACTTTTCACATATAAATTAAATAACAAAATTGCTGAGAATTACTGCAATTGTGGTAAACTAAAAAATGCTGTTTACATTTCAGATTGTGCATTTGGGGCTTTTCATACTAAGATAGCATTGGCAATAGTGAAAGAAATGTGGTTAATCAAGTTACCTGCTCTGTGCTGGTTTTGTGCTGTGCTGAAAACTAAGCTGGTTTTGTGCTGTGCTTACAAACTAAGCCCAAAAGTCAAACGATCTGATAAGCATAGTTATCCACCGATAACTATTTAATTTTTTAAACAATAATAAGTGTTTTTAAATGATTAAAATCATTATTATTAATGATTCAAATCATTAATAATAATGATTTTCAGGATCGTCATGAATTGTGTGAAGAGCCTTTTTATTCAGCTTTCTTGCTCTCTTGCTTGATCTTTCTGCTATTTTTAATGCTTCCAAAGCAGCCACTGCTTTGGCTTCATTTTGAGATAAAATATAGAAGACAAAGATTCAACAAGAAAAGAGAATTGGGAACTTGTTCATTCATGGAACAAGCTCCCACATATTAAAGCCAAAGCTCAAAGAGTGAGAGGGTGATAAAATTAACAAATGGTATACTGCATTTATTATGCAACTGAAACTTTTGGTTACTATTAAATACTTTTTGAGTCATGTGAATTGCTTGATAATATTAACTTCTAGAGGTCCACACTATATATATATTTATATATATGTGTGTATATATTTTTAAAACAGACTAAGAAAGGAGAAAAGAATAAAGAATCACATAATCGACGAATAGCTGGAAATGGAATGAACCTCTGGCAACCATCTGGTCCAACTCTTCTGCTCAAGCAGAGTCAGCTCCAGCATATTCCTCAGGACCATGTCCAGTTAGATTTTGAATATCTCCAAAGATGGAGACTCCAAAACCTTTCTGGACAACCACTTTCAGGATTCAAACACCCTCACATTAAGTCTTATGTTCAAGTGGAATTTGCTGTGTCACCGTTTGTGCCCATTTCCCTCATTCTGTCGCTGAGCACAAGTGGTCCTCTTCTCTTGCTAACCTCTCATAGCATTGATGCCCTCTACGGTATTGATTAGATCCTTTATAAGACTGCTCTTTTTCAAGCTGGACAGTCCTCTCAGCTTCTACTCATGTGACAGATGCTCCTGTATCTTCATCATTATTGTGATCCCTTGCTGGATTAATTTCAGTCAATCCATGTCTTTCTTGTGCTGAGGAACCCAGCACTGTGCAGAGCACTCCAGATATGGCCTTACCAGTGCTAAATAAAAGTAAAAGATCTCTTGCCTTGACTTCTTGGCAATGCTCCTCCTCATGTCACCCAGGATATTGTTTGCATTTTTGCCACTGCTGCTCATTGCTGGCTAATGGTCAGCTTGTCCACCAGGGCTCCTAGTCCTTCTCTGCAAAGTTGCTTTTCAATACATGGGTCCCCAGTCTGTACTGATACATGGGGGTTATTTCTCCTTAGGTGCAGGACTTGACATTTCTTTTTGTTGAACTTCGAGAGGTTTCTGTCAAAACATTTCTCTACCCCTACCCTACCCCATTATCCAGGTCACGATTAGGTCTATGAAGATGTTAGACAGTTTTGAGCCAAGTATCAGCTCCTAGGGGACACCACGAGGGACTAGACTCCAATTGGACTTAGTGCCATTTATCACAACCCTCAGCACCTGGCAAATCAGCTAGTGCATGTGCTCCTCTTTTTGAATACATGCCGACTCCTCCTGATCACCTTACTGTCCTTCACATATCTGGAAAACAGCATTCAGGATTGTTACTTGAACACTTCCCCAGAGTTTGAGGTGAGGCTGACCAACATGTAGTTCCCCAGATCATCCTTCTTGCCTTTCTTAAATATAGAGGTGACATTTGCTTTATTCTAGTCCTCAGAAAACACTTTTGATCACCATGAAAGATAATCGAGAGTGGTCGCGAATGACACTGACCAATTTCCTCTGCATTAGTGGGTGCAACCCACCAGGGGCCATGGGCTTGTATTTGCCCAGTTTGCTAAAGTGTTATCTAACCTAACCCTCTTCCACTACAAGAAAAAGTTAAAGCGGCTAGGTTTAAATATCTATCTTCTGACATTTAAAGTTAGGTTAGACAGCTCTTAGCCTAGCTAATCAACAGGTCTTTTTATCTCTTGTTTTATTGAAAGCTCTTGTAGTTTATATAAGCAAAAAGTGTTTATAGAGCAAAAACATTAAAGGCATTTCTTCTTTTGAGATTTATCTATTCTCTAGTTATTTCAGTTTTAACATCATACTAGGTAGTAATAGGTCTGTCATTACCAAGATGAGGTTGCACAGTGACAAATATTACAGCCACTAAGAGAACTGATATTTGTTCAGGAGTTGTTTTGGCCTAGCACATTTGTATTATACTTTTGAGGGCAATTTAGTCTGTGTAAGAGTAGCCCTGCATTCAGGCTTTGAAACTGTCCAGATCTGTTTGGGTGAATAGGGTGATGCCAACAAGCAGCAGTTATTGCTTAAGTTGTTGTGCTCTCGTTACATCACTCTTTGACTGAAGCCTTTCCGTAACTTGTCTTCAAGCCCCAAAACTTTAAGTAATAAAGTGAAAATAAAAGCTATTTTGAGACAAATATATCCTGTAGAGCACACACATTGCCACGTCTCTAACATAGTCTTGCTTCCACATTGACAGAAGCACATTGCCATTAAGCAAAGGTTTCCACAAACAGTTCTCTTCAGCAAATACTTCTCAGTCTAAAAGAGTCCAGAAAGTCTTCTTCTCAAATTCTTTTTATGATTAAAGACGTGTTTAACATCTAAAACATCATCTATATGCCATCTCTATTTTCTGTGTGTTAGTTCTCTACGCAATTTACCTATACATTATCACAGGTGTTTCTTCACAAGTACTACTGCAAATCTCATAATTCATCTTTGTTCTCTTTAGGATAAAGGAAATTCCATTGGTTTTAAGAGGATTTCATAATTTCGTAAAGTAGAATTCATCTCACCGTAGGAAACCAGAAATTGTTTCCTGACTGAAACTTTCATCCTTGCTTACTGAAAACAAAATTGTACTGTAAGCACAATCCCGTCTATGCTCATTTGAGTCAGAGTGAACAAATCCCCAACACTGCATAACAAAATAGCTCGTGGCAGTAGGCTGACATGTTATGAGTCTCCAGGCAAAGTAAGAAGAGTCTTATGACAGATCTAAAAGTTCAGTACATAGTTGAAAATATTGTTATAAGTATAGTAAATAAGCCATTAAAGGAAATTCCAAACTTATTGCTTACTTAAACTCTTAATAAGGCTTAACAATTAATTCTTTTCTATCGCTCAGTGGCTGTAGTACACTACACTGAATACTGAACATGAACAGAGATAGGAAAAAAGTTGACCTAAAAGAGTGTTATTTGGTTTTTATGGCTTTTTCCCCTCATCAGCAGATTATAGATTTTCAAAAATAGAAGACATTAATACAGTCTCTTTTAGAAGGAATCCCTAAAGATCTGCTCTTCTTTCTGTCGTCTAGTAAAGCATGGATCAATATAACGGGCATTTCCCACTCTCCCCGCCAACCCTTTTTTTTTTTTAGGATTTTCAGTTTTACTGGTGGCTGAGGAAATGTTCTAAGGATTGTTTAACTTGCTTAGATCTTGTTATTCTCAGAACCCATCCTGAATACATTGCTTTTTCTCAGAATAGTTGTTTGTATGTATAACATTCACTCCCAATATGTAACACATGGAGTCCTAGAACACAGTATGAACCTGAATCTGTATCTCCTTGATACAGATGTAAAGCTTGAAAGGACCACATTTCTTACATTTGCTGCTCTTTATTTAATAAAATGTGTTCTGTGTCTGTTCTTGCACATCTCCTGACAGCTAGCTGCCTGCCAACTCGCTTAGTGAAATCAGTCCAGGGCTGGTTACAAAGGTTGTGAACTGCGAGGAATTATTAACAACAGTCAACCGAGCCTGGAGCCTGTGATTGCTTGGCTTTCGGCCTGCGGCACGTTCCTGCGAGACAAATAGTGCTCTCCAGGAGTACAGAGAGTGACCTTCTACCTGGGATGTGAGGAAGCATGACAGATGTTCAGGTGGCATGTGTTATTTGTGACACGTGGCAGGCCCTACTGCCCCTCACCTGCCAGCACAACGAGGAGGTCTAGGCAAACAAGAACTCAGCTTGAAGGGATAACTTTTCCCCTTTCACCCACTCATCTCCTAACCCTGCTTCTCTCTCACTCTGCTATTCTGGACAAAGCAACAAAAAAGAGATGTCATTTCATCCTTTTCTTCAGATTGCTAAAGCTTTCTAAAGTTAATTTATACTTAAATGAACCGAAATTTTCCAACATTTGTCATATTACCTCGTGTTATGTCTGCTTTTCACTTTTTTTCAGTCTTGCAGTTCTTGCTGAGTTTTATTCGATGCATGCATAGGGCTGGACACCATTTCAGTGCATTTAAGGTGATGCCCTATTCAGCATACAGCAACTAGCAGGCTGCACTTGCAGAGATGTTTATCTAATGCAAAAAGCTTTTCCTGAGGGAAAACCCAAACACAAGCACAGCCCAAGTAGCACCTCAGCACACGGCCAGACAGAAAGGCAGGATCAGGATCATCCATTTCTCATGTACCATCCTATGAAGCTAATAATGACTTTGTCTGCATTAGGGAGAACAGAAAACAGGAGCAGCCTGGAAAAGTCCAGAATTGCTGCTGTCACTGCTGCAGGGAAGATGGGGAAAAAGGGAGTCACTTAACCTGGGCTCTAGCACCCCCAAAACTGGAGCCCAGCTTGCCTCACTCAGCTGTGCTATTAGGAAGAGGTCAAAAAAGGTATCTATCTTTTCTTCTATGTTGAGGAGGAGATTATCTTTGGGTATGTTCTGCCAGATTCTGCTGTCCTTTTTTTTTTTTAGAGAATCATTTATAGCTGCCTTTGGACTTGCAAATGTGCACATTATCATGCACCGTGGACGGCCGCCCTAGCAGGCACCAGCAGTACAGGCAGCAGCATCAGGCGGTACAGGCAGTACAGGATATAGGTGATGCCATGTTGACCTGGAGTGCCCTGGCCACAGAAAGTTCTCTGGCATATAGTACAGAGTAAAGTATGTAAAGTACACAGAAAGTACTACTTCTACATGTTTTCACAGCAAAAATAAACTTTTTCATATATACATCAATCATATTGAAACACAAACCATTAAGAGATTTGCTGGCCTTGAACTAAACCATTCAGGCTTTACACACACCCCTATCCTACGTAAACAAGAACAAGATTTTAATGTCCTTTTTTTGACTGTATGAGTCTTTAAACATGCCAGCAATGCTTGTGAGACATGTGTCTGACTTATTTAACCTCTGCTGAGATTCCAGAATAAATACTTTCTTTTCCCAGAGTCTGCTTCTAACCAATAGCTTTAAATGCAGTTCTCTGTTTCTTCCATTCTTTCCATTCTTTTTTTTCAAAAGCTACAAAATATTTGCGACATGCTTTCCAGATTTGAAATGCAGTCTACAGTCGTCTGAGCCTCTTGTGATAAGGCAACATTAAATGATTGTTCATATTGTGCACTTAAAAAAGAGAAAAACACAGAAATAAGTGTACCTGCACAGCCTTAGGTTTTTTTTTCTTTATGTATAATCATCAAAGCACTCTTTAAACACATAATCACTTCCTTTCTCCCCACTTTCTGAATTTCTGTTTCATTCTTTCAGTGTTCAGTCTGGCTAATGTAAAATGAGTATGTAGGCAGTTCAGGACCTGTTTTATCTTAATTATTCCTCATTCATCGTGCTCAATCTAGTCTCCAGATGCTGCTTCATTCAATGGCCAGCATGTGCTTTGCAGTTCATAACAAATGCAATAATGTAGGAAGACTGACAAGGACAGAAATGATTTAAGGGAAAATCACACAAAAATACATTTTACCCAGAGAATTACAGTAAATATAATTTACTGTAACTTTTTTTTTCTAACTACAAGAGAAAATAAAGGATAGCAGCATTGTAACTGCTGGCTAATGGATAAGCTTTTCTGAGATAAGTTAAACAGCTGTTTAATTGAATGGGGGTAGTGTATGCTTGAAGAGTAGGAAGTTAGTTCATAGTTATGCATGCTTGATTTATTACGGGTCACAGATCACGCTGTGTGCAGTAAATGCCCTTGAAAGGGCACAAGAACTCAGTCAGTTTTCTGATTTATTTCCAGTATTACAAAGTGGAGTGAGAAAATTTGAATGTAACTGCACTTCCTCGGAGAGGAGTTGGCGAAGAAGCCTCTTGATATTTATCCATTTTTGATAATTGCACATTTAAGACAAAAAAACTAAGGCATAGAGATGTTTATTATTATTATTCTGCATATAATATGAATCACCTGAGGATGATACTTAAAATTTAGCATTCACAGGAAGTCAGAGGTATATGCTTACTTATAATACAGAAAAACTTTCCCATTAATTCACCTAGAATTGGGAGCAACTAGGCAGGGAAGAACCTGCCCAATTTAAGTATCACCTAACTCTGGAGGTATCTATATCCCCAAGTGTTTCATATATATCCACCTGATAAAGCCTAGAACTAAACTGTGAGGGTACGAGAGAAAAAAAAAGGAGGATTGGATGTTGCCTCTACAGAAAAAGAAAAGACAGATTTCCTTTAAGGGAGTAAGCACAAGATGGAGTTTGCAGATAGGGCTTCATACTGGATAATCCTTTTTGCCTGGAGCTAGATGCCTGGGGCAAGATTCCGTCTGTAACCCTCTCCTTGGCATTTCTCACCGCTCATGTGAAACGTCACCCTTTCCAGACCACCAGCTTTTTCATGTCTAATAATTATTCACCTAACAAAGTGCTGGAAATTCCAGTAGCAGGCACCTAAGCATAGGCCCAGCAACCTCAAATCAAAGTGACCCTTCACAAAACACAGGCCTTTCCTCGGACTTGGGAAATTATAATGATGTAATTTTTTTATTAAGTTTGTTCACTTTCTTTTGAGTTTTGTTTATCCTGGGCTTCAGGCCAGGGTAATTCTGTGGGGATTCCATATGTGGAGCCAGGAGAGGAAACACTTGCCTGTATAATATATTGAACAAAAGCAGTACAGAACTGTGTGAATCTGCTGCAAGTCTGGGATATTTTACTTAATCTGAGAGAGACATATTTATATGTAAGGAGCAAATACATGTGTACAAATAATACTTTCTACCTGACTCATATGGCAATTTCTACATTATAAGTTCCTATTACCATCAACAAGAAAATAAGGATCAAGTTCATGTATTTTCTTCAAAGGAAATATCAGTTCACACTCAATGTCACCATGTGGACAGCGTTCTATGATAACAAACTGGTTTTTTCTAGCTGGAGATGATTATGGTCAAAGGACTTTCACTTTATATTTGGACTGTGGGCTGGGTTTAAACATTTCTTAAGAAATGTTCTTTAGAAATTTCTTCAGAAGGTGCTCTGTTTCCTTCTTGTGAAATGGCAGTTTCTCCCTTTGCTAATCCTGACTGTAAGCAAGCATTTCTCCCTGTGCGTACACAAAGTTCCTAGAACAGTTAACTGGTCTCCACGGCTGTATATAAATAGTAATGTTTTTCTCTAATATTTAGTGGTTGCTCTGACTATATTTTTCTAAAGGCACATGGGCTAATGCAGGCTAATATTTACTTATCAAGTGCAAAATGGTACATTCAAAACAAATACTAAAATAAAATCTTAAATAAATGTAGTTTCTGCTAAAATGCATAAGCCCTCAAAATATGAAGAGAACATTTAATTTACAGTTTTAAGAATATATCGATGAAATTCTGTCTTAATTTATATCTTTAAATTCACTGAATGCAATAGAGATATTCCATAAAATGATATAACTACGAGGAGAATTTGACTAATCTTAGCTGATTTGGGGAATAATGTTTGTAGCCTTGAAATCTTGAGAACATGGACACTCTCAGATTTAGACAAAAATCATATGATGAATCCGTTCCCCAATCAAGAATGTTTAACACATCGTTCTGGAGATTTTGTCATTTATTCATTTTTTGCTGGCATTTCAGATGATTCCCAGATGCTTGTTTCATATAGTTAAAGTCTCTCTGTGGGGTGGGATTCCTTCTCTGGATATCCGGATCCTCAGCTGTGGTAGAAAAAAATTGAAATATAAAAGCTGTTTGAAGGTTTTGGAATCATAAATAATATACTTGAACCATATCTTCTGGATATTTTGTGGGACTGGAGTAGAGACTGTGGTTGAATATATTTAAATTTGAAATGATAAATGGCCATCAATATCTCTTCATATCAGCCTCCTCATTAATGATACACAGGGGCAATTAAAAAAAGAGGAATAAGCAAAACAGAGGAAACTACCTGGAATTTTGTATAAAAATTACGCTACTCCTTATACAAATTATATCCCGATCAAAACCACCATCTGGTTTAGAGTTTAACAAAAAATAATGAAAGGATTGTTTCAGTCTGTGTTTTGTTTCCCTCATTACTGTCATTCGATAAAAGACAACAGAGAATAATGAAAGGGAAGATGTTCTCTAAAAAGAATAGCCCACACATTTTTCCCATTTTGTATATGGGTATGCAGAGGGTGTTTCTCTGCTGTGCCCTTTCCTTTTCTATGTGACATTATGTAAAATACAGAGGCAGAACATGATAGTAACCATAGCACATTCCTTATGATAGAGGCAGAATGCTCCTCGCCTGCTCTTTAGTAGTCTGTTTCTCTCCTGATCTCAGGATTTACACACACATAAATAAAGGCTTTTGCTAGCTACTACCAGAGATTTGTATGATCAGACAATTTTTCTTATTTCCACAACACGCATATCAAAAAAGAAAACCTCAGAATGGTTAATCTTATTCATCTCTTTGGCAAATGAAATGGGATTAAGGTCTGAATCTGAAGTAGAGTTGTGATGTTAAATAGTTAATGTCTATTTTGTAGGATCTATAACAAAGAAATATATAAGAACAGGTTTGTATATAAGAACAGGTTTGTCTCACTGTAACTTCAAAACAGAAGTTAGTCATTTCTACAAGAATTTGAAGTTCTGATAGTTATACCTAAAATGCATAATAACAGCAGAATAGAGAGCTTGAGGTGGGGTTTAGCTCTCAGATCAATAAACCTAAATTTATTTGTCCAGGTGTGAAATATGTGTCTAAAGTTTCCTTGTAAAGAACAGAAATTCTGTCACTATTGTCAATGGAAACTTAAGAATGATTCACCAAACTAAGCTGTCTAGAGTGGCACTTTGTGTGTCTAGATACTTAAATGCAAATGTTTTCCTTTCTGACCAGAATTCTGTCCTCAGCATCTGATTTGACTATCAGAACATACGCTACACTCTCCTTTCCTTTGGCTCAGGTTATCCTATGTAGTCTCCAACTGCCACTCTGGAAAAACTTTTCCAGGACACTTCTGCAGGTCCTTTGTCATATCCAGCTGCCATTGAATGTCTAAATGCTAAAGTCTCAAATGACATACGACAATACTTTTGTACAACTTAATTAAGACCTTCACAGATTGAAGTTAATGAGACTTGTTCAAAATTTGGAATTTAACAAGATTAAAGAAATTATGGAAGCATCCTAATATGAAAATATTTTTTGAAAGCAATTTAATTATTTTTTTTTCTCCTTATTGCTGCAATGTCTTACATAGATGAAGCTCATAACCTGCTCTAGACTATGGAGCTAGACATATATTTCTTCCAGCTGTAACCCATCCATCAGTGGACTGATACAGCTTTTCACTGAGGTTTGAAATTTTGAGTTCTTGGTGTCCCCCTTCCACCTCCAGACAAGTTGTTGCCTGCTTGGGTTAGTAGAAATGTGACCAATGGTCACAGAAATTTGCGACAAATATTTTGAATTGCATTTAGATATCTAATAGCCCTAATGGTAATTTTTATTATTGATTTTCAGATATATCCTGAGCTACGCAAAGCTATGCAAAATCCCTCATTTTGTTTGTTCTGTCACTCTTTTTCCCCAGTGAATTATCTGTTGTATTCTATCTACATCTTTCATGACATTGTGACCTAGTGTGGCATAATAGCATACAGTTCAGATAAGAACCCCCTCTGAAAAAAGATATCTACTGCAGATATGGGTAGCTAGGGCAGTGTCCACCTGCTGGCCATTGTTTGTTCTCACATGGCCACCAGAGGTCAATTCAACAGTGCCCCATTGATGTCTTTATATCCATTTAACTTTCACTACTACAAGAACAAAACTCCAAACACACACACAAAAGAGAGAAGGAAGAATGTGCTCATTGTGGTTCAACCGGAATTCACAGACACAGAATAGATTCTCTCTATTGGCCATTTCCTCTTGCAACTTGACTTCCGAAACAGGGCCACCCTTTTGTACAAGATACAAAAACAGAAATGTAGAAAAAAATCCCACCAGAAAGCATGTGACTTCCAGAATTGCCTGTAGCTTTCCTGGCACTGAATTGAGAAATATTTCTTCATCTCATGTTACATAATCATCCTTGACGCATTGTTTGTTCCAGTTCAGTGCTGTTTTCATCAGATAGTAACCACAAATCTAATGGAATATGGGGAATATCCTGCTGAAAGTTTTTTTTTTTTTTTTGATAAGTTTCATAATTGTGAAAGCTATTTAAAAATGTCCTATAACAAATAATTTTGAAAGCAAACTTCTTGCAGAACTTAATGTTTTTCAGCACAGTAAATATTTCCTGTCATTTACCAGTATGCACACCGTTTACAGTATTCCGAGATCCTATTTGAATGAAAGCAAGAAAGAATAAGTAAATGAATGAAAGAATGTATAATTGACACAAAATACCCTTAGGAAAAATTTGCTGAGGATTAATTAAATTTACTTTAGAAGAATTATACTATGTATTAATTTGTCCTTCAATGTTTCAATTGAGCATTCTAAGGGATTTACCCTAAACCACATTAAGTCAATGTAGATTTCCCCTTAATTTCGGTGAGTCTGGGTCAAGTTCCAAAAGAACCAAATTACCTTACTTCTTTTCTTTTTCTTTTCTTTTTAATTAAAAAAAAATAATTCATTTAATTTGATAATAATTCCTTGAATCTTGTGGTATGTAATGGCTATCTTCTACAATATCTGCAAAGACAGCTCTCCAGTCTTCCTAATAAATTGTGATTTTTCTCTTTCTGTCTAGATTTCCGCATTTCTCATTTCTCAGACATCTCCCACTTAATTCTGCTTTTCCTTAAATTGCTTGTCCACCAGAAAATTAAATGAATCTTTCCTTCTTTCTCATCATGCTCTACCTGTGGTCTCATGAAAAAGAATGCCCCTTCACCACTCACTCTCTGGCCCTGTTGACTTCTCTAATGTCTCTGACCTCTGCTCAACTTTCAGCAGTTATAGTGATCTTCTTTCTCTTAGTTACGTAGTCTTCAGTCAGTGTTGCTCTGAGTTTCATTCAGAAAAGTTTTCTTGCATGCTCAAAGAACCTTCATGTACTTTCACTTATTTTTCAGCTGTTCATTCAATGAGTAAGATTTGTTTTTTCCATCATAAGACTTTCACTGGACTCCATGACTTGTCTTGTCAAGCACCTAATCTCACTACCTCAGAAGCAAACAACATTTGCCTGAATCATAGTTTGATCACTGCTTTTCCTCTTGTTTCAGTGTAGAAAGAAGCAAATTTGACCAGCTTCTAAGTTATCTCGGGTTGTTCTCTCATCTTCATGTTCTCTCTTTAAATGTGAGGATATATTGAGTGAGGCTTATCAGATGTGTATCTTGATTGGGCCTGGTTCTTGATATTTGCCAGGAAATAATCATGGCCAATAAAAAAGAGAATATGTGTATTAGGTCTTCAGACAAAACCAAGTTGCAAAAGACTGAAAGCACTTTCGAGGGGAGGACCTATTCTCAAAATCATTTTGATTATCCAATAAAGTGATCTGATATCCCTGGAAGAACGAGCACCAAGTTTAACCTTTATGAAAGAATAACCAACTGCACAAATACTGAAGGAGGGCAATCAGATGGTCATACTGTAGACAGACAAAATCAGACAAGACAGAGTTTGTTTTATAAAATGTGTGAAGGTTAGTGCTTGCAAGATGGAGTGTTCAGCCAAGGATTGGGCTTCAAGACTGGTGTGAAGAGAAGCCACCAAGAGCAGGATAAGAAACACAATAATTGTTTGGAGAAAATGACATAATTTTCAATAAGGAGACTTCAGTTAAGACATGAAGAAAAGTTTTCTCACAGTAACAATATTGAAAGAGTGAAATGTCTTGTCTGGAGTGAGCATGAAATCTCATGCTTGGAAGGTCTTTCAGAATCTTTCATGTTTGGAAGATCTTTCAGAACAAATTAGATAAACTACCAGGACTGACAAAAAGCTTAACTGATCATCTCTTGGGCAATACACAGACAAAATGATATTTTAGATGTTTCTAGCTCTATTATTTCAAGTATTTCCAGGCCTATTATGGCTTTGTTTTCTAGGCTTTTGCATTGGTGAACTCAAGCCTTCATCTATGTTTTCTTGCTGACTGGTCACTGCCCATATATCAGGGTGTGAAAGGCAACACAGCTATGTGAAACATCATTACATATGCTCAAAAGAAAAAGTCACAGTTTTTGTCTTGCATCTCTATGAAGGGAACATCTGAAAAGAAGAGGTAGTCTTACAATCTTCAACATGCTGTTCTTCCTGCACCTCTTACCTTTTGCTATTAATATTCCTCAAAATACAGTTATTTGGGGCCTCATGTTCCTGTAATGTCCTGTAATTTATTATTAAAATAAATTACAGTCACTTTTTTCCCATTATTTTTGCTGAAAAAGTTTCCATACTTCATAGTTACTTTCCTTGTCTGTTTTCATATTCTGAATTTCACCAATCAAATCCCAGTTTTATGAACAGTCTTAGTGACTTCAGAGACTGTTCATACACATGAAAGTTGAACACAGAAAATAATGAGGGAACCTTAATCAGTAAATAGGCTTAAATGACAATCTTTAAAATACTTATTAATATTTTTCATAAATATTTAAAATAGAACACATAAGAGCATAATGAAAAACCATTGAAATTAGATAAATAGATGATTGCCAATCAGTTTGAATGTTGTATCTGTGAAGTACTGCATTGAATATTAACCTATTATTGGCTTGCCTACAGAGAAACTCTTATTGTTACATTAAAAAAAAAAAGAAAAATAAATTTAATCCATATACTTGAGCCTATCAGAATGAACCAATCTATATTCGAGGCTGATTCATTCACTTTCATGCTGACAAGTCTGTAGTTTCCAAAAGATTGGAACTTAACAGCCAAAGGAAATGTATACCAACTATTTACTGCCTCTGGGAAAGGGAATTGCTATTTCTCCCATCTACTCCCATCTAATCAGTAAGTAAAATAATGGTGTTCCTATTTTAAATATTTCTTAAAAATAAAAATTTGTGTTAAAAAAATAGTGACACATTAGGGTTCAAATTTGTACAAGCTTACAAGCTTAAGAGAATAATATTTTAGTTAAAGGTCCTTGACCAAAAGCATGGACACAAGATACCATTTGGCAATTTGATTTTTTTTTTGAGGGGAAGGGGGAGGGTAGGAGGGGCAGGGAGCACTTAGTGGCTTATCAGAAGGAGATCTAGAGGAGATCAAGTCTTTTCTTCAGAAAAACAAGATTTTTAGACTACATCTCGAGTGTTAAAGCTAGAAATTGAAAACCATGTATTTCTCGAAAGATACCATTTATAAGTGTCTAGCAGCAGGTAGTGAAATCATAAAGCCTTTTAATTAGGCCAGTGACTCTTTCTTTTCTATGAGGTAAATTATTCTATGGTCAGTATGACCATTCTTAATTCAACCAATTTTCTCACCTTATTATAACCCTTTTCTTTATGCAGTAGAATACGTGCAAGAAATAGAGCTGCTGCTTTATAGGTAATTGCAATGGATATATTCTGATTAGGTGAAAACTTCTACAAAAGTTATGTAGGTCTTGCCAGAGTGTGATTCTTCCGAGATGTTTTCAGTCTGTTCTTGCATAATCACCATTCAAGGGCAAGTTTTACGTGAAAAGTACTACTATGCTGGAGAGAGTGAGGGTTGCAAAGGAAATAATTTTGCAATTGTCCTCAGAACAAATTCTGGTCGAGTTATGTAGGTCTTACTGCTTTTCAGGACAGAGTGTACCACAGAGAATAGCTTGGAAAGGGTCTTCCCTAGTTTATATCACCAAATGAACTTCTACTTCTTTAGCAACTTATTTTGTTCCTAATTTTCAAATCTTTCAACCTGTGTCATTTTGTTAAGTTTCTTTATAAAATGTTGAGATTAAAACTGAACAGTGTTAAGAAGGACTCCGTAAGTGTTTCCTCCTTGATATTGACACGTATATACATTCAGGTACTGGCATTTGTGGTTTGTTTTTGTTTATGTTTTCCCACAGTGGAAATATATGATCTGTAGTTTAGCTATTTTCCCTTGGAGAGTTGCCACACCATTGCTTTCCTGATTTTATTGTATGATCAACATTCAAGGCCATACTGAAGATGCTTTACATCAAGCAACTAGGTCCATCAAAGGCTGTACCACCAAATTTGAATACTTAATCTCAACATTTATTTTCTCAAAGCCCTATATTCATTGCCTGGCAAAGACTGAAGTCCCGAGGTCTCAGTGTTTTTCTATATGGTGCAATGCAGTTTCACATGGAGATGCTGCTGAATGAGATCAAGTGAATTCTCTCAGATGCTGCAGTTTTATGAGCTGTGATTTAATCCAAGGGTCTAATCCAAGAAGAACTCTGTACTAACTTTGGTAGGTCCAATTATAAACCAGATTGTTTAGAGCTCAGGTAAAACTGTGCACGACACTTCATTATCTCTGTCACTACCAAGGAATCACACTTGCTATCCTCTTCAAAGGCAGAGAGCACAGCATGTCTTCTTTGAACTATATATAATGTAGAATGATGTGCAGGTACAGTAATAACATTAATTGTATAAATTCCTTTCTTTTCAGAACTCTAGAATTTCCAAGCAGGCCTATAACTTCATGACTCATAATGGAGTGATACTGACTTACACACATTAAATACCTGGACACTGTGTTCTCAGCTATTGCACAAACTCTTCCAAAGCCACTAAAATAGCGTAACAAGGTCACTTCCACATAAATAGATTAGCTAAAGGAATGCAAACAAACAAATACAGCAGCATACCAGGGCACAATATTCACAAATACTGATAGTTTAGGATGGATTTTAAACCAGACATTAGCTATTACGGTCGTGGTGGTGATTAAGATGCTAGAAAATTGATCACAATGACTATAAACAATACTAACCAAAACTGCAGTCCAGTTTGCCAGCTCTATTCTGTTCTTGGCAAGTACACACTGACAATAAGATTATGTCTGTGTTCACCCTGCTACCCGTGGGAGGCAGTTAGTGCGATCAGGCTTATAAATTACAATAGTCACGTGACTTGATGTTCAGCTTCTATAGCCTATTACACTTACTGCTTTTACTGCACCAGTACAGAAGAGCTGCAAGGCACAGAGAAATGAGGCAGAGAGGCTATAAAAATGAATGAGCAACCAAGTGTTAATAGTCTTATTTCTAAGCCTTATCCACAGCATCCACCAGAGAGTAGAAAGTCTACATTGGAAGGAGATGTCTTGTGTGTTCAGCTCTGTCCCTCCCCTATATGCAAGGGAGGTATGCATGCTGTCTGTGGCGAAACACTTGTTCTAGTCAAAAACTATTTTTTTCCTCCAGGGAGAATCACGTGCAGCCTTGAAGGAGAGTCAGAAAATCAAGTCAGCTGCCTGATATTAGAACAAAATAGAGAGGAGGCCTGAAAAGTGGGCCAGTTTTATATGCTCAGCTGACAGCGTGATAGGAGTTGCTGTTCAAAAGGAGCCATTGGATGATAAAAAAAGGTCCTAAACATTCCCTGCCAAATCCTCCTATCAGGCTGCCACGAGTTCACATCAGGTCACTACAGGATTCCTTTCATCTCATAACACTGACTGCATTAGTTTCCGTGACCTATCATCTGAAACAGAAACATATATGGAAAAAACCCTAAATTTAGATGTATGACTAATCTGCTTTTGTTTTCCCTTTCTCAGATCCTCTTTCACATACAACGTGAAAGTTCAGCTTTCCTGCAAAACATCTTTTTGCTTGTTATATTTCCAGAACATTGGCCTTATATCTGGTGTTCTTTGTACGCATTGACACTAATTGATAGTAGCAGGGCTGTGACACTGCAGTAAGTTTTCCCACAGTAGAGGCGAAGCCACTGCAAGTTAGGCTTGCAGCCAAGATAGTTAATGCTTCCCTTTGCATTCCTCTCAGCTCCCCAGAGAAGAGCTATTTTATGGACACCTGGTAGTTAAAGGTCCAGGACAAAATTGCCTCTGTTGCTGCTGTTAAAAACTTACCTTGAAATGGTGTCACTGCACAATCCTACTTCAGAAGCAGTAACTCATAAAGGGAAAGGGATCTGAAAACATTCAGCAATACAATTTGTCATTAAAGCTTCAAGTTAATTAAATTAAAACTGTAATCACACATTTAAAAAGTATGACAGCAAATATTCCGCTTGACCCAAGACTGATAAGACCTACTAATGAGACGAACAGAATATATTCTCTTGTGTGCAGATAGAAACTCCACAGACTATGAGCTGAATATATTAAAAACTTATTCTGGCCTTTTCTGTCTCTGCCTGTTCCATAGCAGTCATATAGCTATTAACAAACTTCATATGCCTGTTTCCATGTGATTGAGCTTGCTTATTAATCGCTGCCCTATGTATATGGATTTGCGTGAGTATCCTCAGAGCAGCTCTAGCGGAAAAAAAAAGACTCAAGGAATAAACATTAAGTCATGTGATGCCTTTTCATTTTTATTTTCCCATCTTTCAAATCAAAATCTTGGAATGCAAAATTTGACCTACTTATTTTCTGACTGACCTGAAAAAGCTTTTACATACTTAAAAGAGACTATTTTCTTCCAGACAATCAATCCCTGGACAAGCTACCAAACATAAGCACAGAGATTTCTGAGGTTATAACATAAATAATGACATAACAGAATTAATCTAGAGAGAAAAGGATCAGAAGGGTCCACTTCAAAGGTCATATATCACTTTCCCAAATGGTGTAATAGATATTGATTAGAGAACTGAAAAATCTCTTCCAGGTTCTACATCTGATCAGTGGAGAAAAGGATCTTTCCTCTTTCATGTTTTTTAGACCCAAGACCACCTTATTTCTGCACCAAAAAGAACCACAGAAATTAGCACAAGTAAAAAATATGTCTAATAAAAGACATAAAAGACCTTGAATGTATCAAAGATGAATCTTAGACCTAGCAGTAATATCGACAATGTAGTGGGCAGTAAGTCTTTGCAAGCATTCCAGTTGGATCTTGAATCCCTCAGGTACCAAGGATTCTTCCCTGTGCCTGTGTAGGACTGCCCCTGAGCAGTGCATTCACTAATGCTTCCTTAAATAGTGTGGGAATATGTAACTACTACTTTGCCTAAATTTCCTTAGGAACTCAGGCCAGTGAATGGGTTTAAATGTGCCGACCTCTGTGACTAAAATGCAGGAAGTAACATCTCTGAAAATCAGTTTTGGTTCCCTTTACACACACACACACATACACTGGCATATGCACATAGTCTCCTGATTTCTCTCTTCTGAGAGTTGGCCAAGTAATTAGAGTATCTAGATGTAGCTGTAGGCCAACGCTCTCTTTAGACAGACACGGATTTTGTTGTCCACTTCCGCATTTCAGCCATGCATTTTGGTTTACTTGAGGTCTTGGGGAAGGCCCGGAACCCCAGGCATTTTCCTCCTGGATGGACGTTTAGATCCAGTTTCACCCTCTTATTTATCAGTCCCACTAAGTCCTGCACTCCTACATGAGAGTTACGAAAGATCCTCCTTCTGCTATTGTTCATGGCTAAGGTTGTCCTAGGAGAAGGGAGATGTAGATTTGCCTCAGAACCAGAGGACAGTCCCTTGCCCTGTTTTACTTTTCAGTGCAGGTATGGCTGAAGTCTCCTAATCCCAAATGAGTGCTCTCACCATGCACCTATTACTAGAAAATCAACACCATGTATATTAGCTATATCTCCTTATAAGAATAATTCCTGCCTTGCTTTTCAAAACAACAGCTGTCCGTGCCCACTATCCAAACAGGATGTAATAGGAAGAGACAGTAATGACTAACCCACCTCCAAGAGAGGTATCCAGGCTCTGAGGAGGGATCAGCTGTCTCCATTTGCTACTGTAAGCAAATATCACCCTAGTATGAAGTTTGGTTCTTGTCTTCTGTGTTCAATACCGAGCCTCAGTGCTCATAAAATGGTCTGGATCGTGTTCCTAACTTGACTGTTAAATTGCTAGTTGCTGTAGTGTCTGAGGTCAATGTAGTCAAGTCCTTTATTGTGTCTATCCCTTTGAGGCAATGGAAGGATACAGACCGCTAGGACAGTAGAGCAAATTGTCACAGGCTTTGATTTCACGAGCCTTCTAGCTGCTCTAAGTTCTGCTCACATCTGGCAGCCACTTAGAATTGAATATGCAAGTGTTAAACTAGCAAATTACAGTGGGCTGACAGCCTCACACCCAGCACATGTGGGCAGGCTTGTGAATGACTAAGGTATATATCTATATACCTAAGGTATACATCTTCTAACTGGACAGTAGCTTTGAGTAGAAAACTCTCAGTTTCTCAGTGAGTGATTTTTTACAACTTCTACAAGCAGCCAGAGTGATGGTTTTATCTGTTATATACTGAGGATTAAATAATTCTGCTTTGCAAATATATTGTATTTGTGACTTTTGGTTGTTGTGCTTAGGCTCTCTTGTCCTTACCTCCTTTATCTCTACAACTTTTGCTGAAAAAATATTCTTCCAACTAATGTTTTGATACTGTTTAAATTACATAAACCCTGTGATTAGGAAAAGTTTAGACTGTTTAGGAGAAGATACCACTGAATTTCCAGAAAGCATCTGGATAGGATGTACATTTCATTCCATCCCTTCTGGACGGATTTTGGTAGCGTTATATCCTCCGTGTTGCCTTACCTGCTCAACTGTGAAACAGACACCTGAAGGTGCTGGAGTAAGGAGATGAGATACCACTCACCAAAGGACAGAGGATAGGGAAAACTAGTGGGCTAATCCAGAGTACTTGGAGTCATCATCTAATCTGGTCCTTGCAAAAGCTTGAGAGATGTTCTTATGTGCTTATTTTAGGGAAAAGGGAGAATACAGTCAAATTCTGGCCCTTTTCACATGCGAGTATTGATGGGCTAGTGTAAACACAGGCTCTTCTGAATTGAAATTTGCCTACACCTCTAGAAGACATCCATACTTCTACACTTCTATCTATCTCCTTCAAAGATTATATTATTCCACAGAGGACTCTAAGAGGAAGAGCAAAATTCACCATGGCCTTGGTGTTATTCAAAGTACGATTGCCGTTCAAGATCACAGTGGAACATTCTCTTTGCCATTTCTCAGGAAATAATAGACTATACCTCCAAGGCATTAGATGGAAAGATAATAGCAACAAGCAGTAGAGTAACATGTACTTGGCATTTAGACTTTAATTCATTAAAACCATGTCAAAGTGGTATCCATCACTGAAGAACTAAACATCTGTTTTTTCACTGTTTACCCTATTTTGAGGCTGAAATTTGTCCCAAACTAGATGCTGATGGTAGTGTTTGGAGAGGTTAGATTTTTTTTCAGCTACTGTAAAGAAAGCCACCCCTCCAAAAGAAAAATAAGTATGACAACTTCCTTGATATTGCAGATTTTTGGGGGGAATAGAGTGAGTTCTCATATATTTGTATTTACCTTTAAGGCTTTTTAATTTGCAGGGAGATTACTTCTTGAGAATACTTCTTTCTCAGTCCAATGCAGTAAAACACTTATTACTGGCTAATAGCCATTAGCAAGAATTGTCTAAAGATTTTTAAGTACTTGGCATAATTTTTTTCAAACTTTTAATTTTACATTAAAAATATATTTTCAAGTAGAATGGATCATTTAGAAAATATGCTAATATCTAATAAGTAATTTCAAGTAGCAATAATATTATTTTATTTTAAAGCTGGAATATTGTATTTCAATATTTTTGGTAGCTGTGTTTCTGTTTTCATTTGGAAATGTCTGTTTTTGAGACTGAAATGTTTAAAAAATAGAGTAAAAAAAAGCCTAATATGATCTAAAATATTTAAGTAAATTGAAACTATGCTCTTGTTTCTGCTATCACTTATAGATATACATTAAGGAGGTTCTGCAGGATAAAAGATTGAACTTCAATTAGATGTCCTCTCCTGAACAACCATAGTGGTAGTGTGCTGCAGCAAATACAAGCAGGGAGCTCTTAGTCATAACTGTTTTGATGTAGAATTTATCGTTATTATTATTTGCGAAAATAAGGTGAAATAAACACTCTATTTAACAGATTGTTCTTCTTTGCTATCACAAGTGACAATCGCATTTGACTAACCAGCAGTTTCTCCCATGTCTCAGACTGAAACAGCAGCAAAGGATAGAAATAACAAATTATGAATCAGGAGAGCAAGCTTTGTTTACATCAACTGATTCACAAAACAAGTTTCTTCTTTCCAGCTGTAAACTTCAAGAAGGGGATAAGTAAATAATACACATCAATGTATCATTTATCTTGTGCCTGAAATGAAAATTAGGTTTAATAGGAAAAGTAAACCTACCATCTTCTGCTTAGGAAGTAGAAAACGATCTATTATAGCATAATGTTATTTGTTTGAGGATTATGAGGCAGTATAATTCTTTAACAAGATCATGCTGTGCACTGTTTATGTGGAAAACATTGCTAATTCCATTTCGTCTAGTCTCCCACACAACATAACTTGTGACAAAATGTATTTTTTGTTTGTTTCTGTAATTTTTTTCCTGAAGAAGTCACTTATTACTATAAATGACTTATTGTTATAAGTGACTTTAACCCTTCAAGCAATTAATTTTTTTCAAAACTTTTTGCAAAAAAAAGATAAACATGTGCCTTTCTCTATTCAGTAAGAGAGAGAATAGTGTCAATAATGTCATATCATTAACCATCAGAAATTTATTTCAACTCATTAGTGTCATTACACTAAAATTTATTATGAAAAACTGCATACAGTTCATCCTTTCCATCAAAACACAATAGGAGAAAGAAACCTGCTCACCAATATGTACTCATTATGTGTCTTGCAACTGGAAAAAAACCTACACCTACAGAGGTTTCCAGCACAGGAAACTGTACCCTCCCTAAATGTCATTAACTGTGAACTATTTCTTGAATATCTTTAATGATAATACTAGTAAGAAATCCATATAGGGTTTCACATAGCCGTGCCAGCAGGACGGCACTAAAACGTGTGCACAAGCTGTAATGTGATATAGGATGCAGGCTGCTGTATCTGAACGTGCCGCCTCATAAGGCTTCCTAAAGTCTGCTTGTACTCCTGGCAAGTTCCCTTACACCACAGAAGCTTCTGAGTGAGAGGGGAATTGCTATATTCGTTTCTTTGCTCCTCAAGGTGAATTTAAGTCTAAATTGTCAAGCTGAAAGTAAATATGATTGCATATCAGTCCTAAAATGGCATGCAGGCAGCTGAGAAGTTCATAATCAGAATTTCTGTCTGGGAAATAAAAATGGAGAATTTCATCTATATATGTAAAGAAAAACTCGTGAAAACTCACATAAAAGTGCCACTGTCCATTCCAGAGTCAGGTGGCAAATACTCTCCTGTGGTTTTTTAGACATCAAATTGCACACTTTACAAATCTCAAAGATAGGTCCTCTCCAGTACAGCTGCTGACTCAGGCTGCAGAGAGATAGGGTTTCTGTTTACAGAGGCAACATGGAGCTGATGGGACAACCCAGTGACATATTGGAGTTCATGTGGGGGAGGAGGGCTTGAAATGACATTGCATGTGTTAAACTGGCATAGAGCAGAGCTTAAAAATAGACATGCTGTGAAGCAGATGGTTTACTTCCACCACAGACACCATTTTGATGATAGGCACAACTGAGAAGCAGCTTAGGATATACACATATATGTGTATATAGACAGTGTGTGTATGTGCATGTGTGTGCTAACAAGTGCTTTGAATATGGACTATGATATAGCATTTACTTCTACTTCTTATACTCTTTTATGACATTTACTTTAGTCTAGTCAGAACTTGCTTTTTGGAGGAGCAAGCCTCCAAAGAAGCCCATGGATTTTTGGGTGGAAGTGATGATAAATTTGTTGGAAGGGAGCCTGGGGTATGTCTGGCAGGTAGGTGCTAGGTTGGGATGTACCTGGCTGTGCATGAAGCTGCTGAGGAGGCCTGAGATAGGGAAAGGGGAAGGCAGCGCTGGAGCAGCAGATGCCAGAGCAGATAAGACCAGCGGCTTGCGGCTGCTCACTGCGGTTGTGTCTCACCTCTGCGCAGCCAAAAATCAGCAAGTCCATTCAGCAGGCCTTGGGGAGGTAGACCTCTTCTGCCCACCATCTTACATTCAAGCTGGGTAAGACTTTACACTCCTCCATCTTGAGGGACCATCCTTCTCCTCACTGCAATATCTGTTTCCCCTTTGCCGGTCCCTTTCTATGCCGCCATATGGGAGCAAATACAAGGCTGAGGTGGCAATACATGAAAGGAGCAAAAGAGAAATAGTTTGAAAACTATTGGCTTGGGACAGGACATGAAGAAAAGGAGGAGGCGGGTGCCTCCCCCAAAATTTTGCTTGTTTTGTCACAGTAAAGCAGCAACAAATAACACAAAGCATTAATGTGAACTATACTGATGAATATTTGAAGCATGAGACCTGTCTTTGGTTTGCTTGGCTGGCTTTGCTATGCCATGCATTGTGCAAGGAGAAAAATCACTTACTATGCAAAATCTAAATAAAGATGCAGATTCTGTGGCTGTAGCCTCAGTCACACACACTCCTGGGATCCAAAGTGAAGTAATAGTAAACCTCAGTGTAATATGAATTTCGTTAAAAGGTGATACTGGCAGTAAAAAAAAAAAAAAAAAAAAAAAAAAAGGGAAGAAAAAAGAAAAAAAAAGGGACTGAAAACCCTTCATTTAGAACTATTTAACAAAGTTAAGTTTTGAAAATTCTTCATTGCAGCTCACTATAAACATAAATAAAAGTTATTTTGCTTAACTTTGATTCTTTTAGATGCTTTTTTGAATTTCTTGGGTAAAGTCCTGTTAATTTTATATATCAATCTATTTCCAAGTGGAAAGGGGTTAAAAGGTACACAGACATTTAAAAAATATTTTTCTATGTAAATTTCCTCAATTTTTGTGTCGTTTAGCAAAGAACTGTCATTGATGTTAAAATGGTATTTTTTGATGAAAGTCAAATTTCTAGCCATGGCTAAAGGCCTGTCCGTCCCAGAGAACCTAAGTTTCCTATATGTCTAAAAGTCCTGAAGTTGAGAGAGCTATAAAGAGAGGAGGTGCCAAATTTTCTGTCTCGAAGATATATGTCAGAATGTTGGTGCTATTACACTGCTTTTACAGGAACTCTGTCAATGTTCCAAGTTTGTTAATTTGGTCTACTTTATAACATCTCACATTGTCATTGGCAGGCCACAAACTTACGCTAATATCATACACACTTGCCTGCTCTCTCCCCTCCAGTCTTGGGCACAGGGATGCATCCTAGGATTTGCGTTTGCAGGAGCTCATCCCTGACAGTACCTGTGCTGAGGAACAAGGTACAAATATGCAAGAGGGTAGCTCCACTTTCAAAGAAGTGAGCAAAAAAAGCGAATAATGCTGTCATGAAATTCACTGATAAGGCGAGTGACTGTTAATCTCCTAATCATGATAAGATCCCATTCCCATGTGACAGTGCACATGTTCCTGTAAGGAGACACCGTGCCTTCACACCCCAAGCCCATCTTGCCCTACGTGTGCCAGTAGCTGGTGGCCTGCTGCTGTGGCCTGTGCTGTTGGAAGTTGCATGAGGACACAAAGAACAGGTGGCCACTTGCAGAGAGCAAAATCCTTTGAAGGAATAGTGAGAACAAACACGGAAAGCAAACAGGTGCAGATGTGCATCTGTTCCAGGAAACTATGCTGAGACTCCGAGGATAAAAGCAGCATTCCACAGGCACGAGAATGTGCCTCAGAAATGCCTGGTGTAGATTCTTTTGGACACTCATGCATCTCTACCGACAGAACCACGCAATTATAATTAACAGGTAGGCAAACTTAAATAACTTGCCAAGGTCACTTAGTGAGTCTTAAGGAGACCAAGATACAGCTTTGGCTTCTGATCTTTAATTATGAATTTTTTTCAGTACTGTTGTATCTGTTTAGCAGTTGGATGACTTGTGCACAAGAAATAAAGCTAAACCTTGAGATTCTTATCGCAAATTTCATTCATGAAATGTATTTGAGAAATCACTTCTAAACATCATTAAACTCCCAATAGACAAACTGAAGATGATTCAAAATACCCAGATTTACTACTTGATTTCATTACTAACATGAAAACAGTGACTTTTCACACTATATTATTTATGTGTGGGGGTTTTTTTTCTCTTCTAATGTCTGTTTTCCTAGGATATTCTGGTATTGCAGTTTGTAGTCTGTACATATACTCTGGGCCTAAGTTTTTAGCAAGGAGGGAATCATCGCACAGGAAACTTTAGAACTGAAGGAAGCTTTCAGGCTAGGAACTGAGTATGGCCTGTGACTTCACTTTCTGTAATCTGTGGTAACCTTATTTCAAGATAAATATTATTTTATGATCTATGAAATATGTTTGGAAAGTCAATTCGGTCCTTTGCCAAAAAAAAATTATCTCTGAATTAAACTATGCAGGTGAAATGTTGACAATAACTTTGCAACAGCAGGTCAGGACACACTATCTAACTACTCATTGACCCAAAGTCTCTACTAGGTCATTTCTACTATTCTCTTAGTTTGAGCTAGACCATTTGGCATTGACTTATGTACAACTACATGAACTGCAGACATGCCTTTGGACTGTAGTGCAGGCACAACCTCACAACATAAACTCCCAAGATAAATAGATTATCAGACCCTATTTCTGTATTATAAACCACAGTAGGAAGTTGTTGACAGTCCTACTGCAATATATAGGTAATAAATAAAAATAACTTGTGTGGGGAAATATTTGTTTTGAAGATGCATCAGACTTTGGAAATTTAAATTAAAAATAGTTACATATGTAAGGCCATACAAGGAACAGAGCTTCTACACTAGGTACCTTATGATCACACAATACAAATGATTAACATAACAGTTAACATATTGATTTAAGAACAGATGCAACAGACACACAAAGGGGCAAACAAGACTGAATAATGATGCAGTAAGAAATCTCTGCATTGTGGGTGATGAGCTCAAGCCAACTTCTGTTCAAATGGATGGACACAAGAGGAGGCCAGCATTTTATGGTCCTAAAGCCACTGCAACTAGGCTAAGGATAGTTTCACCATCACTGGGGCTCCTATAGAGCCAGAAAAATGCCCTCGAGTAGTTTCAAGAGACTTCAGCAGAATGTTCATCTCAGTCTCTGCTTCAAGTCCTCTGGAATAAATCAGAGTGGCACCAGTCCCTGCTGCCCAAAGGATGGAGTTGCATGAGAACTGAGGAATGGCAAGGGGCTTTTAAGCTATCTTTAAAGCAAACCTCAATCAACATTTAGCAGAGCACTTGGATCCAGAATCTGGACCATTGTCTTGTTAGAAAAACATAATAATCATTTTTAAGGAATAGCACTTTATTCCATAAATTCAATTCTTGGCATAATCTGCCGAGGGTGGTAGGAATTTATTGTTTCTCAGAGGGATATTCTTCTTCTGACTGCTAAGAACTTTGCTTTCTTTAAAACTGTCACATGAAAGAACAGATCCTACAAAGAGGTTTAAAATGTGGCCTCAATCTGAATGCTTATCCAGCCATCTGCATACACGGATTGCCTATTCCAGCTATCTCTGCCTTAAAGATCTCACTGTTCCTACTGCTAGTACATGGCATCATAGATCAGCTGACAGTGCTTGAATGCACGCTGGCTCAAGCTAGAGTTAGCTGGCACAAAGGGTAACTCTGACATTTACTGGTGTCTCATAACTCCAGCTTTCTCATTCCAACTACTTTTGTCCAAGCTCGTAACAATTGCATAAAATGTAATCTGATCTTTGAAAGACCTATGGATTAATAGCATGGTTATGCAGGATCTGGCAAAGACATCACACACAACTTTTTCTATTTTAACCATAGGTGAGGTGTAACTGAAAAAAATCCCTTTCAAGCTTCTGGTTTACTTTTATTTTTCTCATCTATTGGATAAACACACAAAGTATTTTCATGGTCAGAAAACGACAATGTCCCCTAAACTTAAGGAGACAGTGATGACTACTCTTGTTTGATTATCTGCTTACTGATCTGCATATAACTTCTTCATACATCATCGTATGTATGATTGCTTTCTTACCACAGAGTATCAGATGCAAAAACCTTGGTTTAACTTTTGGGCAGTAGGTGATATTTTTAATGAATTTTAATGATTTTTTTTTTAGGTGAAAAAAATAGTTAATGCCTCTGGCACTTTTGAAGGAATGCTAAATTATCTGTGATGAACTGGCACACAAAGGAAAGATAAGATACATTTACACTAAAACCACTATAATATTTTATCTACAGGAGCAATAATAGTTTAATTCACTTAAACCCACTATAGTAATCCTTAGAACGAAAAAAGTACCGTATCTGACATGTAACTCAACTATTTTGCCTCTGACCAATAAGTTTTCTTTCTCAAGATGGCCCAATACTGTGAATATCAATATGAGTCTTTGAGATTAATGGAGGAAAAATGTCTTCCATTTCTACTGAACTCAGTGAAAACTATATATATAGAATAATGGTCACAGGAGAGACTACAAAATAGAATCTAAGAGGGTTTTTTTTGCTGATAGTAATGGGGAAATTTTAATTATTCTCAAAATCTCATTTTGTTTCTTCCCCATATCCTATGTCCCAAAACACATGGCCCTTCTGTCAGTAAGAGCTCTGAAACTGTCTAAAACATAATATCACAGAGGAGAATCCTCCTTTTTCATCAAAATTCACATCTTTTCTCCTTGCAAATACCCCATCTCCTTAGTGTAAATACTGCCAGATGCACTGCTGTTTTATTCTCTTTATCTAGAGCATCTTTAATATGTTGGATTGCTATTGTTTTGCCCAAGAATCTCTCCTTTAGACAGCAGAAACCAAATCAGAAACATAGATATTTAGTTCAGCCACCAACTTTGACAGCATTTTTTGGCTACTTCACATCCGATTTAGATCAAACTACCATTTAAAAATCTTTATGCAGCTTTGTCTTTTACCAAAAAAAAAAAAAAAAAAAGGTAACTGGAAAATTCTAACATTTCTTGTCTAAACCACAGTGAATTGAAATCCTAGGAAAAAAAAATAGGCAGAACATAATCCAGACAGGAACATAGCAAAATCCCTGTTCCCACAAAAATTGGCTTGGCTTTAAGGTCTTGAAATATTTGGGACCATATCTTGGCCTTTTACCACACAAGTCAGCACCCCTGCCATCTGCCCAGTGCTGAGCTAATGATGACTTCAGGGGACAAATGATATCAACTGACTCATCACCGGTGAATCATTTATTTTACTTGGGGATTTCCTTTCGATTGTCCCATTCCAAATCATCATAAAAACAGCATTCAATATTATAAATAAGAATTGAGCCAAAGGACAAGAATTAAACAATGTGTAGTTGTTGTAGAATAAGAAATCTGTCCAGTTTTTGAATTTCAATATCACTTTTGCTAATTACAGTACTTGCTTTTGTAGCTTTGTTTTTTTGGCAAGGAACAAAGGCCCCTTAAAGCATTCATTTAGGGTGACAGTTTTACAGATCACTTTAATCACTTCAGAAGTTGTCCATTTATATAAGCTACTAATTGTTCTTCCCTTAAGCAGTAACACTGTTCTCTGAGGTGTGCTGTTAATCGATCCTGCTAAAGACATGAATACTTCCGCTATACGCCAATCTGGAAGAAATAATTAGATCAACAGTGGTTAAGCTGGGGGTCTGTTGCCAAGCAGAAGAAAGGCAAGAAATGAGGGTGCTGATATTAAGAACAATTAGGAATGACTGATGCTAGTAGCAAGAACAGTGACAGAGAGAGGCAAGATTAATGTTGTGGCCACTGTAGAGTATGAGGAAAGACAAAGACAGTGATTTTTGCCTAAAAGAAAAGAATAAAGACCATTTGGATGGAATAGACATCCTAGAGTCCAAAAATCTTTAAAGGACCTCCATGTTATTATGACAGAAAACGTGTTTTCTACTGCATTACTGTTATCATAGGTTGCAAGTTATCTGGGGAAGGATAGAGTTTACAAAATTTTATAGGATTTAACATAACCTACTTCTGATACTCTGCAAATACTGTACAGTTCAGAAGCACCTCAGTCAGTACGCGTATGCTAATAGAGCAAAATATCTTTCCTAAAGAGACTTCTCTAAGAACACTATTTCAAGCTCAGTGGATTTATTTTCTGCGTGGCATGGTTTCTATTAGCTCAGTTATCTCTGCATTTTGCTCTGTTGAGGAATATGCACATTTAATTTGTTTTTCCTACATGTGACTATTGAACAATAAGGAAAGCAAAATGATAGGTTCTTGAAGTTTTCCAACAAAATCATTCAATTTTTTTTGTGTTACTTCTGGTAGATATTAATACAACCAAGCTTTTATACCACTGTTTGTACTGTACATACTGTGCACCAGGCAAGTCTTAGTGTTATCAATAGGAACATACGTACTTAAAGGTAAAACAGAACAGAAAGATCAGAATTTGAGTTCATGCTTATAATTATTGCATATTACATAACAATGCAATATCTAGTTGTTTCATTTTTCTTGTTTTCTTTTCTCAAGGGAAGTGTCAAATTTGTTCCTGCAGATTTAGAAGAGGAGGTCAATTCATGCTGAGTTTCCAAACAGTACCAAGCTGAAGGGGTTGTAAACAACCAGAGGCCTAGGGTTAGCAAATACAAATGTTTCCAGGGAGGCTAGTGAACTGGCAAGAGTCCATGAGTTACCTAACGAACAAATAATCCAAAGCAGGGATGCCCAGTGGAATACAGGAACTTGGAAAGATGTTGCATTATAAAAGCAAATTGGTAAATTGCTTTTATAGTAATAGTATATTAGTAAACTGCAATTTACTATCCTATGCTATATCCAGTGCTCCCACAAAATAATCAATGGCATTATAGGCTGTGTACAGTCTGGGGGAACAGAAAGATGATGTTTTTTCCCTACATTTTTAACATGAAGGTTTTTAATTTGAGTCTTATACATATTACTATCTTAAATACAAATGAATCGTTAATTTAATCTTAAAATGCAACATTTTGCCTCTTCTGTACAATCAAAATCTTTTTTTTTTCTCAATAATAAAGACTAGCAGTAAGCATATAGCCAAGCAGCAAGCCTTTTCCCAAGTGATTCATAGACTTGCACAGACAAATAACCAGGAACCTTATTCTTAACTTATATGATGATTCGTAGCTACCAACATAGCAACTTTCCATGGCTGCCTCCATGAGATGTGCAAGATGACCACAAAACTTTAAAATTAGTTACTGGTGTTCCTCATCAATGTGAATGGATTAGAGGATTCAATTTTTTTTTTTTTTATTTAATTTCTCTCTGAGATGATACCTATATCAAGAGATCATTAGTATATTTTGATGACAAAATAATAGGTCAGGAAGCAAGATCCAAGGTTTGCTCTTCTGCTGAAAATCTTTTCAAATTAGAGAGAAATTACACTTGAAGCAATTCCTAATATAGTAAGTATTGTTCGTCTGTGTAGCAAAAAACTTTATTTCGTGATTTCCTAGAAGGGAATGCACATTGATTACCTGAATAACAATAACCAATTCAACATATCCATGGATACTCTAACTTCTGAAGTATGGACACGCATTGAAAGTCTTTCTTTCCAGCCTAAAACTGGTGAAACTAGGATGAGCACCCCTTAGCCATACTGCCTGCTTTGCTCTGTCTTGCTCCTCACAGGTGTTCCAACCAGAATGGATGCATTTTGGAAGAATACTCTGTCCAGCCAGAAAGGGCAATGACATTCAATTGAAAAGCAGAAAAAATACCTAGCTCATATGCGACTCACGTTGGATTTTGTGTAAGTAAATTATGATGTTCAGGAGTCAGAGTTAATAACATCAGTAAGCAGTATCAAGGGTTAATGCCGCAGGGAGTATCCAGGAACTGGTCCGATTATGGCTAGATTCACGCTCCATTCCAAGTTGGGCACAGCTGATGAATGTAGATTTAAGCATCAATATTATGCCTTGACTGATAAAACTGAAAGTAAAAGGAAAAAAGAAGTAATTTCTCATTTTAAATTTGTTTCATACTAGTCCTGACCTTTCCTTTCACATCAGACTCTCCAATTTTTCAAATTTTAAAAGTTTTTTCTATTTTTCAGTATTCACATCCTATAACTACAGGCAGCCACCCTTTGAATCAGTCAGAATTTGGACTCTTTCAAAATGTGCTTCTTCATCATGTTACAGAAACTTGCTTTCAGTTAGAGTACATTCAAACTTAGCAGCAGGGTAATGAAATGAAAAAGTCACAGCGAGTTTGTCCCGCTCACTTCCCAACAGTAGAAGTGGAGCTCCCTGAATCACATTACAAACATCTTAAATCCTGGACCAGTTGCAGAAACAGCATTGAGCAAGTTACAGTTACTCAGCACGGTGTGCACTGGGACTGGTGGGAGAGACATTAAGTCATAATCTCTTTATACCTATATACCCTCTATAGCTGAAAATGACACTTTGAGCTGTTCGGGTCAGAATAAAGGCGATCATTTTAACTCCATCTAGCCTGGAAAAGACATTTGAGACAGATAGCTTACAGTCAACAAACATAGGGCTACATTCTCAGCTGGTGTAAATTGACTTACATAAATTTGAGACAGGTGAGAATTTAGCCTGAGCTTTTGTTTTCTCTTATATCAAAGTCTGATGAGAGAACCCCAAACCTAATCACATGGACCCAGAGCTTGTTGACAGTCTATGTGAAACGTTGTCTGTTGTGACCACTATATTGCCTAAATATGGGGCAGAGAAAGAGAGTTTGGAGTTTACTGAATGTACTTGTCAGCAGTGTGACTGCAAAGACACGAGGCCACTCTGCCTTTTTGTATACAGCCAAAACAATGTGTGTCTTGCAGACAAGCTCATGCAGTGAAATAAAGGGGAAGTGGACATGGCATGTGATCCTCTGACGCAGTAGCTAAGCTTTAGAAGATTAAGGATAAAGAAATCATGCCTTTTTCAATGTTCTGTTTCATAAGAGATCAAAAGATTATCAATTTGGCAAATAGTATTAAATCAAAGTTATTCTATGAAGATAAGAGTAGTTAATAAAAGAGACTATAAATGTCTTATTAAAACCTGAAAAAAAAATTATTTGGGCAGGGCATTTCACTGTGACAACATATTACTCAATAAAACCTAAGATCAAATACACAGAGCTTCTCTAGAGACCATTGCAACCATTTACTACTAGACCTACAGGCTGGGTATCTGTTTGATAAGAGATTACTGTCAATTCTTCTCTTCATCATTAAGATAGAGCAACCAAACAGACTAGAAAAGGAGCAACCAGGGGTGTCCTAACACATTTTAGGGCAGCATAGCTTAGTAATTAAAGGCAGAAACGAAGTATCAGCTTAAGTGGCATTTATTTGTTAGCTTTAACAAGGCCACTAGAATAAGTTTCTGGCTTGCCTGACCAAGGAGTAAGAACAGTCTGAAGTCCTTCCCCACATGTAAATAGAGTGTATTTAGACTTGCTGGCCTTGGGACCATGCAACAACAGTGAGCAGGCCCCTTGTGGAAAAATGGAAAAGTATCAGTCAACCCAGGGTAGGAGGTAGGAAAATTTTATTGGAAAGAACAAGATGCAAGAAGCAAAGAAAAAGCAGAAGTGTGTCCAGCTTCTACTATAAGGAGAATGCAACTTATGTAGGTACATTTTGAAGTATATTCACATTTGAGGAATGTCTTAGTCTTTTTTTTCATTCTTTTGTTTTTCCTACTCTTTTGCACTGAAATGTGTACAGGTTTGCAGGTGTGTCCATGTGTGTATGTATATCAGGATCTGTAAAACGCACTGGAAATTATGTTAATTACAGAAAGAAGGAACATATGCTATGCCATGAAATCCTAAATTGACATTTGTCGGTATTATTTAGCAAGCTGTTTTGAACACAAAAATAACATCTGAATCCATAAAAGCTTAAATATATAAATGCAGGATCTTAAAATCCTGCTTTTCAGGTTAATTCACTTCCAAAGGGAATATGGTAAAATGTCGCTTTTAGTCTCTTTAACTGAAAGAAGTTCCTTATACAAATCGCAATTCAGTAGCCTTAAATGATCTCCAGAGAGAGGACAAAATCTTCCTCTCATGAAGTTTGTGATAACTACTGAGAGTGTTTCACTAGCACACCTTTAGGTCACTGTTGAAATGTTTAACAGATTGTCACTGAAGCTTGGGTGTTGTGAGATATATTTCATGACTCAAGGTTCCTTGTCCTATCAGACAAGTACCAAGGTTGCTCTTTATTTTCTCTCCTCTAAGGAAAAGTACTCTTGGCCAACAGGCACTGCTTTGAAATCTCCATGTTCAATTTCACTTCGGCACATGATACCTCTTGGGATAAGTTTCATAGATCTTTAGCTTAAATCAGCTATTTTTCTCCTAAATTCTGTTAAGGCACTGCCAAGCAAAGCTGGGCACTGCCAGCTCTGCAGCTAGCTCTTAAGACAATCTGTGATCTTTGCTAGAGTAAAAGACTTCATTCACTTCTTCCTTATAACAACTGGAGATTTGGAATATCTGGCTGTCCTTGTGTCAGGAATTGGCACTGCTGGCTGCTCTGCCTACACTGGGCATAGGAACCGTTCCTGAATTGCACACAAATACCTCCTTTGAGAGCTTGGACATTCATGGTCTAGTAGCTTTCAGTCATTATGACTCACAGATCATTATCACTAGCTGGAGCTAGCGTGCAGTGTGACGCAAAGGGACAGTTTAGCAGTTGGCATTTGAGAGAACTGGAGACCTACAGGCCAGTCTATTACATTTTGAGGACTTCAGGCAGCCCTTGGGTTCACTGCAGTACTTGCACACGAGCTGTGCATGTAGCCTGTGTTTCAGCTGTTTCCTCTGTAGCGAAGATCAACTGCTTTCTGCAGTTAGACCAAACGAAGAATGACTACACACATACATTTAATGTGCTTCTGACCCAATTTTCTCTCCCTGGCAAAACAGTACATTTGACCCTCTCAAACACTTCAGTTGAGACTATGTAATATTACCATGTTATGTGCAGTACTCCCTAGGAATTCCCTGTAGAGGATATCAGAAATAGCATGGCAATGCAGGATTCTTATCAAAGAAAAAATGGAGAGGTTGGAAAGCTGACCCTATAATAGAGAGTGGCAGATTGTGGTCCACAAGCACAGAGCGATGTCACCAGCAGTCAACACATAAGTGTATAAATACTATAGTACAAACTCTAATAGAAGATGTTAAAAAGAGAATCTGAGGACAGCTTATTGCAGCTGCTTACACCTACTTGTAATGCTGGCTGTCACAACCTAACTAAGCAGTCACATGCACCAGACCATGGAAAGAATGTGTGAAGCCCGGGATGGAGAAGTGTCACTTTGTGTGACTGCTTTAGAGATGGTGTTTGACACCGGTTAGCAGAACAATCCCTATACATGACCCTGAACATAAGGGTTTTCTCAAGAGATCCTGCAAGTAGCCTGCCTTTCAGACCATATCTTTTAAATGTCAAAGGTGGTTATTTAATGTTAGATAGCAGATCTAAAGGCCACATTGTAATCTGGCTACAGAGATGTCACTAAGTGGGTTCATTAATTCCCAATGCAGGGTACATTTTAGGCTGCAAAAGCAGAATGGCCTTGCTAGCAATGTCTTGTATACATGTTCCTAAAATCTTGGGAAATAAGACCACAAAAGATGGCCAGAGGCCATGTACCTCATCTCTCTAAGACAGGGTCATCTCTGCCCAAATAATTCCCAATGGATATTTTTCTAACCTGTTCTTAAAAATCTCTAGTGATGTATATACCGTAATTTCCTTGAGCAATCGATTCAAGAATTTAAACTGCTTCTACTCTCATGAACTGCACTTCAGTTGAAGGCTATTGTTTCCTGTTTTAGGCATGATAGGCCTGGAGGTGTTTATTTGGGGGTTTATTTCTAGGATTTCTACAGCAGTTTATTTGGAATATGACTACCTCCCATCATGTGTCCCCAGTGAAGCATCACCAGGTGCTTCCATGTTTCCTTACAGGCCAGGTTCATTTAGACTGGTCATCACTAATGCTATCCTCTGGACCATCTCCAGTTGGTCCATGTAGCCTACACAGTTCCTGATTTCAGAGGGGGTCCAGCGTAGACGTGCCCTTAAGGGTTCTCTTAATGAACATGTCATGGATATATTTTCTCGGTGTTTCAGTAAGATAAGCAGACAGTACTTGCCAAAAGTTGTGTACTATATACACTAGGATCATTCAGCAGACTTTAAGCGTTACACAGCTCTGCAGACTCTCTTTAGTAGCTGTTTGGCTTTTTTTACCTTCAGCCAGGCTTATGACCATTATGAGACTATATCACTGGAATTAATCCAGTTTCTGTAAGTTCATGGATAGAAAATAGTTAAGTGATTATATTTATTTGTGCTGAAAGCACCTCATACCACATCAGATCAGAAGTGGTATTATCTGACTTATGAGCCTAAACTGACCAGGCAAGGTTACTCATATACAGACTATTTGCAACAAATCCCCAAATCAGAAGAATGACAGAAGTAGAGTGAAAAAAAAAAGGCATTTCTTAGAATATTTGACTAATGAGCACATACAGGACATATCACTTCCATTCTGCTTCAAGATGGCATGCAACCTGGGCTGAACTCTGTACTCTTGGGGTTGAAGCAGGTCTCAGGAAAATGCTCCCTTGTGTGTCAGAACCAAGCTCTTGCATGTCAGAATCACATTTGGTTTCTTGCCTAAAAGATAAATCTCTATGAGCATGGAAGTGGTGCTTTATTTAGCTACAAGCAAATTTGCTTTACCAGAAATATTAATTAGATCAATGGATCAGAAACATGTTCTTAGATTTACCTGGAGTAATGTCTGTAATTTATAAAAAAGCAGTATCACACCGTACCAAAATAACTTTGTGTTGTCTAACATGTATAACATTAAAGTATGAGAATAATACATCTTATCCTTAGACAAAATTCTTCCAATTCCTTTCTTATCTCAGCTTATCTCCTCTTCATTAAAGGCATATCTAAACACTCTCTGCCACGTTGTTATTTATGTTATACTGAAAGCCTCTTAATAATTTCTTAAAGGGAATGTTCTTGCACTGTTCAGTGTGTACTCAGATGACTGCTCTCAGAATGAGTTCAGTCATATGCTGTAATCATCTAAATATTCATAATTATATTCACTCACTCCTTATACTTGTTTCTTATCTTCGATATATTTCTCCAAAAGCCAATAAACATTTCCTAACAAAATCGCTAGCATCAACAACTTCTTTACAGAACTCTTGGAGCAAGATATCTTTAACAAAGAAAATATAAATATTTTGCAGTGCTGTGGGATAGTGTTACAATCAACACATCTCTTAGAGAAATAGATTTATGATAAAAAAAAATTACTTCTAATGGGGACAGTAACAAACACAGGTAGGTGACATTTGTGCAACAGAAAGTAAGCTTCAGGGACTTGAGCAACTGTGATCTGGACATGATTCCTTTAGTTTGAATATCTGCATATATATATATATATCTGCATATATATATGTGCATACATATATATACATATATATATATATATATGCATGAGTTCCATTAGGTATGTCTGCAAACACACATCTCTTAAGCCCACCCTAGCTTTGCAGCTAAACCAAGCTTTAAGGAAGCTGCTATCTAGAGACCTTCTTCAAATAATCTGTCGTGTATGCATATTCTTGAGTGGTGATTTAATTCAGCACAGTGCTCCTAGGATTAACACCTGGCAGATTTCCGCACAAATTATAAAGTTAAGTTGCCAATACAGCATTGGTTCTCAAAATGTGGTCTGAAATCGTGATGGTTTTTGAGCAGGTCCATGGAATGCTGTTAAAGAGCAGGATTTACAAATGGATTAATTAGAAACAAGATAATAGGTGCACATATTGGCCCATGAGATATTATGAGAGTGGGTCCAACAAGTAGCAATTACCGTCATAAGAATAAGTAAAGCTTTTCCAGAAAAAAATGCATTTTGTCTGTACTGAGCATGTAAAACAAGAAACACAATAGCTTTCCAAAGTTCCTTCAAAGATTGGAAGCTCTTGTTTTATTGTAAAAATAGCATGAGAACAAACATTTGCTTTCTTTCTATTTTTAGAGTTACCCTAATGCTTGGATGGGAATAGAACAATATCCATGTGAGAGATCTGCAGTTTTGTTCCTGGGTTGATATGAGTTCAAGTTATGGTTCAAGTCTGGATTAGAACCAAGCAAAGCATCAGCTTTATCTGAACATATCTCACTTTCCTTTCACCAGAATGCATCCTCCATACATTTATGATTGATATATCTAACTATGCTCTAGAAAAATAAGCAGGCAGATAAATTGCTAGGTATTTCTTTTGGAGTTAATACAAAATTCTGCAGTAGAAGAAGTAATTCTGTACTTTGAATGAGGCATTCGTACAAGATGCACTTCAAAAGAGGTAATGAATCTAAAATTTAATTATTATATTTTTAAATAGTAACAAGAAAGAAAAAAAAATCAATGTTAGAACTTCATAATTGCCGTAGTGGAGACAAACACCTACCTAGTGCACTACTAGACCATGAGGGCCTTATCGATGATGGTGAATAAAACAAGCAGTCACGTGCTTTTTGGCCTTGTAGACAAATGGCACAGCACAGATTGTGCATACAGATAAATTCTCTGGACTTGAGTCTCAGCGTGGCTCTATTTACCTTCCCAGAATAAATGCAGTCTAATATATCATTAAGGAAAGAATATAGGAAATAGATCAAGTAATATTTTTTTTTTTTTTTTATATACTCTTCCAGCTTCTATACTCTTCCATACTTCCCAGTCCAATACCCTCGGGAGTTCCTGAGCCAGAAGTTAGAGAAATAATTTTGTGATTAATGGATTCAGATGAAATTCCCCCAGTATCTTCTTTAATTTTGTTGTGTGAAGCTATAGTTCTTTTTATTTCAAACCTGTATATCACAAATGCATTCTTAGTTCTTGTGCTAGGAGAAACAACCATTAAATCTTTTTTTTATTCATGTTTTGCAAACCTTTTATGATTTTATGGCTTCTTCATGTCCCCTCAATCATCTCTTTTCCAGGTTAAAGAGTGCTATCTATTTAATCTCTACTGGTATAGAAACTGTTCTATAGCACTGTTCATCCTTGCCAACCTTGTCTGTATTTTTCTTTATTAAAGCCTTTTTGAAGTGAATCACCCAGAACCAAACTCATTGTTTCAGTACGGACATACAATGGATTCATACATCTATATGATTTTTTAGCTCCTCATTCTTTTGCCTATAATTTCTACTTTGTCATTTTTCTTGCAGAAAACACAACAGCTGAACATCACAGTGATGTTTTCAGTCTTTGATTGCTTTCCAGAGCAGTAATAGATAATTTAGAGCCCATCACTGTGTATGAATAATGAAAGTTATTTTCTTCTCCATACATGACTTTCCATTTATTGACAGTGATTTCATCTGTCATTTCATAGCTCAGTATCATGAAACTTTTCTGTCGCTCTGTATATCCAGATTATGATTTTACTGTCCTAATTAATTCTGTATTATTAGACAAAAATTAATATCATATCTCACCACCTTTTCCATTATGAATATCAGCTTCTCCTCCAGAATGGATCTTTGAAAATCTGAATTTCCTTTCTATGAAAAATAATTATTAACCCTCTTCTTTGTCTCTCATATTTCACCAAGTAATCTGATAGATTTGCACTTTTATCTCATGATGATTCAGTTTCATTAATGCTATTGATATCTTTTTGAAAATCTGAATTCATAAAATTGAGTCAACATTAGCCAAATACTCCTTGGTTCCTTCAAAGAATTGCTGTACATTTGCAAAGTATGCTTTTCTTTTGCAAAAACTCTTCTGATTCTTGCTCAATGTGTTATCTTTACCTTTTTGGCTACTTATTTATATTTTATTATGATTGTTAGAAATTTTCCTGATATACAAGTCAGAAGTATTGTTCTGCTGCAGCACATTATTTTGATATATTACCATTTAAGACTGATGTTCAGATTTTTATTTATAAGGAAAATCAGCAAAATAGGTACCATTTTAACTTCTCTATAATGAACACTAATGCAAAAAATAATTCAGTGTTCCATCTCCAGGCCAATTTACTAGATTATTTGTTCAGTTCAGTACTATTATACCCTCATCACCAACTAACCTCACCTTTAGCAGACAGATTCCAAGTTGTATGAAGAAATTCTGTTGGGGAAAAAATTCTGAGGGATGATTTTTTAATTCCTGATAATCTCCTATACTTTGTTCAAGAACTAATTTAGAAAGGTGGAAAAGAACTGTCAGGTGTTTTCTCATGGGTAATATGTACTCTCTGACCTTCTAAGGTCGTGTAAGAAGGATTTTTTTTTTTTTTAGCTTTTCCTTTTAACTAGCTTTCTTGATTTTTTTTTGTTTTTGTAATTTCACTCTTTAAATATAAATTGCATGGATGCATTGCAATTGGCTTTATATGCTTATACATAGCATACATTATAGTAAGATTTTTCGCACTTGAAAGGATATGAAATTTGAATAGCCTATATCCATTATTAATTAGTGGCTCTTGGATAAATGTTACCCAGGATCAGATCCTGTGCATTAAATCCTGAGAACTAAACCTAAAAATGCCCTTCTTATGAGTTTTTTGACTAATGATTCCAATGTGCAGTCAGATATAATGATGTACATAGTGATTTAAGTTTTGTTGAGTATAGGCTTGAGGAGTTTTCTCATTTGTAATATAGAGGCCTTAGTTCCATTTGCTTTTTGCTTTAAATATTGGTATTCTTTCTCAGATACTAGATTTTAGATATTATTCTCTAGTTCTCTATCTGTTAAAAGGGAACAATGTTTATATTAAATCAATATTATGGAGTTAAATATGTTATAATTTATGAGGTATAACTGGGAGATGTAACCATAATAGAGTTCACGTAAGCACTCAATATAAAGAGATGAAACCTTTCAAAGGTATCTGGTTCATGCATACAGGACTATACTAAACATTGTACCATAGTCAATATTAATGCTTATAGATTGTACCTACCCTCTGCCAATCTTCCATATTTTAGTAACATCTAGGCTGTTTGGATATAAATAAATAGCACCCTTGTGCTACAGTATGATGGTAAACTACATTTTTACTTGTTGTTCCCCCTCTTAGTTTAGCATTATATAAGGGTAAATATTCACACAACTTGGATGTCACTGAAATATTGAAGTGTATCCCTTTGTTCCCCTTTATACACAACAAACTTTCCAAGTTTATTAGTTTGTTTAGTTTCATATTACAAATCTATGACATATCCTTAGCTGTGCATCTATACAGTAATTTTAATAGAACAAATTTTGTAGCTATATTGGCAAAAGACAATGATCTTTTGCATGAGGTGAATTATGATAAAATCCCAGCATAGGCCTCACTAGTGAATATGTCTGAAAATCCAACAGCGACATTTCATTGCCTCATTGCAAGAGGCACGTCGATAGGTTTATTAGCAGGTATTAGCAGAGCAGTTTGTTGTTTGCAAAACTAACTAATACACAAGTGAAGAACACAGCCTGTTACACTCTAGGTGATCTGACAAATTGTAAAGCACATAATGATGTCACGCAAAATCCGGTATCATGTATCCTAATGTATAGGGTGCAGTGACACAAACTAGAATTGACATATCTGATTTAGAAAAATAACTTTTAAAATTGTTTGTCATAAATAATTTAACAATTGCAGTGTTTAAGCATGTATATGGAAAAACAGCTGTTCAAAGGCAGCACCCTAAGATAGATTCTAGACAGTTCAGAATTTGAATATACTGTTGAAAAAGTCTCATAATAGTCTCATAATACAAATTATTTTGTCTTAAGACTGTAGCATAAACTTGCCATTTGTATACTATGCACACTTTCCCATAGTATGGGAGTGAATAGCAGAGAAAAAAAAGACACCGATAAGGAAAACAAATGCTTCTGAACTATATACTTGTTTGTAATAAAAAACATGTGCTGTGCTAAGTTTATTTATTGTTTCAACTGTTCTTACAAATTGACTTAAAATTTATTTGCAAAGATGCAAAGTCTTGAAAAAATTCTTGCCATAACTACTCTATCCTGCTTTCAGAAGAAACATTAGAAACATCCATCTAACAGCTATAATGTCAACAATTCCATCTGACATATTTGTTTAGATGCCTTTTATTTTCAACATTATGTATATATGGGCATTTTCAAAATTTATCGTTTCATCCAAATGAAGAAGTCTAAATCAGGCTAGATGGTTCACAGTAGATATTTCTACTCACATTAATAGACTCCAAATGGTTTCTGGATGACTACTGTAGGTGCCGATGTCAAATAACTTACTTAGAGGACATGAATCCCACAGAAGACTGGTGGTATTAGTAGCAAAAGGAGAGGGGACATCATAAGTAATCACAGACTACAGAAATCAAGACAGATGAAAATTCATGCAATGACAAGAGTTACGTGAAGGGACAAATCCAGTAAAGAAAGTGAAAAAAATCCTGAGAAGGCCAAACTGCATATATCAAAAGCAGAAAAAGACCAGTAACACAGAGTCAGGCAATGACTTCAGAAGGAAAGAGACTAAGAAGTCTATCAAAAAGTTCAAGAAAAAAATGCACAAGAAAATACAAAACATAGGACAAAGCAGAAAGGTGCCCTTTTGCTCAAATCAGGGAACTTAGGCATGCCTTCACTTTTACTTCCTGCTGGTAGATGATTTCCACTTTTCTATCATTGGGAAGGAGGAAGCAGAAGGAACTCAAAGAGACCAGACCTCCTCTGCCCTCTTACCACTGCCTGTAGGAGAACACATGAACTCTCAGACATGGGGTAGAGTAGCAGCAAATTAAGTACAATTAAGCAATTTTCCTAACAGCAACACTACCTCTAGTACTGTAACTCATGGTCACTCTAAAAACAGCCCAACCTATCAGATTTGCACTAAATCTTGCTGTAGCCAAAGCAAATAATTTTTCCGTTTAGTTTTCCTCTGTGCTCAACTGCATTATTTCTATAATAACAGTCTGCATCAAAATACTGATTTTTATCCAAATTTTCTGTCATAATCATGCCCTTCTCTGCTTATGTGGGTTTATTTCACATCCTTAACAATAATTAAATGCATAGGAGTATTTTCTACATTAATTTTCTTTTCTCAGATTTGTTCCTTCCTTTTTTTCCCCAGTAATTGCAGTAGGATTAACTGCATTGTTAGACTTGGAGTTCTGAATACAAATAAGAGGGCTTTTCCCTTCCTCTTCCCTGACTACATTTCTATTACTGCAATCACAAGTATTGTTAGCAACATTAAAGCACACAGCAGATGTGAACCCGGCTATAGTGAGAGAATATTTTGATTCTACAGAAAGGTTTAGTACTGAAACATAATGTTCTTGCTTCACAGCTATTACAGGGCAAACTAGCACACACTTTTGAAAGTTAATATCTGATTTTCTAGATGCCTGCTGCCAATTTGTTTTCATTCTACTTCAATATAGTAGGCAATAAGAAGGGATTTTGCAAAGATTTGCACTAGTAGTTCTGGAAAACAAAATACCAAAACTCAGCTGATGATGACACAGTTACACAATGAGACAAGCTGCTTAGTACTCATGCCTTGGAATGAGCCTCTGGAGGACACCTCAGCCTTGCACTCTGCAACTTAAATAGCAATGACTTATCTTTTATGCTGTATTCTTGGGTTTATTGAAAAATAGGATTTATGTTAGGAGCCAAAGGGCTACAAGCTCTTTAACTTCTCTTTTCGCCCAGCGTGTGGAATACAAACCAGGCCAAGAGTGATGACTGAAAGCTACTGTCATCTGATGGCTGCAAGGTCACCACTGCCAAACATATGCAGGCAAGTAGGTGAAAATCCTACAGGCAGTTACTTGCTCTCCAGTGTGTACGGACGTGAGGTTATGAACACAGGAGAGATATCAGCATTTAATGGTTGCTGCAACCAAGCTGTCCTCTCGGCTGCCCCCATATGCCTGCTACTCACATACACTCTGTGTTTTGCCTTCAACTATCATCCAGAAAACTTGTAAAATAAAGGCAGAGGAGGAGGGGAGGGAGGCTTATATCAATCTATTCCTTCTTTTGAAGTGATTTTCCTCTACTCTTGGAGATTAATAGAGCAGCCGGCTCCCAAATGGACCTCATTTTCCTCATAACCTTTACTGAAAATAAAAAGGGGTTGTTGGTCTGGGCCCTTCTGTTGCTAGAGTCTATTTGCTGAAAGTGCACCTGGATCTGTATTTTGATTTCACACTGTACAAAGCCTGTGTGGTCTTATATCGCATGCAGCATTTTTGGTTCAGCTATATTCTAGTTCTTATCCAATCTCAACCATTTAATCACGATAATACCCATCTGAAATATACTGCAGCCTTTGAAGGCTGAGGTTGGGGTAATCATGATTAGCCAGCAGCTATTTGAAGGGAGGGAGAATTAAGGAAAGTAGATAGTATTAGAAATCCATTCAAAATCTGTAAAATTGCAAGAAAGAATTGCATGAAACTTGCTCCAAGTTTAAACCATAAAAAAGCATTCTGTAATACTCCTTTACTACAAGTGGAAAAAGCTAAAGTTGTTCAGTAGTCCTGAAGTGCTCTTTCTTTTCCTAATTAAAGAAAAGAGCTTTCTAGGGATGTGTGCAGAATAATGCGAGATGCTCTGTGAAGCTGCCAAATTAGAGTGGAAATGTGTTTGCTCCCAGTGTAACTAGAAGCATTTGAAATTCGAGTTGCTTAGAGGAACTGAGAGATCAGATGCAGACATTAATACACCCTGTATTCCTGCAGATAACTCTGCCACCCTCTGTGTTTTCCTCTAGGCCAAATCTTTCAAACAACGCTCAGATCTAACAAATCTAGTAAAGTCCAGGACCTCTGTCAATGAATAGTTACATGACCAACCCGGTTAACCTGTTTTCAGAAGTTACCCTTCCCAGTGAGCTAACTGGCTGTGTGCACTCAATCCACTGCTAAACAAACGTGTACTTAAGGATCTCTTCACAATTTTGACAGCATTCTTTCACAAATTCTCAGTTATCTTACTTATGGCATGGGTGTTTTTTTAGTGTGGGATAAGAGATCTTGGCTAAGCCAAAGTGCTTGTGAAAGACGCCAATATTTTTGTAGGTGGCAATGGAGAATCTGGAAATTGAAATGTCTGGTTTCCAGTTTACTAAAATTTATTTTACTGGAGTCTACTTTCATGGAATAGAGACCTTCTCATTCCATATTTACCTCCCTCCATTCATTTTCTTTTTGACCCCAAAACATATTTTATAATCTTAAGCTTTGTGGGAAAGTATAACAAACACCAAAATATATTTACTGAAAGGATAAAGTGTAAGATAGTTGCTAGAAATGGGAAAGGGAAGCCATGGTCCTCACAAATAGCAGTATTGAACCTCTGATGAAGTAATTAATAACACTTCAAAAGCTCTCCCACTCGCAGTACATTTGTTTCTGTAATTGTGATACTCTAGAAAATTCAGTGTTCAATTGCCCTGAAACTCATTCATAGGTCCCTTGGTAGCAGGTAAATAATTTCTGTACATTCACAATGACAGAGAACATTGTTAACCTACATTTCCATATTAATCTGGTAATGACTCCATACTTTTCATCCAGGGAAAATGCTGCTTGTTTTGCAATCAGTCCCCAGAGAGAGGTTCACAAGTGATACCACCTTATAAATGCACTTCTGCGCCCCTATGTGCCACAGCTCTTGTTTTTATAATTCCAGCACAGTCTAAATACAGTCTGGTTGATTCCAAGAATTAGAATGTGAATTCTGCATATATGTATGGTTTTTAATTAAGAGTGAAAAAGAAAGACTCTAAGCAAATTATTATTGCTCAGGGTTTTGTTTCGTTTTGTTTCCACAAGTTCATCAGGATGTGTTTTCTGTTGAGATGTTTCATAATGGAAGGGAATAAGAAACCTCCTGTGATCCTTCGTCAAGGAAAATACACTGTTGTTTAAATACCTTCTTCTATTTTCAGAGCTTCAGCTAAACAGAAATCTTTGCTTGGCTCTCTGTCTAACCTGTGAATTAATTTTAGAGCTCATTCTGGAAGTCACTCGTTGCTGCAGTACGTCTACATCAAACATTCAATTATAAAAAAAGAAAAGTTTTATTCTGTGGGAGTGCTTGAAATTACATTATGCACTTAGTGGATCTTCTGATAGCTTTTGTATGACCTCGATCAGTGACTCAATCTCTGGAAAAAAAAGACATGCCTAGGTAGCTTATCTATAACTCTGTGACCTGCATAATGGAAAAGGCATGCCCCTACAGAGCATGCCAAATATATATATGTGCATATATATATATATATATTTTTGCTCCAGAGATCTTCAGTAGATCCACAGCTGTATCTTGCTACTGTAATATAGACAGTTCTCTTTGATGTTAGATAACCACTTTCTTTCTCATCTCTACTCCTCCAGGGCAAAAGGTATCATTTTTTTTTTTTTGCTCAAGGAGTACAACGAAGCATTGCTCAATTGCCAGCTCCTAATATTTAGTGCCAACTGCTGCCTATTAACTGTAGTACAAAACTGTTGATCAATTTACTTAATCGTCAAATGGTTAAACCTCCACTAGCAACTGTTCTGTCGGGCTACCTGTCCACAACCACTTCTTCTTTGCCTTTGTTGGATGTTCCTTGATCTTTGTGGATGCAATCAACATTGGGATCCCTCAGCAAAACATCAAAACCAATGCCTTCACGCTAAAATAAGTGAATTCTAAATACTTTCTTATCATGGTATTGTTTTCTTTGGTCAAAACCTCTTCAGACAGATCTCTGCACAACTCATGATGGAAGTTAGATGAATCTCTGATAGTACATATTGGACTCTACCTGAAGGCTTATCCCTTTCAGAGAAAAAGCTCATAGTGTATATTAAACTACAAAATACAAGATGCATATAGTTCTAGAGAGAAAATTCTGATTTTTCCTTGTCATAAAAGCATGCTCTACATAGTATCTGCCAAAGATAAAGGGAGATATTAGAGTGGCCAGATTAATTGGAAAAGCAGTTCATAGCCGTCTATTACTGTTACCAGTGTAATGAGGAATAGTCCACGTAAACAAAGTACTTTCCTCCTATATAAAATAAATGTAATAGAGAGCAGACTAAAGCACAAGAAATGCTCTTCCCCAAATGATGATGCTTCAGAAGGCCTGTGAGCTTTTTATCTCCCTCACATACACTTACATTTTTAATGCTACAAGATGTACATTAAATTAAGAATTCTTGTATATGCAATTATAGCACTTTAAAGCGTTTGTTCAGCAGCTGTTGAAAATAAGTATCAGCCACTTTGGGCAATTAAATTTCATAGCTCAGACATGACAGAAGGAGCATTCCCCATTAGCACAAGCAGTAGGGAAGCAGATATTTATCTGACTTCAAAATTATTCTTTATACAGGAGAACTGGAAAGGCCATTGTCACTTGCCAAATAAAATTATTACTTTAAAAATAAATATTAATTACTATTATACAGTAGAAGTACAAAGAACTGCTGAACCTATTATCAGTTCCATTTATCTGCAGTGTACGTCAGAAAGCTTATTTGAGTTTTGAGAAACAAGGGCTTTCCTCTTGCCAATTTTTGGATAATTCTTAGTACAACTGAGCTCTATTATCTGTGAGGGGCCCTGTGCTCTGTTACAAGATTGATTCTTTCATTAATGTGATATTTGAAAAGATCATAGAATTGTTGTGTTTTGTCTTTTATCATTTTCACAATTAATCTAGAAGTTTAATTAAACTAACAACATTCTCACCTATCCAAATCACAGGTTGTCTAAGCATTATGTATTGTTTAAAATTATTTGATTGATCATGAACACAAAGACACCTTTTTTTTATTATTTTTTAATGGATCTCCAGATGGTATAGTTAACAATTTTCTTTAATTATATGATATGTATATAAACTGACATTATTTACATTAACTACATAGAAATTTAATTAATAAAGGAATACATTGGCAGAGATGCTTTCTGTCATCAGCTACTCTCTTCTCACCCCAGAGCAAACATGTGATGTCTGCCTAGCATTGCATACAGTAGCAGATGAATAAATAGTGCCATATCACCCCTTGGAAAGCACATATATGAAAGACAGTGTGCACAAATTAAGTCGTAGACAAAGTTCCAGGTTTGGGAGAGCTGTGAAAACTTCTGCAGGACAGGGATTGCTCTGGGAAAGGAGCTCCACAGAGACCAGGGTGCACAGCACATCTAAACTCCCATTCCTGTGGACCCATAATATTGGTTTCTCTAGACTGAAGCTACATCCCACAGTAGTGAAGAAGGTGCCAGACTGAATGATCATAGAATCATAGAATCATTACGATTGGAGAAGACTTTTAAGATCAATAAATGTTCCTCCCCATTGACTGGGAAGAGGACCACTCAGTTTTGTGAAGAGGAGTTTGGTTCTCTTACCAGCCTCTCTCTCCCAACCTCCAACGCCATAGACCCAGCTCCTGGGAGGGGCACATTGCTTAGGGCACATTGCCTGTATGTAGCCCTTCTTTGTTCTCACTCCTAGCGCACCTCCAGGCTAACCTGCTTTCAGTTAATGTCTGCAATGTGCTGCATGGGCACTACCTGCCCATGACCAGAGTACAGGGAGAAACATTCTCAATTATACTATTTTACATCTTAATCTTAAAATTTAGGCATTCTTTTTTTCCATCTGCCGCGCTGTGGGCATAAAGATCAGGCCCAGAGTACTTAATTTCTTATACAAGTGTTCCTTTTTGTGTTTTCCTTTTCCCAATAATTTCAGGCTAATAGCTGTTCTGCAAAATTTACTGGTCTATTCTCCACACGCTATCTGAGGATTTGCATACATAAGTCTTATCTCTGTTAATGGGGCTGGGAAGGATATACATAAATCCCTGCATAGAGAGATGAAATAACGGTACTCTTAAGGCTTATTTATTTCACATTGGAAAGTATGTTATAGTTGCTGCAATAATCTATATGGCTCTGACTTAGTATATGAAAGAAATAGGTATTCTATATGTTGATATGTAACTGTTTCTAATGATTACTCTAAAGTCTGTAAAATCCCTGTTATCAGAATTTTTGATGCATTTCAAGTGCTTCTTATCCATTATAATACATATTTTGGATGGTAATTAACACTCTTTTTTCTGCATATATACAGTATTCTTTTCTTTATATTATCTTTAATATGGTCTAGATAGAGTGCATGCCACTTTAGTTTAATAAAATTACATTCTTGCAATTAGTCTTCACAGAAACCAGTGACAGCATCAATCATTCTTTCAAATTATTCTTCCAGACAATGTAATGTTCTTTCAGTAAAATGTACAAGATGTTCTTATTGAACATTTTATTAAATAATTCCCTTAGTGCTCTTTGGAGTATATTTACTATAGCATCTGTGTATACATAAAATATTTAGAGATTTGCTTTAAATTCTTCATATGCTGCCTGTGATACATAGATTTTTCATCTTTTTTTTTTCTCCACTGTAGAGGCTTATGTATGCATTGTACTACAGGTATATAGATCTTGTTTTGAATTCCTACTATAAATTTACCCATTTCTTTTCTATACAAGTGACTGAAAAATGTGGATCAAGGGTAAATCACAGCCAAGTTTCAGGGAACAGTGAAAGCTGGAACCTATCTGATCTGGTAGGTGTCTGTAATCATGTGAGCTGAAATTGCTGAGGATCAGATGTCAATTCTATTTGAATATGTGGAGAATCAGCAAAGTGAACTCACTGCTAGATGATAAACATTCGTTAACTACAGTGGTTAATTTTTAACTTGAGGAGGAGGGCAAAAGGTGTAACAAGTTATTAAAACTCCTGTTTTTGTAGGCAAAATGCTTGTCTGCTTTTCAGAAGCTAACGACAGCAAATCAATACTTTAGGGTATGCTCATATATTCACGGCTTTAGCAAATACACTTTCTTGAACTTTAATCTGCATCTCCAAGCTGTCTAACTTCTTTAGGAAGCATGGTTAATAGGGTTTAGAAAGACATTGCAGCTTGAACATATTTTCCTTTTCTTATTTTTGAACTAAGCAGGGGTGTAACCCCTTGCCCTTTGTTAAGATAGTTGTTCAAATATTTAAGTTTCTGAACGGACTCAAAGAGCTTAACCAATAACTGCCTCCATCCCAAGTAGAGTTTCCATCCATGTTGCACCATCCAAAACAAAGTCATTTGCAGACACTCAGAAGCAGAAGAAATTTACTAGTTACACTTTGGTCAAGATGTGAGCTGCAAAACAGGACAAAGAGCAGAGTTTTGCTCCAGTTTGTGCCCCGGGCTGGAGAGCCTGCCGAGGGGCTGGGATCACTGATTTCTGCAGCGCTCTCGGCCCCTGGGGATTTGCATACTCTGTCGATGGGCACACGCCAGGCACGGCCCCTGGTCAAGCAGTTGCTCTGGTCTCTTGTCCTCTGTCACCACCAGCTCATGATCAGGAGGGAACATTTACCCATGAAGAAAATCCATAATTTTGTAATTATGGACTTACATGAGAGGAATGGCAGTTGTAGCTGAAGTGCTTCCACCTTCTTGTGGATTCTCAGCATGATGATTGTCACCCAGGACATAAGCAGAGTGCAGGCATTCCTGTTGTAAGGCAGGATTTTATAGGATTGAATCTAATCTGCATGATCTGATTTACATAGGCAGTGGAATCCTGCCACTTCTTTTGACTTTAGTAAGTAGACCAGGGACATTATATTATACTATATGATAACCTATGGAGTTGAAAACACACAATCTGTAATAAACAATCCTCCAGAACTTGCATCTTTCAATGCAAGTACTTATTTTGATTCACCAGCACATACACACACACAAAAAATGCCATCTCCATAGAAACCTCCTGAACCTTATGTCTTAAATAAATACTTTAAAGGGATTATCTTGAGAGTTATTGAGGACATTCAGCTCTCGCTGTCTCCTAAAATAGCAATATCTCTAGAAACTGCAGTGCAATTTTCCACTGTGTATTGACAAAATATAGCCATTCAACTCAGATTAATGTAGAGGTTTTTTTTTTTTAGTAATCAGAACAGTAAATCTTTTCAGATTTACATATATATGTGCATATACACATATATATATACACACACACATACTGCCATGCCCAAATCTCCTTAGTCTTATTGTGTATATTTTTTGATCTGAGCACTCAGTGCATATAGAATATTAAATTATTAGTCACAGCTAACTTCAGCCATTTAAACATTAGATTTTCATGTCTCAGACTCTTTCTGAGACTCTTTCTCTGTAGTCGATAGAAAGAACCAAGTACTCCCATACAAATATTTATTCTCCCTAGTTCAGATGCTTTTTTTGCATAGATTGTCAAGGAGGTCTTGGTGAGTGCAGGTAAGATGCCTAACTTCTGGATGACAAAATTTAGATGAGATGAGTTCTGTTTCTTGTGCTAATCAATTGCTAGAGCCAACAGAAATCATGATCTTAGCTAAAACCAACATGAGGCATTCAGCTGATATTTCTTTTTTCCAATAAAAATCCAGGAAACAAAGATCTTTGTAAATGATAACTGGTTTCAAATACCAGTAGTAAATATATTTGGTGAGTAGATAAGATTGCTTACACAGGATAGGATTGCTTACACATCTCTTGGTTGTGGGAAATTATTTAAATAACTTATTCAAATCCATTGTGTATCTGTTTTTACTGTTTATGAATACACGCTTCTTGAAATCAGCAGTTATTAAATGCTTCATGGCAACTAGGAAACATTATACAGGGTGTAGCAGAGGGTCTGGTGCTACAAGGTATCAAAAAGTGCTGATCATCTTGAACTCATGTTGGTTTTAAGCAGAGTCTACTGAATGTTAAAAACATTCGGAGTAACTTTCCAAGATCGGGTCTTTGGAAGCTTATCCAACTTCCTCACCTCAGTGGTACTTCCAGGAGAACTGATTTGAAATTCCAGGAGACTCTTTCTTCTTTAGAGGTTGGGAAGAACTGTCAGGACAAAGCTTCTATTTTTATAAAAAACACATGATATTTTTGCCTCGAGCTTTATATCACCATACGTTACTCCTGCTACAATGCAAAGTGCTATTAGCACAAAATGTCTTGATAAAATGCAGTCCTACTAGCAGTATAAAAACAATGATTGCACATCCCATCCCCACTGATAACTCTGTTATCAAGTATCATCTGCTAATGCTGATTCCAGTTTCTATCAGTGAGCTTATTGGCTACTCCAGAAATTACAGTTTTAAAATTTGAGATTTCTTTTAGCCTGAGAGCATAAAACTATTCCTGAAGCCTAATATCAAAGATAAGCACTCCCTCCTCAGAAATACAGGAGATCAGCAAAAAAAAAAAAAAAAGGTGTTTGCATCGCCTGACAATAGACACTGAACAAAGCATAGACCAGACTGGATGTATTGCAACGCCTTCCACTTCATTCTCATAACACCCAATGAAGGATGCACTGTGGAGGCCAGTTGAGGCCTAGAGTTGTCCTACACAATCATGTTCTAATAAATGAGTTCTCAAGGAGCTTCCAGACTTATTAGTTAATATGCAATGTCTTAACAGCTTAACAATGTCTTAACAGTTGAGACAGGCATTGGTATGTCTGTGAGCTGATGCTCAATGCCATATAGAGATACCAGCACAGACCATCTATGGTTCAAAAGTCTTTGTCCATATCCACCACAGTGTGAAGAATATACCTACAGATCTGCAGAAAGTCTAAAGGCCAGATGTTAGTACAATAGAATTACAGAATAATTTTGTTTGAAAAAGACCTCTAAAAGTCATCCAGTCCAAGCCTCCGCTCAAAGGAGGCCTATCCACTGCCTCTCTGGAGAGCATATCACAGTGCTTGATTTCTCTCATTGTGAAATTACCATTCGAAGTAATTAAAGTATTACAAAAAAAAAAAAAAAAAAGGCAAATAAAAAGTACATTCACCGGTCATCTCCTTAAAAAAAAATATAATAAATGAACACACAAAGCCAAACTTTGATTTCATTTCAAAGCAGCACAACTCCCTGCTCCTGTAAAGCTGTGCAGCTTAATCCTGAAGCAGCTAAAACCAATGTAATACCCAGTATCAAGGGATAAATAACAAGATTTGTAGATAGAATTAGATACAGAATTGAAGACTATCTCAGATTTACTTCTGAGCAAGGATTTTCCTCGGACTCAGTCCTGAAGCCGTTACTCAGGAATGCCTCCCCCAGTGACAGTATCGAACGGCCTGACAGGTGAGCTGAGCAGTTGTGCCGTACTGCCACGAGGTTCCAAAAGGAGCAATAAAGCAGATGTCTGTTCAGGATAGAGGGCACTGGAGAAGTAAGTGTTGGCAGTAAGTATGCAGGGGCTTATCCTCGTAATATCCGAGCAACTTGGAGCATTTGATCATTTACTGCTTTCTTTATTTTAAAGGATGTAATAAAATGCATGATTAATCATTTTTTTTAAAAAAAAAAATTGCAAATTTATTTTCAAAAGTTTTTCAGATATCTAACTGACAGACATTTTAAGAAAGTATTGAATACAGGCCTTTCATAATTACTCATCTATTTGTAGTTGGTATGAGGAGTAATACATCTAAAACCACTATTCAGTTAATTTACAATGAGTATTTAGCTTGTAAGAATAAAAATACCCATTGGAATAAAAAAAAAGAAAAAAGCCTTCTGGCTCATAATGCCTTCTATGAGCAGCTTCAGGCTTCATCTCTCACAAATGGCCACTCTTTGGACCCAAAGGATAGCAGCTTTCTAAAATACCCTGCAACTTCAGTTAATATGTAACATGACATATGTGTAACAAGAGACTAAGGTATAAAGGAGGAAGGCAAATGCTGCTTCAGAAAAGCTTTGACAAGGCAATTTCTACAATCTGCTCTACTGCTTTGGAAGTGCACACGCACATTAAATTTTACTCACCAATTCCACTAAGGTATATTAAAGTGGGTAAGAATAACTTTTAATTACCAAGGCCAAGGAAGTAGTGTTGTTCTTAAATCTCTTCCTAGGCACATGAATGTTTTAGCCATGACTTTAAACCACTGAAAAGACTTTGCATCTTCTATCTTGGAAAAGATATAAGAAGACCATGGGATATGCAGTCATGTTTTTGCCCAAACCAAAGGTCACCTTGGTGTAAAACAGCTGCTTATTTTGTCTCAGTTACTCTTCTACCTCCTGGTTGTCTCTGCTTTTTGCTAGATCATAAGCTGTGAGGGGTAAGGACTATTTCTCATACTTATATCTGTTACTTAAAGCAGCAGGAGTCAGAGACCTCTAGATGCTGCCACAAACTGGAACTGATAAATAGTTGTTCGGAAACCAAGAAATGTGACAGTAGTAAACACATTTTAAACTGTTTTGCCCTACAGTTAGAAGAGGTGTTTGCTCATCTCAGCAGAGCATGTTAGCTCAGGTTCAGCAATTCTCTAAAGAGGAGTCACGTGGGCTTTTTGTGAGCTTAGAGTGTGGACAGAGGTAGCTTGTGTCTGCCTGCAGTGCGCACATGGATGTGCCCTGAGTCCTTTGTGGCTCCAGCTCTAAATTCTAGACTGCACAGATAATGGATATTTTTCAGCATGGTTGCTGAGTCAAATGTGTGTGCGTGGGGACAAAGCCAGCAATGTGCTAGCAATGGTATTTAATTTTGCTTTAGTCAGAAATATTCCATTTGAGGGGAGCTCTCCAAATCAAGTTTGTTTTTTGGGTTTTTTTCTGCCATTTTGGGGGAATTCTGCTTTTGACGGGCTACATGTTCTGGTCAAACTGCATGAGCAAAAGTGTCAGTATATGTTTATTGCAAACTGGCTTTGAAAGTATCAGTTTGAGTAGTTGAACTTCACGCAAGGTTACACAAGGTGCAAGGCCTTTCCTCAAGACCTTCGGGTTTCCTGATATTTGAGCTGTGCAGTGTAATGAACAGTCCAAATCACGAAGCAGGAGCTGCAGCACAGCTCATTTTCCCCTATCCTGCACAACCACAGCTGCACAGCCCCTCTTTTCTCCTTTTCACACAGCAGCTGTGGGCAGCCCTAGAGTTGATCATTTTTGAACATAACTCCAGACCACAACTTTCTTTGGCTCCTTGAGGACTTTTTTCTGCCATATACTAATAGGACAGTTCAAATATTAAAATTGCCAATCAAAGCCCATTCTTTTCTAGACTTTCTTCTCTGTTTGTCATAAAACTGTTTTCAAGATAAGGTCACAAAATCCAGAACATGTTCTTGCCCTCATGAGAAAGGAGCTCCTAGAACATACTGTTGGTCAGTCAGGTTAAGGCTGAGGTACCCACTTCTCCCTTAGCAGCCTGCCAGATGCATGAGACACACGTGTAGAAACTGTGCTGTGAGTTTCATTTCAGCGTATTTGAGATGCAGGGCTCTTCTGAGCACATGCAGTAAATCTCAGTCTTAAAAATTGCTCCACATGAGAAAAAAACTGCACCTGACCCATTGCACTTGGCTCACGGTTTGGAACAGCTCTCCTTGGCACCACCGCGCTCTACCCCTCTGTCATCTCTGACATCTACATATAAAAGGAGTAAAAATGGTCGCTGGCCTTTTTGAGCTGCTATTATTACCGAATTGCATCATGCTTCCTGCAGCCAGCGGCGATGGCTCGGCCGGAGCAGCCCCGGCCTCCGGGGCGCCCGGAGCGGGTGAGCGCAGCGCCCAGCAGGATCTGGCCCTGCCGAAGGAAGGTGACCTCCCGGCAGCCAACGTCGCCCCTGCGAAGCAGGTGGCAGCGGGACCTTGTCACTTCCTCTCCACGAGCAGCCTGGCAGCCGTCCTGGGCGCCGCAGCGAGCGCTGGCGCCGGGCCAGCGTGGCCCGCGGAGCCGCTGCGCGGAAGGTCAAGCGCAGCCACTGCCTGCAAGCGCTGCCTTCCCCACAGCAAAAACAGAGGAAAAAAGGGGAAAAAAGGAAAAAAAAAATTAGTCGGGATCTGTCAGAGCAAATGGGCATTGTGTTAAAGGTCAAATTCCAGTTGTCGCAACTTGGGGTTGTTGCAATCCTGCAATAGCAACCAGCAGACTCTGCTGGCAGTCAGAAGGGCTGTGTGGCTAATGTTTGAGGAAACCACTGACAAGCCGCTGCCTACACGAATGTGTTCCTGCAGAACTGGTAATGGGGCAGAAGTTACTGCAAAAAGCATGCCAGTGTAACAAATTCAGAGGAGTCCTTCATACACAACTGTATGAAGCTCATGTTTTTGAATGGTTTATTAAAACCATTTATGATTGGTTTTCCAGAAAAGATTTCCATTTCAATGTGATAAAGTAATCACAGTTCCATCATATTGGAGTATTGGGAAAGAAAACCTAGATTCAAGATGGTCAAAAACCTTTATACTCTAAGATTCCATGTTTTTATCCTTTCACAGTTTTCCTAATGTTGTTAACAAAAAGTTTTCTCAGACTACATGCGTGTATGTGTGTGTATATATATGTATATATGTTAATTTAAGCTAAAAGAGAAAAAAAATCTGCTTATCTTTAAAAACATCTTAAAACTCTTTAATGAAAAGCCTACATCTATGCAGTGTTCTAAGCATAGGCATCATCATATTTGTAAGAACAAGCTTTTTCATGACCCCCAAACTACCAAGTTAATCCATAATGTGTTGTATCCATATCCAATCTGAGTAAAATGGAGTCTTGAAATCTCACAGCAGAATACTCCAAAAATTTTAATTACAGTGAGCATTATTTGTCCCTCCAAATTCCCCAGATGTTTATTTGTCAGACAACAATGAGTGGGGCAAAGATATTATGAAATAATGATGATTGCTTAATGAAATATAGAGAATCATTCACACTTGCCAAATGACTGCATGGGTGAGTTCAAGTCTGACATGCATTCATTTCTTAATATCTGCTTTTCTGAATGGGGCATTTTTGATAGTTTTATGATTACTATGATTATTTATGCAATGTGTTTGTGCTGAATCTAAATACAGATATGTAAGAGAGTTATATTTATATTGAACTATACTGGGCCATGAGAAAACACCTCAGCTAGTTCTCCATTGGTTAATTCTCCATTTGGAAGCCACAGAGTTGTGTCAGCACAAAAGCTCTTCTGGGGCCTTTTCATAAAATTATGCCAGCGCAGCTCTTCTGGTATTCACTCTTGTTTCAAGTCTCTACATGGCACTGAGCAGACATACCTAAACACAGCCAAAAACAACATAAAAACTGAAGTATGAGACTTGCATTAGCAGACAAAGGTAAACACAGCAAAACAGAGAATATCTGTGTCTTGCCCTCTCAGGTACTAGTTTGACAGACCATCATGCATATATAGAAAAGTTCCTTAATTCCTGGGTCAAAACATGCAAAAGTAAAAATTTGGCTTTGAGAGAAATCGAACTGGACTTTTTGAGAACATATAAAGTAAAACATTTGTAATGTCACTTCTTTCAGAATGACGAGCTGTTACTGTTATCAGTAACTGATGTACTGACATCAGAGAGCAGGAGTTTGTATCACAGATCAAGATCGCAGAATAATGTGGAAACTGGAAGAGTCCATGAAAGGTGCCTGAGCAGGCTAAATCACTTCACAGTAAATTGGATTCTGCTTTGCAGATAGAGCAAGTGGGGTACAAGCCTCCCATGTGCTGTTGTCTCAGTGCATGAATGAATGAGTGAATGAACAAGTAAATCATTACAAGGTCTATTAAGGGCAAACTCAGTGTTATAGCTGAGCCTGGGAACAGGTTGGGATTTCTTAGGTACCTGATTGCTACTAAAATTAAAAGGCAGTTGTACAAACTGTACAGCTTTTCATCCATATGTACACTTTTATATTAGAGATTAATTAACAAAGTCAGATTCTGCTGTGCCTTTTTTTTTCAGTAATGAAACAGAATCCATAAATAACAAGTATGAGAAAAAAAAAAGTCTTTCCTTTAGGAAGTATTTGAAAGCATTATATCAAACTCACAGATAGGATATCTGAGGATGCTTTGTGGTTAAATCTTCTGTACTTTGGTAAAATAGGAGATTTAGATTTTACTTCTTGCTTTGCCGTTATTGCTCAACTTCGGGCAAGTCACTCAATTGCTCTGGTGTCTGAGACATGACTCCACTCTGAAATTTGGTTGAAAGTGCTTAGTATACTCATTAATGGTGCAATCCTGTAAAAGTAATTTATTAAGTTAAAAATATAATGCTTGGTGCAACTACTGGATCTGAAACAGGTTAAAGATGTACACATGTGCATTCATTCCTGCCTTTAAAAAATTTTGAGAAGGACTTTAGTTTTTACTTATAAAACCTAGAAGGAAGAAATGATTGTTGCAGTTTTTGCATCCAGACCAAACTGAAATCCAGAAGTAGGTCTAAGTTTCCCAGAGCAAACACTCACTGAATTCAGGTTCACTCTATCTCACCTTGTTTACTATTTTGAATTTAGAGTTAAGAAACCAAACAAATAAGAACAAAGTTTTTGTTTGTCTGTTTGTCTGTTTTCAATTTTGTTCTGGTTTGTTTTTGGTTTTTTAGCCAAAATGCATTTTGAAATGAGGTCTCCAGCTGAGTATTAAGTTTGGAGAAACCCAATAACTGAAACATTCAATTGAAGATGAATCAATCAAATCAAATAAAGATACTTTAGGAAGCAGTATGGACACTACGTGCTCATTATAATGCCCTTCAGAATCCCACAGGTGGTGAAAGCTGTCTATTCGATCACTGCAAAGTGATCCTTTTAAAGTAAACACATATCTCAAATGAAAAGTTTAGACACATGCAAGAAATTTGTTAGGTATATTGACTGAATGAAATAAAAAGCTAATATTTCCGTATAAACAATACAACTTAATGTATCATCAGATAAAACTACTACTGGAAAGCAATTAGCCATTTGGAATGGTAGAAATTGTGACTGGCAGCAACTATGCTCCGCACCAGTTGTGGAAACACTCAGATCATTATTTAACTATGGTTAGTTGAACAAAATGCTGCAGCAATAGGCTAAATAATGAACAACATTTAAATAATCATTAACAGCCTATTTATGGAATATCATCGAGTTCATTTTGAAAACTGAAAGATCCTTGATTTTAGCGTCTCTGGTTTAGACTTTCTCTAAGTCTATGTTCAGTTCTAACTGACATTTGTTTCGCATTCATTAAATGATCAAAATGCAAAAAAAAAAAAAAGAAAAAAGAAAAAAAAGAATTTTCCATCATCATGTTTCAAGATCAAGGAAGTCTTATCATTGTGCAAAAGGTCAAGGGGCTCCTAAGTCTTCAGCACCTTAAACATCAAGAACACGCCCCGATCATAAGATTAAATCAAGTCACAGGATGTGTGCCCTACGGATATTAGTTAAACTATTCTGGAGCTGAGTGGATTAGACTGGCATCCTGCATTTCACTTAAAAGTGTACCATACCAAAAAGGTCAACAGTGTTTCAAGGAAGTTGTTAATTGAAATCAACCAAATGAGACAACTCTCTTCCTGAAGGAATACTTTGTCCAGACCTACTTTGCATTGGGAACAATATGTATCAGAAGTGGCATTTAGGCATTTTGATCAGACTTCTGCTTTTTCTCATCTTCCACAGCAAGGGCAATGATTCATTTATTTTAGCAAATCTCCCCTGAGTTTTGGAAAACAGATTTAAGTACACCTTCATTACTTTTATTGAGGTAAATGACATGTGACTTGCCTTATGAAAAAAAAAACTTAGCTTATTGTAAGTTTTTAAATTTGAAAATATGGCAAATTCTGTCTTAATTTAATCCAAATCCATCAGCAAAGGTTTGAATTAGATCTGTGCTTTATGATATTTCCCAGGAAGGAACTGGTAGTGGTTTTCCAGTACCACTCTTACAGACTTTATATTTGTAGGATGCACAAAAGAGTTAATTCTCAAAGGGAGTGTGAGGTAACTGTGGACATCAAATGGCCAGGCACAATTCTTCTCCATAAGAAATGAAAGCAACATTGATTTCTGGAAAAATGCCAGCTCAGTCTTTCCCTCTTTGTCTACAGCTCTGCAGCAGACTCTGGGAGCCAAGGCACCTGGAATTATATAAGTAGTCCCCATATCTGAGCCACTTTCAGGAGAACAGAATTGCAAAATATCCCTTGGCATCACAGAGGCAGAATTAAGACCTTGCAGCATTTCCCCAATGCTATCACAATGGGAGCTAAATTTCAACGTTGAAGAATTGATCCTAGCACTACCTAATCAAGCTAAGTGGTGAGTAGTTCAATTAATAAATTTTTAGAAAGTGCTTTGAAAACTATTCATGAAAAGAAAGCCATTAACACAGGGCCCTTGTTGGAAAGAGTTGCACTGTCTCCTTTATGGCCCAGTTGCTGGCTCTTTGTATTATTTCAAGACAAAATCATGCTAGATGCATATTCTGCTTACAGTTTTATTTCCATTGGTAGATAGTTCCATTGTTTCAGTCAGATAGAGTAGCTGAGCATTCTTAGAAACTAGAAAAACTATTTATTCTGACCAGGCAGTTCCTATGACACTAGGTCCATGGGGAGAGACAACATCTTCCATTACACTGGTGATATCATTCAAAAAAAAATAAGGGAATGTTTTCCCCATAGTTCTTATAATTAAAAAGATATTTTGTTCTTTCCAAAGTTGAACTGTGATTTCCTATCCTCTGAGACTTCACTTGGTAAATTTTACTGCTTTGGAAGGTCGTTGTACCTTAAACTCGCATCCATTCTCAAGTTTCAAATTATTTCCATGTCACAGGATTGCACATTATGAGTTTTAGTTTTTCATCCATATGTACGGAATCTAAATTAATAAGTTTTCAAATGGCTTTCTTGGAATTATTGACAATACTTCTTAATATCCTAATGGTCCTTCTGGGCTCATCACATAACAAGAGGAATTAAGTTAATCTTACCTAACTTTTGATGTCTTCCATATTGATATCTACATCTGAGGTATCTGTCTAGACTCTGTTTGTATTCCAAGGAGGGTAGATGGCATGTCTACAGCAAGACTGATTTGATGCATTTTGGATGTCTACTTTGGGATGAACTGAATCACACTCTAAAAGTGCAGATTATTTCTAGTAAAGGGAATTCAGGTATATAGTTTAGACACAGCCTTCTAAATTGCATGTGTCTATAGCTTTGCAATTAATCTCACTCAAGATGCCTGGCGAAGTAGTCATAAAATCTCCATAACTTCAGCTTGCCAGCATTTAGCTTGAAATTCTATTCCCAGTCCCTTTTGTTATAGTAAAATATCTTGATTCACACATTTCTAGACATCTCTTACAATAAGAGATGTGCAGAGAAAATCTGGAGTTTGCAATAAAGTTATTTCCATTTACCTTGGAGCAGCTCTGGTACAAGAGCTGATATCTGTAGACTTCTGTTTCCAGTAGAGTCTGCCTAAGTTGTGGCAAAAGTTTCCAAGTTGCTGGATAATTCAGCTCTATTTCCTTGTTTGCCATGAAAAGAGAGCAGCTTTTCCCACTGTTCAGTAAAATCATTTTGTAATTTCATGCTTATGGACGGAAAATTCTGTGGCAGAATCTATCATAAACAAATTTCAGGAATAAACTTTTTTCTTCATCCCTTTCAATCAATGTGTTGTCATTAAAATATATGTGAAAAAGTAGCTGTTGTCTCTGCAACACAGGCAAATATATATGTAATCCAATGAATATCCCACTTCCTTGTAGAATTCTCTAATTTCTTCGTAAAATTATGATAAATGTACATATAACAAGCAAAGAAGAGCGGATGTGAACATCAGAGTTTTTTAAATTAAATTTTCTTTGTATTCTGTGTATGTGTTTCTAGATATTGGAAATGTTTGGCCCAGTAACTGTAGCTGCCAATTTACACCAAATTCTTAGGGAGAAAAAAAAAAAAAAAAAAAGGTGTACAAAGCCCTGTGAGTGTAATACAAACATGCTGACAGGAGCATAGTATCAGTTAAATTCTTCACTCATGCCAGTGCTATACCAGACTGCTGAGCAGACCCACTGTTTCAGAGTTCTTTTCTTCCTTTCTTTCTTTTGTTTAACTTGCTTCAAGCCTTATACACCTGCAGGATTTAATGAAAATTTAGAGATACTCTTGTTTTTCCATCTAGAACACTCTGGTCAACTGATGTGTAACAATATGAAACGATGAGAAAGAATTTCTACTAGAGTGTGGTATTACTTTCTTTGTACCTTAAGGGAAGGCACTGATCATTCCATGGACTTTGAAGGCAGTTCATGCCCCTTTCTTTGTATGTGCTGAACTTGAAGGTCAGAAGAGAAAAAATGCAGCACAACATTGGAGAAAAAAGCTGCTGCCAGTATTCCAAACATGGAGTATCTACCAAATGACAGTACTTCGGTCTTAGTTACAAGATTACTCTGGCACATAAGGTAGGTAAAAGAATTAAGTGAAAAGGAAGGAGTATAAGTGAGGTTCATTATAAGCAGTATCTTAAGTAGGGTGTACTGGTTTCGTGGTATGTTTGTGTGAGACGTCTGCCACAGCATCAGACAAAGGCAAGTTGCCACCCTCTGTGGTTACCTTCCCACTGATCTTAGTTTTCTATAAATTTAATCTCATGCGAGGAGCAGGAGCCGGTGTTTTCTCTGCTTATACTGCTACTTATTAGTGCTATGGTTCTCTGGCCTGACAGATGCTTCAGTAGGAGCAAGTAGCACCATCTCATAAGGAATCTCCCTGCTTGCCATATGGCGTGCAGCTTTACTGTATTTAACACTGTTGCAGGATCTGTCCTTTACCTTCATATAAGTTGTTTTTTTTTTTTTTTTGGTCAGCAGTTATTTCTGTTTCATAAGTACTTGTCAGAAAGGTGATGTTGTTGGAACATTTGTGCTTTAGTTCCACTTCCCTAAATATTCCAGCCAAAGTTGTGTTTGTTTATATGTTCCATAGCTTCAGTGCGGCTTCCTTCAAAAGGACACCTTAATGACAAGGAGGCTGCAATCTAATTTTAAATACGAACAGTCTCTCTATGCCTGAGGTCTGATTAACATGGAGGATCTCTTAAATAATTATATTTATACTGCCTTGAATATTGTTTCTGTACACCCTTTATTTAAGAGTGAAGATATCTTACACTTAACACTTGATGGAGTAGCAGAGTTTGCTCCTGAAAAGGAAAAAAAAGAGACTTGTTGCCAGAGAAATGATTTTAATGACTTTGAACTGCTGTGTTCTGGGAGCACACAAATAGTTTGAATGAGTCATAAAGACAGAAGCAGTTTGAAATATCCCTGTTGCTGATTCCACTGGGTTGATCCAAACACGAAGGCTGGTCCAGATTACTGCATTTTTACTGTTTCTGCACTTGTTTCTTGCTTGCATACGCTTGGGGACATGACTGGTAGTTTCTCTCTGATAAATACTTTAGTGCTCTTTCCTAGAAAGTTGCATCAAGGGCTGTTTGACACAGGCAGGAAGACAGTAGGGGGTCAACAGTGCTGAATAAGAGTTAGGATGCATGTGTATGCAATTCATACACAAGCAGAGCTCTGCCTAGCTGTAGTTACAGCCTATTGTACATGCACAGCAGCACTAAAGCATTGTTGTTCTGCAATTGCTGTATTACTGTGGCCTTATTTTAAAATCCATGATTAGTTAAAATAGTCGTTTGTTAAATGTGCAAGGACGTATTCCGCACATTGACTAGTTTCTCAAAGTCTGCACCACTTCTGATTTGTGTGGTACAAAAGACAGAGATGACACCTTTGCAAGCAACTGAAAGGGAACAGGGAATCATCTGCCCTCCTTTCAGTGACAAGGGCTACTCCATTCTTAGTCGTTATCTTAAGAGCGTTTACCATTCAACAGAACACCTTGTTAGTATGTCAGCACGAAACAGCCCCAGCTGCACTGGCATTCTCTCAAAAATAATATCTATCTGCATGTGACACCGTCTGAACCACTGCACACAAACATTCCTGGTTTGAGCTGCTTTTAGGCATCCTGCCACCAGCTTCTGCAGGCCTGACCTGAGTGATCCTCGCTCTGAATCACATGGTGGTCACTGCAATCATCTGAGTGAAAAAAAAAAAAAAAAAAAAAATTCCAGAGTACAAACTGGAATGAATTCAAGTCTCATGTGACTATGTCCTGTTCATTGTATGCTTCATTGACTTTAGCACAGACAAACTGTACTTGCCACAGATATTTTGTAAATACCATCAGCAACATAATTTAAGTCTGCTCAGATGAGGGTAGAGGAATTTTCTTATGTTGATGGTACTTTTAATTATCTTGTTTCAGGAGGTACAGGACTCAGTACATAATTTCCTGAGAACACAATAAGTCCCATTAAAAAGCACCACACACAAGAAATGAAGGTTACATGACGATTAAAGAAAAAAATCAGGACATCATGTTTCATTATTGTAAATTGTATTTTAGCATGTGCAATTAACTACGTATTACTAGATAGGAGCAAATCCTCCCACCTAGTGAAAGCATGTTTTAAATTATTAATAAGTACATCATATTTCTATGCTCAAATTCTTAATGACAACTTTTTTTTCTGTATTATTTCTTTTAAATTCTGTCCAAATAAACATAGTTCTCTCATTCTTTTAGCTAAAACTTGGAAACCACAGGCACGAAAAGATTTTTAATAGGAAAAAATAATAAAAAAAAAGGAGAAACAGCAAAATATGACACTCCTGGAAATGCACACAACATGAACGAGGCAGATTGATCCAAAGTCGTTTCTGGTTTGCACACTACTATCCTAGGTACTGTCCTAGGTTTACACTAGCATGACCAAGGAGCACAATTTTGTTCATTCAGAAATGGATTTAATCTCTGAATCAGCTGCTGTCTCTTCTGAATATTTGACCTCATTTTCCATTGACTGACATTTAAGTGGTTAGTAATATCTGTACAATGTGAAAGAAAAGTGAGTAAACATACTAACCTACTACCAGGTCAAGATCACTGGTTACTCAAGCACCTTGACTGTGCAAGGAGTAGGGAGATAGGAGTCAGGATGGGACACATCTCATGAACTTTAGCCACCAGAAGATCAGGCACCTGGTCTGGACAAGTAAGTTCCCATCTTATAGGCAAAGATGAGACACAGAGAACCAGGGTGGGAGGGAAAGGGAGAAGTGTCATCCCACTTCCTACAAGGGGTGAATGTCCTCAGGACTTGCCTGTATCTGTCTTTCCCAGTCTTTCTCCATTAGTCAATGGAGAGTCTGGGCTTCTGACATGGAGACCTTCTTTTTAAATGACTGTGGTTAGCACACCTAAGTGCCTCCTGCACTGACAATACCTGAGTGCTTGAGTGCTGAGTGCTTGATGGTAGGGTCAAGTTCTTCTAGATTAGCTGAAAGTGTCAGATTCTTTGATCAGAAGTTAAGGGAGTAAATCAATGAATCAATTAAAAAGGGGCAAATGTGAATGGAAAATTACTAAGACACAAGCAGTCTCTCAAGGAATAAATGAACTACTTGTAGATGTAGCAGTTCTTTACTTGTGTGCACAAAGTTATCTGATGGCCAGATTGTGATCAGGAAGGCATTCTTCCCCACTTCCTCTCCCAGACGTATTGGAAGAAATGTAAATATTGTTGTTGTCTTCTTTGAGCACACTGAGTCAGGAATCATCTGCTCCATCAAGTGGGCAGGCCCCCATGACCACTGTCTGGTGATTCTAGATGAAAATGTAGATTGTTGGACAAGACTTCCTTTACATCTCTATACGTTTACAGTCATAGACTAACTTAAAATGATGCAACAAATAAAAAGACAAATACTTTTTATGAATATATTCTAATTGCTATTCTTAAAAGGGCGCTCTCCTCCCACATAGAACATAGGCAAAAGCATGAGGAAGTTTCTTTGGTTCATAAATTTAATTAAGCCAGAGTTATGCCATTTTTTCTGACTAATTGGGAATGATGAGATGTTGGCAAGCCCTTTAAGCACTCCACTCCCAGACGTGTAATTCTTCACAAGCCATTACACAATAAATATTCTTTTTTTCAAATTGTAATTTTCTTTCAGACGTGCACAACACTTCCCCTCCCGCCCCCCCACCACTGAACTGAAGATTTGCTTAAGTTGCAAAGTACTTGATTGCAATTACTTAACTTAATAGTACCTGTAAAAAGAGTAAATGTGATGCAGTAAAAAGAGGGAAATATAGAGATTTTTTTTTCATTTGCTACTTCAGAAATAAATCAGAAGTGCTACTGATACTTTTCAAAATTGTCCTTCTTCCAGTTATCTCACATCTCACTCAATTCTACTACATACATCTCACTCCTCAATTCTACTATATATTAAACATTCCACAGATCAAAATGTAAAATAGACGGCTTTTTCTTCTCTGAACTTCTATCGCCATAGGTATTGCGAGACTCTTAAAGCAAGTGATTTTTATTTTTTTTAGGCTTTTTTCACACATTTGCAAACTTTGATTTGGGATTGATAAAAGTAATGCAAGTATGGGAAAGGACCATTTTAATGTGTTATATTTTAGATTTGTGTGGATGTAGGTGAAGACAGCTGTGCTCAAAGCATGCTAGGGACAAAGCATTATCACAAACCCACGAGTCTGTTACTGTCAACAACTTCTGTTGTGAAGATCAAAGTTGTCTCTCAATGGCAAACCTAAACCTACTCTCCTTAGTTCATTGGACAAAAACATTGTTGCTGAAAAATTTCTTACGTGGTTTTTACTACCACCTACTATACCAAGGAATTAATAGTTTGGAGCATTATGGTTGGGCCTAGTTCTCCGTCAATGCAAGTCACCTTACATTCCTGAAAATGAACATTGAGTCTGTATGCCAAATTAAACCTTTGACCCCATAAGCAGCACAGCTGAAGATTTCACTTACATATCCTGAGTTGAACTAAATCACTTGTAAATGAGACAAAGCAGACATTCACAGTCCTGTGTGCTCTAACAGCAGTACACAGCGTGCTTCAAAGTGTCATATGTCCTGGCATAGAGCTGATAGAGATTCTAGAGGTCCTGGAGATATCATTAATAATGCAGAAATCTAGCAAATAAATAAATTAGGGGAAGACAGAACAAGACTGTATGGGATAGGTCAGAATATCTGAATTTCAGCCTCTCCTTTCTAGAGGGGTCTTATATTTGCTGAATGGATATTTGCTGATTTGGATATTTATGATATCTCTTCTTACAATATTCTTGATAGACACTTCCCATTGCCTCCTTTGAATGCCGGTGTTCAACTTAAATAGTAAAGGATCCAACATGCTTTGGAGTTCTTTGGTAGTTTTAGGCCTTTTAGTACCTCTCCCTACATTATTTCTTTCTGATAATAGATGTTACATGATACACTTGATTTGCAGGTCTTCACTCTGGGAAGCTGGATAAATTGTGGAATGGAGATACAAATCAAATTTCAGAATCATGCTGGGGACTTGAAACCTAATGCCAGTAAAACCCTGATTTTTGTCAGTGATCAAAATGTTCACTGAAATAGATTCACAACATAAAAAGTATATTTTGCCTCAAAGTAATCATGCACACGACATCTGTCTGTTGATTAGTGCAAATAAGAAAAATGAAACTAAATGGAAACACTTGAAAAACACTTATTATTGTGAATAGAAAGCCCAGTTTAGTTTGTTTCTTTTTCCCTCTCAGATCACCCACTTTCTGCACAGTAAAAAAGAAACTTCCACAACCTCATTTGCAGTTAACTTTAGCTGCTTGATTCTAGGTAGTAGCGCTTTTGCAAACCAGCAGTGTTACTCAAGTTCATTTAGCTGTTTTTACAGTTATTCTTGTGCTCTTCTGAAATGTGGTGATGTGGGGTTTCAGCAAAAGCCTTAGAAGTAAAAGGTCAAAGCTACAGTAAAGAGGAGCTGTTGACTCACTGAAAAAATGTGAGTAAATCATATCACCCTCTCATGTCACAGCCAGCTCCACTCTTAATTCAGGGGAAATGGGAAACATTATGAAGAATGAGTGTTTGGATTAGACTAGCCTGACTCAAGTATGTTGGTTGAGTTTTCCAAAGCTGGTGGGGGAAATCCCCTAAGTGGACTTGAAAAACTAAAATAGGCTTTTGTTTGTTTTTAATGTATTTAAATTTAATATCTGGAAAACTTATAGTACTTGATGGAAATTCACTGTGTCTTTTGTTTACTGCAAATACACGAGTTTGGTGTTCCCAATGAAACACTAGTTTCTTATACTTTCTTGTCTTTTCGTAAAGCCCTTGCAAAATGTCATTGACATTGTGCTTTAATCATTATTAGAAACTAATGTGGGAAAGCATGGTTAAACAGAACTTGGATCTTTAGAGACAAGCTGCAAGTCTTTTCTCACGTATTGTATTGGAGTGGGCAAACTAGGGTCATCTTCACTTCCAGCTTATTTCAACTTTCCCCCAGTTGTCATGCAATTATTTACCAGGAGGACAGTGGGAATGCTGAGTTTACCACAGAAGTCATGCTTTGTACACCTGCTTATTCTGAAAACGTTCAGCTCACTCTTCAGGCAAACAGAAGGTATAAGCATTAGCTAGAGATAGATATCTCTGCTAAGATTCATCCTTCCTGAGAATTCAGATTCATGACAATCAAGGCGTGTGAATAACAGAGACTGTCCTAGATCGTAGCTTGCTTACAATGCAGGAAGCATGAATCAGCAAAAGAGCAAGCACCCACTTATGCTAGAGAATGATCTACATGAGCCATAAATCAGCCAAATGAGAAAAGCTAGAAGTGGAAGTCAGGAATGCCACATGTGCTGTGGCACATGGAGTGTTATTTAAAGATCGTCTTACAGAGTAATTCCAACTATTGGCGTAGCTATCCAGAATAGGAAACTTATTCCATCAGAGAGCCACTGAGAAAACCCTTAGAAACATTGCAAATTACACACCATCACGTTATGGTGATTATGGAGTTACTGAACAAGGTTATTAGCAAGGTTTCCTAACTTAATCCTTCATTTACAAACTAATGTGTTTCTCCATTGTGAGTTTGGCCTCGAGTCTTGGGGCAAGAATTAATGTTGCCCCCGCCATAAGCAGTTGCTGGAGGTCAGGGCAGAGGGGAAGGCTTCCATAAACTTCCTCTGCCTGAACGCTGCTGCCACCCACAGCTTAAGATACAACCAATAATAAAAACAGATTGTTTAGTGCCTTTCAGAGTCCTTAAAATTCTTACTTTTGGTTCTCAACCCCAATTTGTGTCCCACAGTACACTGCAGTACCAGGATCAAGGTTTGCACAAGTTGAATAGACACGCAAGAGAAGATCTACTCAAGCTGTATTGCTCTTCACATCTGAGCACTGTGACACAAATTATTTGATACCTACAGAGAATGAGGTAACATCTTGCTTAAGATACCATGATGCTCGTAGGAAAAAATAGTACATGTAAGTAGCATTAAAAGGAGTCATATCACAAAATCACAGAAGGGTGGTTGTTGGAAGAGACGTCAAGAGATCATCTAGTCCAACCTCCCTGCTCCCACTTAGAGCATGTGGCACAGGGTGGCATCCAGGTGGGTTTGGAAGCTCCCCAGAGAAGGAGACTCCACAGCCTCTCTGGGCAGCCTGTTCCAGTGCAACATAGATCCCTACGCACTGTAGATAGGAATTTATTTGTATTTTACCTGTATAAAACTGTAGAGATTTTGTTCATTAAAACCATTTGAACTTGTGTCACTAGAGCCTTGCTAAGCCATTAAAGACTTCCTCTGCTTTCCTTAAAAGCTTTGCAACAAGTTGATGAACTGGTCCCAAGAACATCAGAATATTTTAGTCCTCTCATTACCCTTATGTCTCTATCCCTTAGGATAAAGCTGTAGTGTCTTGTATATATGGCTATAGTGTACAAGTAAATGGAAAGGGATGTTTCCTCTTCTCTAGAGTTGGACACTCTTCACAGCAGAAGTCTGTTTCCTTTTGGGGTTTACAGGAACCTTTGCAATGCTGCACATCGCCCCAGGGGGAAAGGAGGAGGTGGGCAACAAATCCGTCCCTTTCCCAAACCACACTGAAGATAAATAAATAAATAAATAAATAAACAAATAAACAAATAAACAAATAAATAACCCAAGGTCTGAGTACATGAGGAGGCTGCAGAAAGAAGCTTCTCAAGGGAAGCTATAAATTGATGCAGGCCAGGGTCTGGGTGCCAAAATTTAACCTTAAAGTTGCATACAATTTATTTTTATTATTTCCCATTTTATGTGGTAAAGTTAAAACTAGAAATGATCTTTTGCAGAACAGATCTGCAAGTACAAAAAGGCTATCTCTGTGTTACTGCGTTTTGATTGTGTTTTATTTCTCTGTAGTGCTGGAGAAAATGCTCTGAAGATGACATGAATCTGTGGAACATCTTAATAACTGTCACCCTTACAATATTTTTCCTATGTTTTTCAACCTTAATTTCAGTGTTGCTATTATTGCTTATATGAAATCTTAAATATAGTTCCCTTGTGTGATGTTTTTGAATTAAGAAATGCAGAAATGCACAAGACCACATACAACTTTTTAATGATAAAAATTATTGGTAGATGTTAAGCATTATTGCTCATTTCCTTACTAGTAATGGCTCTTTGTTTATCTTGCTTTCTATTGATTTAATCTTTAACCTTATAAAATCCTTGTGTACACCATAATTATTTTACCTGTTCCTCAGCTGTCTAGGCTGAAAACATACATTACACTGTACTCTGTGAATTCAAATAAATTTACAATTGAACTATATGCTTGATACCTTACATGATTCAGAGATTCAGCAGAGATGCTAAGAAACTGGCTTTCTGGTTTTGGTTTTTTTTTTTCCTAAGCTTTATGTTTGGCATGAAAAAAAAAAAGTGAGGCACTAGGCCTGCACTTATGGAGTACTAAGCACCATTTAAGAAGTATTTCACATTAATTATTCATTCTTGTGCCTGGAAAGGCAGAAAAACAGGCCGCAACCTCCTATCTCCTATTATTTACTATAGGCAACACTGCGCTCTGCATTAGGTGAAATGCAGATCAGGCTGGAAGTGCAGAGGCAAAAGCTTATGCATTCTCTTCCTTGCAAATGTGAAGACTAAGCAGACGCTTCTCCTTCCACAGAGTGAAAAGGTCTGTTAAGATGCTATGTGTAAAAGAGACTGTGAGCTATGCTTTTCATTGTATTATTTTAAAAAATGAATTTTAAAAAAATTAACAGGCAAGGAGGGGAAAAGAAAACAGAGTGTTAAACAACTATGATGAAAGAGAGCTAATTAAACATTTTGGATTGATGTAAGATAATGCTAAATAATTTAGTTATAGAATCAGAAAAAGGACAAAGCGTTACAAAAGACAAACGAGTACAATACTAAGCTCAGGATGGTGCTGATTTACTACTGATTCTCAGCTCTTTGTGATGGACGTGTCACTGCACGGGGCGAGCGCACTGACTGCTCAGGGTGAGGTCCAGTACAGAGTACTGCAGTGAGTGGCTCAGGCTTGGCCCTCAGCCATGTGCAACTTTTCCCAGCACCCTGGGAAATACCCATCCCATATTTATATTCATTTTATAGCCAGTATATCACGTACAAGAAGTTCCATTCAGGTTTGTGCTTCCGTCTCTATAAAGCCCACACTGATATGTCCTTGCACTTGCAGAACTGTCATCAACGTTTCTTAGCAATCCACAGAAGCTCAGTGGGGATCAGAGGTGTTCTCTGGTGCTTCAAAACTGCACCTGAGCTAAAGAAAATGCAACGGGAGTTAAAGAGTAGTATGGAATTTTAATATTGGTGTAAAAAATCATGATTTTAATATGGCTTTTTCTATTTGTTCTCTAAATTTATCTATATGAATAGGCATCTCTCCTATATTCAGGCTTTTTTACAGTCATAAGGCCATAAGGAAAATCTAAGCACAGACTGGACTCTTTAGGGAAATTTGAGACACTTCTTATTGGACTTGTGGTATATATTTGAATGCTAGCAACATAGAAAAGGGCACAGAGTCTGTCTTCCCATTCATTTTAATTCCATCCTAGAATCGAAATTCCTTTTTTTTTTCGTTTTTTTTTGATACATTTCCTACCTTAATCACTCAATCATTGCTTTTTCAGGCAAGCAGCTTTTCAAATAAGATTAAAACACAGGTTTTAATAATATAATTTAGATGTGTGGTAGATAAACTAAGATAGAAGCACTTGAGATTTTTCATCGCTTTGTTTTGGCAAAACTACATTTGCCTGTTCATTAAGACTATTTTTCAAATGATATAATACAATGTCTGTGCCAAATAAAAAATGTTTATTTACATGATTATGCATCAGACTCATATATCAATTTCAAGATTCTCATTTGTGGGGAACTAATTTTCATAAGAAATTTCATCTTTCATCAGAACAAAGACAAAAAATGTGGAGTTCCTAGAAACTCTCTTTTAAGTGATTGAAGCAATTTTGTGAAGGTGTTTCTGCTATTGGCTTCAATATTAACCAGCCAAAACGTCATTTGAAACCATTTCTTTAAAATAAAATAGCAAAAGATTTTAAAAGACTCAAAACCCTGATCATCAAACTAAACAGTGAAAAATCATTTGAGAAACAAAGAATGGAGAGCTACTGTCTAGACTAGAATTAGGCCAAGTGAGTGTAATATTCTCATGATTTGCTGATTTTTTTTTATGAGATAATCTATTAATCTTGTTTCTTGTTATGAAATTGTTGTTAGCATTTAATGCTTCAGTGCATAGCTAGCCATGAACAGACTAGTTTTCTAACACCTTTCCCCACCCTGCTGGAAAAAGTTACAAAACAAACAAAAGCATCATTAGCAAGATGATGAACAGTGGATAAACTGAAGAGAAGAGCAGTTGGAAACCTGTTTAAGTTTCTCTCTGGGGAAGTACAAAGAAAAAAACGGAAAATCCCCAAACCAAAGAACAAAGAAACATTCTTTTGTAGCAGAGGGGTTCTTTTTATTGAGGATGCAGTGCAATAGAAAGAGAGAAATAGGAGAGAAAAGGATTCAGAAGAAAAACTATATATGCAAAGGGGAATTTGGCTGAACCATGAAGAACAATCAAAACAGACAGGAAGAAAGGTTTATGTCCCGAAGTCTTAGCAACACTGCTGATCCTGCCTGCCACAGCTACCCTCAGCAAATACCATCAGGAGCAACCTGCAGAGTTTCCTTATGCTTTGGTTTCCCCTCTCCCAGTGCAGTAAATAGAGTCAGAATATTCCCCGATACTGGTAGCTCATCCTCTGCAATGCTGAACCCATCCCTCGGATGGGACAGGTGCCAAAGAGAAGGTTCTCCAGGCACAAGAGGGAACTTTCCAAATAGCAGATTGTCTGGGTCCATCTTTTTCTGGGAAGAAAGGGAAAGCAATAAGCTTTATTGCTATAGCTGTGAGCCATTCTGGCTGCAGAGTCTGAGAACAGTACCAGAAATTATTAATTTACTGGCTTTTACATCCACAGATCTTTCTTGGATTTTTGGTCCCTCCACAAACTTTCTTCTGGTAAGGCAGTGTGCTTGGTTCACTTGCCATGCCAGTGGAGATATCCAGGAGCAAGTTTCCCTCACAGAGACTAGCATCTACCTTGCAAGAATTTAGTGATAATAACCACAAACACAAATTAAATCAGAAAGAGATGTTTTCACTATTGTCTTTTTTTGTACTCTGCAAGTGTGGCCTTGCAAAACTTTCAGTGAAAAAGAAAGTCCAAAAATGTATTTGTGTACTGATGGATCTTACTGAAAAGGGAATATAGAGCCTGTGAATGGTCAAGGGAAGGAATGTCTCAGAAGGTCAAGAGCTTGAAGGCTATTTTTTAAAACTCTCTTTGATCTGATTGATTCCATATAGCTTTATATTTTGTCTAAACTCCTAATATTCGTGTGCTCTTCAACATTTGCTTTTAATGTGCAATAAAGAAATAAATGATTTCCAGTAGAATTATCAAAACTGTAGTGTCATGCAGACGTACAAGCATGATAATCTCACCTTCTCTTCACATCCCAGTGCATCTATGTTCCTGTTTTCAGTTTCACACATAATGTGTTCTTAAAAAAATATTAGAGTACATCCCACCACCAGCAACACCATGTAAACTCCATGGCCCTGTGTTGAGCAGGTGGACAATTATATGACCTCCTGTCCCACGGCAGTTTGGGAAATTGATGGTCTCCAACTTCTCTCCCACCACCGCCATTTCAGTCACAGTTCAAAGGTACAGCCTCTGCAAGGGGAACATACATGTCAACTCATTGCTCTGATCCTTTGGTCTGCACTTAGAAATGTTGCTTTTCATATATGAAGGCTGTGTAACCCATACTGTTCTTTATCATTCTACAAATGTATGTAAGGTTCCTAAAATACGCAAAATCATTTAATAATGTGTACCTGCAAGTTCTAGATCCGTGTTACCACACCCTTTCACTTTGTCAGATGATTCTTCATCCATAGTTTTTATAGCTTCTCTTTCCTGCAGGCCATGGGCATCTCTAAAAACTGTGTGACGCAATGCTCTGAGAGGATGAACATTATCTTACTCGGTGGCATCAGTGGCATCTATGTTGGTACAGGTGCCGCTGGAGACTAAAGGCACACAGACCCCAGGAGGTAGAATAAATAGAAGAGATAAAGGATCGGTCAGAATGACACCATGGGAAGCATATTACTCACTACCCAGAATTCTTCCCTTTGTGTTCCAAACTTTTCATTTGTGCTTCCTTGACATGCCCATCATAAGCCAGTACTGCATCAAAAGGTGCCAAAATGTTCCTTAACTAACAGAACTACAAATGGCGAGTACATGGCATGGGTGCAAAATTCTGTAGCACAGAGGAAGCCTGAGTTGCATTAAATTCAGTTCTTACAGTACAAATTATCAGGAAAGGAACAATAGTGAAACCATCATTCTGAATCACGACCCAAAATCGACAACAGCCAATTTAATGTTTTTCTGCCTTTGCCAGTACAAGGTATTACCTCCAACTCACCTTGGAGATAGAGCAATGCTTCTAAGTTAATATTGGTTCCTCACAATCAATAGCCTGTTACCCAGATGACTAAATCACAAGTGCATGTTCAAAACTCCAATTTAGTCTTGGCTGGGCTCTCTGTACCCACTGTATCTGTCATGTTTAGCTACTGCTGATGTTTTGCTATCAATATAAGTGAATCATCCTCTGAATCATTTCAGATTTCCTCTCAGAGCTGTTTTAAGAGTCATTATAGTACTGTTATTCAGAATGTCAGCTCCCATAAACTGAAAGGTCTGAAGTCACTCATAAGAACTGTCCACTGGTGGAATGGGCTCCAGATATAAGTGCAATGGATAAGTCAGCTTTCCAGTACTCCTCTTTTTGCTGCTTCCCCCTTCCTCTGTATCTTCATCTCTTCACTTGTTCTGCACATTATCAATGATTAAAAACAGCTCGCTCTGGGGAATTTCTCTGGTTATTGAATCTGCAAAATACTATCACAGGTAGTGATGATAAGTGTAAAACACAAAGTATTCTTTTGTCAAGGTACTATTTTTTTTCTAAAATCCATATATTTTAAAGAAATGTGTTGATTTCAATACAATCCTGAAACTGAGAAAAAAAAAATCCAATATCCTGAAATGATTTATTTCTGTTTAATTTCAGCTCTTTCAATTTCAAGTCTGGAACAATAATGCTTTTACAACACCAGAATTTCCTTTAGAATAAAAATACTTACTTTCAACTAGCTTCATTTAACAATACCTTGCTGAAACATTACATCCTAGAGAAGGAGGGCATTTTTTTTTTTCATGCAGCATACACAAGAAAAGTTGCCTAAGGTCAGACAAAAAATACAGTGTGATTACAGAGAGGTCTATAAATACAAAGATGCATCCAAAGAAGGTTAATGTTTCCAGAAAGTTCATACCCACATGCATGAGGTTCAAAAGTCCTCCAGAGCATGACAGACTACTGTGCATGGGAGTCTGCAGTTCTTGGGGCTGCATCTCTTTATATGGGGACTAGAGCATCCGCTGTGTTATGGGACTGAGGGAGCCAGTCAGACTCACAGCTGGATCCATATCTGTCACTCCTAGGGCAATAAGTTTTCTACCCCTGCCACTGTCTATGAAGTATCTTTTCAAATGACCAGTTACTCAAGACCTCAGTAAGGAACAGACAGAAACAGCTCCCCAGCTGGTAATGCTCTTTATCCCATTTGTAAATCTCTCAGGTCTACATTTCAGTTTCTGCAAGCTTTAAGAACGCGTGGTAAGAGGTTTCACCATACCTCCCATTGCTTTGTATTAACAGTGATAATAATAATACTTAACCTTTGTAGAGGTCTTTCTATCTTCACAATACTTAACTAACATTAGCTAATCACATTACAATGGCTGGGCTACTTATCATTCCTATTGTTTACAGTGCCATGAATAATCTGATAATTATTTCTTTAGCTCATATAAACAGCTTGTCTGCTCTCCTGTCATTTCTATTTCTGACAGAAACCAAATAAATGAAGTTCATATAGTTATATTAATATGGAGATCTGAGAGAGAATATAAGTAAAATCTATGCATGTTTTCTTACTGTACCTTTACATCTGTAATTCTAAATATAGATGTCTGATAAGGATTATATTGTCTGAGATTTAGAAAGTGTGAAATAATTTGTCTGTAATCTGCTCATATTGATTACATAAAAGCATGCTTTATTTATTATTTCATACATTAAGTACTGACATACTGTGCCAGTACCATAGCATATATACCATAGTAGGTAGAGACTGTAGTTTGAGCAGATTAAAATTCAGTATTTAGATTCTGGTTTATTGTTGAAGAGCACTAAACTCTTGTGTCTCCTTCACATGACTGTGAATAAATTTATAGCATCTAACACTGGGTAATCAGTAGAAGGCTCAGCAAATAAGAATTGACAACTTCCTACATTTTATTCAGGACTCACTATCTTTATGAAATGCTCATTCTCTGGGTAAGAATCACATTTATTTCCATATTCACAGATGCAGGGGATTTCTTTGGCAAATATCTCTGTTTCTCTGTGCACCACTTTTTCTCTATTTTGAGTGGAATAACCACTACTGAACTGTCTCATGAGATCTATTGTGATTTGGATGATGGGTTCTGTCTGCTGAGATTCTCAGCTAGAGATAATTCAAACTGTTTACATTGATAGTGTATTTTATTTGAGGTTGTGGCCCTTGATTTCTGTTTTAAGATCAGATAGCTTTGAGCTTTCATCCATGGACTTCCACTCCTGCATTATCAGTCCCCATCCTGATCCAAGACAGACCCAAACTATACCATATCCTTACTAACATCTGCTACAAAGTCTGCCCCAGTCTCTAAGAGACAAGTCAACGCCATTATTACTTTATTAATGCAGTTTTGCGTGCATGATGCTTTACAAGGAAGAGATGAGTCACTGTTCCAAGAGATCTTGCACTGTATATTAAATGTGGCACATGGAATGACGACAGTGAAATGATTGGGGAAGGAATAAATTTAAATATCTGAATTTATTGAAAGATTTTGTGATAAAGTCATGTTATGCTCATATCTTGTTTGCCCAAGACATCCATCTCAAACCCAAAAGCTAAAGGACTATGTTCAAAATGTGGATCAGACCCACTAATGTTGCAAGCTTCTCTGTTCAGGGAGCACAACACTTGTTCCAAAGAAGGTACCACAGCACTTTGGCAAAAACTCTACCCTTAGTCACTAACGGAGGTTCTGACATGAGTAATGACTCATCCCAGCAGGCATGCAAATGCAGCCTTCATCCCAATCCTACTAGGAGAATGATAACAGTCATAACACTCCCATGCAGAAGAAAAACACTTTAATAGAATTATAAGTACTCAAAATACGCAAGTGTTTGACCTGCTTCGGTCTGTGAAAGAACAGCTTACCTCAATGGTAGTGCCCCTGCGCCAGAGCACACAAATCCCTCAGAAAACCTATTGCAGGGCAGGGCATGTGCCGTGAAACAGGTCCTCTGTGCCATCTGAGCCCCAGCACCATCTAGTGGTGTAAACTCCTGCCTACAGGAGTCAAGGCAAGACGGCAGAATTTTCACTTTGACAGGCAAACCTGAGAATAATTCGGTGGAAAAAAACATGGCAGTTATATCTGTCCTACCGGTCACACCTGTGTGTATGGACTACATTACAGGCTTACCTTTCTAGGTATTTTTTTTACATGGTAAATTTACTTTAATGCTGCAAACCAAGTTAGTATAAAGTATTTCGAAGTTTGTCAGAGGTGGCACATGGCTGACAAAGTGGATGCTTTATTGACAAGGAGTAATGAGGGACCTCAGCACTTTCACAGTGATGGTCTGGATAAAGCCATCGCCAGGGAATATCTGGGGGCTGAAACTACCATCGTCACATATGGCTGAACAACTAATGACAGGAGAGAAAGGATTAGAGACAGAAGCAGGAGAAGTCAAAATAAAGAGGAGACGCCACTCCTCTTGGGCATGCTCTGCTTTGTTTTGCTGTAGAAGACAAGTCCCTGGCAAACCCTGCAGCTCTGTTGGGATGCACCAAGTGCCGAAAATCCAGGCGCTCAGGGCTGCGGGAGCTTCCAGGAGGCACGGCGCAGGGAGCAAGGCATGAGACAGCGTCTGGGTTTCCTCTGGCAGACCTGGAAGCCATTCAGCTCGGGATGAGCATGGCTGAACTGTAAATAAGCGGAGTGTGTTCGTCTGCCTGAAAGGTTTTCAGTGTACGAGACGGTGCCACGTGAAGCATGATGTTCCTTCAGGACCACCCTGTCTTGTTTTGAATGGTATTCACAGAAACCTGAAGGTTACAGTAGTAAACAAAGAGAATGCTGTGATTCTTCCAGGGAAGCTGGGTGCTCCGAGCTCTATTAAGCTGTAGCTAATTGGCCGTGTGGTTATTTTGTGCTCTTACATTGCCACCCTCTGACAATCCAGTGGATTTAAAACACTACCATTTGATGGAGAGGAAATTTGAGAAAGGCATGTTTATAAAGTAAATAGCCTGGGTCTAACAGAGCAGAAATGCACTGTTACTGCCACAATTTGGTTTGAATTCTATATATATATATTTTTAATGACTCTTACTGTATTTTTCTCATGTATTGCTATTGCTCATCTCAGCTCTTGCTACCAGAAAGATCTGTTTTAAAGTCTTATCTGTGGATATGTGACACAGCGAGAATTCAGCTCAGGGCAAAGACCTAAATCAGTCTCTACAATGTTCTCTCAGCTCTCAGAAAAATTAGATGTGGGAAATGGTGTGTCTTGTGTGTATTACAGAAATCATATCTTTGGTTATATCAAGTAAGAGAAGAGAGCATTTATTGAGAGCTTGTGGAGGCAGGAATACAGAGGATATCAGACCGAAATATCCAGTTACATTGTATATAAATGCTGCAAATAGGAATCTATGCAGAGGAGTAACATGGATTGCTGTACTATGTTGAAACCTGCTGTTTATCCACATATTGAGAGATATATTCAATCTTTCCATACTACATGTCTTCAAAGAAATCTGCCTACTTCTGTAAGTCTGATGGTGTGTAAAGATATTTGAAGGTGAGTATATAACACCTAAAGTGCAACAAATAGAAGGCAGGATTTATTACACTTTGTTATATCTTCTCATATGAAGTTGTTTAATAAATACCTTCATCCAGAATCACTTGTATCTTGGATAGTTTGTTAGAAATGACCAATAAGTAAAACATTTTATATATATATATATTTCTGGTATAGTAATGACCAACAAGTTAAAAGTTTAATATGTATTTCAGATATAGGAGCAATTATATATCCCTTTCACAAAGTGCTTTCATTCCTTTCTAACTATCTTGTTGTTCTACTTCTCAGGAATTGCTTGATATTCTTTTAACAGTATCTCATCACTAGAAGAGAGATGTTGACAAAGTGCAAAAACAGTCCAGTGGAAGGTTACCAAGATGGTTGTGTGGAGCAGAGCATGAATCACAAGGAGAAGTTGACACTACTTGATTTGTTAAACCTGGAGAAGAAAAAGGACATCTCTAGCTGCAGCTTTTAATTAACTTTTGAAGGGTTATAGACTAGACATAGTAACATTTTTCAGAAAAGTATACAATGAAATGATAGAAGGCAACAGTCACAAGTTACAGCAAAGGAAATTCTGACTGGTCATGAAGAAAGCATTCAAAATGTGAGTGTTTAAGTACTTGAGCACCTTAGACTCAAAAATTTGAATTTTCCTTTCTTGAAGAATTTCAAGCTTGGCTGGATGAGACTTTGCGCAATCTAGTCTAGTTTTGATGTTAGTTCTTCTACTTTTGAGTTTGGACTAGATTAACTCCCAAAGTCCTTACCAACTTGCTCTTTTTTTTTTTTTTTTTTTTTCCCCTGTGATTCTACAACCTCCTCTGAAGAGCATAATGCAAGAGGAGCCTTCTTGCTTCCAAATGACTTGGCCTTGTGATATGGTATGGGATAGATTTACAACTCTGGGGCGTAGGTGGCATTAGGGAATGGAATGGTATTAAGTAAATGATCTAGTTGTGCTCCTGGCTAGGAAAAAGAATGAAGAAAGAATGGCTATGTCCCTTTCAATGAAGAGGAGAAGAAGAATAGCATGTTTCCCCTTCACACAGCAAATTCAGTTGTTATATAATATTGGTCCACTTATTTTAACAAAATACAGAGTTTTAAGAGCAGAACACCTTTTAAGCTTGTAAATCAGTTTGTGATCAAAGCTTGGAGGAAAAAATCCTCTTTAGAAATGACATTTCTAATACTTTCTTATTGAGAACACAAAATCTACTACACTTTAAAACTCACAATTCAATCACAGATGTCACGTTTATTTTGAGTAACTAAAATGGTGAAATTTGGAATGGTGTCCAAAGGGGATTCCCTTATGAATGCATTGATGTTCAGAAATAAATATTGCCCTGATGCCTGCTGTGTTTGATTCTTCTTCTGTGGCTTTACTATCTATCTCTCTATATGTGCACATACATATATGTGTGTGTGTTTTTAATCTATGTATGTAATACACAAATGCAGATACAAATAAAAATACAAATACACAGATAAAGGCACAGACATATATAGAGAGAAAGAATATTTAGATCTTAAAAACATCCCTGGCATGATTTTGTAAGAAAAATGAATATGATCATTCTTTAAAAAAGACTTACACAGAATATTATTGTGAAACTCAAATTCTAGAAAAATTGCACAGTACTCTAGTAAAAAATAAATGTGATTTACTGCTAATAATAGCTTGATTTCCTTTGATTGTAAGAACAGGTGCTTCTATTTATTCAAGGGAATAATGACTAGGTTTTTTTTACACTACACTCACTGCTACAGCATTTAGGTAGATCTGAGAGAATTATCAAGCACATTTTCATCCACACATCTAGTAGATACTTATTTTTAAAATGTTTCATATATCTGGATATAGGTCAAAGTCACTTTGCTGGTTAATAAAAATGTTTTTGATTGAAATGAGAAATAATCTGCAGAGTTTCACATTTAATCTGTCTAATAAGAGTGATTGATGAACAAGAAATTTCAATAATCAAAAGAATTGTTATAGAGTAATTAGGGAGCAAATCATTTTTTTTTACAAATAATATCAAAACAGAAAGAAAAAATGCTGTGTTTGAAAATAATTCATGAACATAATTAGGACATAAGCAATATCTCTAAGCAACAGAATGGGTTTATGGTTGGACTTGATGATCTTAAAGGTCTTTTCCAACCATAACGATTCCATGACTCCATGAATCCATAAGATGTTACTAAATCTCTTCATAAAGAATGTCTCAATCATTTGACTAACTATTTGAATAACTATTCCATATCCAAGATACTTCTTTTTTTTTTCTTTTCCTATATAAAACTCAGTCCTTAAATTTTTAGTCTCTGTAGCTAAAAAATTATATGCTGTGCATAGCAAAATTTACAGAAAGTCTAGATTTATTAGAAGGAGCATATTCACTATGAGAAAAGTCTATGCAAAATCTCTGTGCAAAACACATGGCCAATGGAAACCCAAATAATGCTGAAGAACATTATGCTAGATAAGTAGATAATCACAAACAGAGGTCTTTTTCTTTAGAGATTCTCCACAGTTCACAAGACACACAGATAGGTGAAATAATAGGACAAATCTGTGTTTTCCCCCACTATGATGTTTCTTGGTCTTTAAGGAGGAAAAAAATATGGATTTGCTTTGACTTTTTCTTCCGCTTCTGCATCCAGTGCCTGTCCATAGTGCCTATCCAGGGACTTTTCCATACAGCTCATCTCATTTGAAGTTGAGATGATACAGGAGTATTAAACAATAAAGTATACCAGCCTAATCAGGACCCATGCATTCAAAGGATTTCCTCAGAGACGGGTCTTCAGACATAAATGTATTACCTTTAAATATAATACACAGAACATACTTTATGGATACAGAGAAAGGAAAAAAAAGAAAAAAAGGTCTCTTGAGGAACAGTAAATTAAATGAAACAGTAAAGAAAATGTGAAGTTAATGTAGAAAATGATTGTTGAGTACTGTGCTTTCTGATGATCTAAGATTTTAACTGCATAGATTCAGTACTGAATTGACAAAGCAAGGAAGAAATATATTTAGACTGTTCCATCATAGAACAAAAAACGTACCTTTTTTTTTGCAACTGCAAGTTGTCTAATTTTATTGTCTTTCCTAAGAAAGTTATACTCTAGAAAAGCTTCATCACAGCAAAACCAAACCATGTCTTTCTTCCTTTGGAAGGCTGTGAGGATGAGAGAGAAGGAGGCTATAGTGGAAAATGTTTTGCGACTGTAACTATAGTGGCCAAACAAATTGCATGCTCTCATGTGCAAAGAGGTCCCAGATGAATACTTCTACTTTAGAAATTACCATCATGCTAGAATCCCAGGCAGCAAAACATGTCTGTCGGTTCTTCTGTAATGGTAAGGAGTAGGTGTACACTAGGGTGTTCATATGATTTCCTGTTTGGGGTGGTATTTGTCTGATGCTCATTTTAATACTCTACTTAGGATAATTTTTCTTCTAAATTCTCTAAAGCACATAATTAAGGGAGAGGGTTAAATGGTTGATTTAATTAAGTTAAAAGCTCTATCTAAAGAATGTGCCAGCTACCAAAAAACATTTGGAAAAGCTTCAGTTCTATCCTTACTTTCCGGAGTGGGCATTCTTCCAGCCTCTGAATCAAGAGAGAGAAAAACATGCATAGAAAACCTTATCAAGTCAATGCACATTCTTCTTCTCCCACATCAACATCTCCCAGACGCCTTGAAGCACTAAACTTCAGCAGCTTCTTACTTAGCTTCTCAAAACTAGTAATCTTTTGAGGATATTAATAGTAGGAGCAATGTAGTAGTGCCCATAGGATTCTAGCCAGGACTAGAGGATTCATCAGATTGTGTCCTACACAAAATTAAGAATAAAATTTTGCTCTATGAGAGCTCTAATCCAAGAATGACAAAAATGAAACAATACATCTCAAAAGCATCTACCATATGAGAAGAGGTTAAATGAACTGGGCCTGTTTAGCTTAGAGAAGAGAAGGATGAGAGGGGATCTAATCGATATGTATAAATACCTGAGGTATGATTGCAGGCAGGAAGGGGCTAAACTGTTTTCTGTAGTAGCTGATGATAGGACAAGGGGCAACGGTTTTAAGCTGAGGCAGAGGAGGTTTCATCTCCGGATGAGGAGGAACTTCTTTCCTATGAGGGTGATGGAGCCCTGGAACAGGCTGCCCAGAGAGGTTGTGGAGTCTCCTTCTCTGGAGATCTTCAAAACCCACCTGGATGCCACCCTGTGCCATGTGCTCTAGGGGTCCCTGCTGGAGCAGGGGGGTTGGACTAAATGATCTCTGGAGGTCCCTTCCAACCCTAAAGATTCTGTGATTCTATGAAAAGACTTAACTGAAGTAGAAAGTTTAAAGAAGAGAAGAGACAAATATGTGAACTTCCTTCTGTGTTATAAGAAATTTTGGGAAAATGCGTGCAACTTTACTTTCTAATGAGTGGAAGAGGTTAACAGCCCTTACTGCTGCCAGACGAAGACTCTTTTTAGATACAAACATCTTCTGGGTTCTGACCCGTGGATGTTTTTTCATCATTACCACTGATGTGTAGCATGACATCTGAGCCCATATGTCTGCATGGACAATATATACACTTTACCAGATACAGCTTTTGGATGGCTCAATTGAAAGGGGATGTGCAGTAGCATTGGTCAGAGACTTATTGAGCAAAAATGACAGCAATGACCTCACATAACCTGAGCAGAATCTAATTTTTCTCATCCTGTGTTTGGATGACTCAATGTGGCATTGCAACCTGTGATCCTCAGTTTTAACCAATAGCAAACAAGGAAGGAAAGGGAGGATTCAGAAGTAAACAAGTATCCGGGCAAGGGAGATGTTTTGAAGTTTAGGATGCTCTGCTTATACTGTGGAGTGTACTCGGAGAGTTAAGAAACAAAAATAAAAATACAAGCATACAGGCAGACTGAGTTCATTTCTTGCTATTTCTTGTTCTCTCAAGTGTCCCCGTTAATATTTTTACTGCTAAAGAGGTAGGCTGAAAATCTGAGGAACCCAATGACAAAGATCCTGTTGAATCTCCCTCCATTTGGAGACCTCCTAAGGGTACACTAGATCACAAGGTTAGTTCCAGTGAGCAGAACAGTATGCAAACTTGTTTCCTAGGCACAAACTTGTTTCGTTGTTTCCTAGGAAATTACATTCTCTGTGAAATTTTAAGGAATCTATATGGATACATGAGTTCCTTCCTTCCCCCCAAAAGATATTTTTCAGAGAGAGAGAAACCCTGGGATTTTGAAGATCCTAGGTAGAACATGAGGGAAGGTATGAAAAGAAAAATGTAATAGAAAAATGTAATTCCTATGGCCTTTTCAAGTTTTAAGTGGTGATTTGTATGAATTACATCTTACATCTGTTTTGGGTCCCAAAATGGTCGTTTTAACCTTGGAAAACCTCAGCTAGAAGACTTGTGTTTCAAAACCAGCTGTAACAAGAGCAAGTTCATTATGGAAATGAAATGACTGATAAAGGTCATGAGATGGATAGAGAGCCATGAATACACACCCAGTCACATTAGAGTTGCCTACAATGGAAAAACTGCAAAGCAAAAAATCAGAAATAGGGATAACTTTCATCTGGAATGCAGTCTGAAGCACCTTTTTGGCTGCATATCTGTCCTTGTTCTGATGGCTTTCACTAAAAAGGTGAAATCTATTCTTCCTAAGGATGCCTTCTCCCGGTGTTGTCACTAACAGTGAAAAAACAGCTTACAGGTAGGCCGTGCCTAACATGTAGCAGAGCTGTTACTGTGCAGAATGAGTTCCATTGCTATTAAATGAGAGGTAGGAGCAGACACAGCAGGCTTTACAGGCGTGACCATGGGAAGGCGCATATGGTGCTCTCATTGCCCATAAAGTGGTTGCAATATAGCAATTATTTTAACAATCAGTGTAATGATATTGCTTAGAAACATCAAAAAGAACTTTTCATCAGGAAATCAGTATTCACTGTCCAAAATCTGGCTCACGGATTGTTTTGTGATTGTTTTGCTTCCAGTTTCTAGGTCACCTTCTTTTCTGACTTTTTTGTTTTTGTTTTTGTTTTTGTTTTTGTTTTTGTTTTGTTTTAAGTGATGTTTGCTGTCTCTAAACTTATCTAGAGAGGCAGGGTGGAAAACACTAGGTCAAAGTCAGTGAGCTTCAGGTCCACAGCACCAAACTCCTCTGATGAAAAAAGGAAGAGATTGAGTCATGTTCAAAGCAAAAGCTGATGCAAACACTGCCATGGGGGAAGGTTCAATCTGTTAGGTTTCTACAAACATGTAAACAGCATGCTTATATAGTCAGGTAGTTCAGCAATTGATATTTCCTTATATATTAACAATGAGACTAATACAGTTTAAATCAATGCAGTTTATTAGGAACAAAAGGAAAACACAATAACACAGCAACTGAGTAAACGTGAATAAAGTAACAGGAGGTAACATTATCACAGAATGATAGAATCATAGAATGCTTAAGGTTGGAAGTGATCTCTGGAGGTCATCTAGTCCAACCCCCCTGCACACGCAGGGTCTCCTAGAGCATGTGGCACAGGGTGGTATCCAAGCGGGTTTTGAAGATCTCCAGAGAAGGAGACTCCACCACCTCTCTGGGCAGCCTGTTCCAGGGCTCTGTCACCCTCACTGTTAAATTCTTTCTTAAGTTCCTGTGAAACTTTTGATGACTCATTTTGTTTATCATTTTCTTCCTCTACCATCACTGCTCTTTCCACAACAGAGGAGCTAACTGCTGTCTGCCTCTCATCTTGGTACATATACCTAATTCATTCCTCAAGTAGGGGGGGATCCCTTGTATGTTCAGTTTTATTGATTTCTGTTGCTGTTTGCCGTTTAAATGATCCATGTTCAGCAATATATACTGGCAAAGAAGCCTGCTCTGCAGCTGTGCCACCCTAAGTGTTGCTTGCTCTTGGCCACTGATCATTACTTAGACACTGAAATCCTGGACACTTCTCCTATCCATGCCTACAAAGATTTGTGCTTTGTTCAGAGTACAGGTAAAGGTAAACAAGGACTTTCTTAGTAAGTTTTCTATGTAAAAGAGAAATACTTCCTGTCAAATTTAATTTTCTTCCTCACTTTTGTGTTCTCATACTCTTCTGTTTCTCATATTCTGCTGGCTTTTCCCAGAAGCCATCTGCAATGGGCAGGGTGACCCCCCACGCTGGTCACGTTAGACGCTGTTCGTCTGTTCACTTTCAAACATGAATGCCAACATTATATTCACTCCAACAGTAAAACTTCACAGCTTTTTCTAAACAGAAAATTTATAAACTGTTACATAACTGACATGCAAAAGAGGCCCGACCAATCCAGTTAATTGCTTTTTTTTTTCTTTCTCAAAGGCAGATGCAAGGAGAGCATTTGCTGCCACAGCAGGGGCCTCCTGTATGTCTGCAGGCATTCTGGGCTGCTTTTTTTCTCCTTTAATGTCAGGTGTTAAGAGTAAGATCATTCCGTTTCATAGCTTCAGACCACCAGGTTTACAGTAACTTGTAACAACTCTAGTACCTCCAAGATAAATAGATTAGAGGTAGTACATACACAAGTGATTCCATGCATTCCTGTGTGCTCTGTAAGTGTCAGGAATAAAGACCATCTAGAGGCAGAAGAAATATTTGTGCATGAAAGCCTCACTCCGACCTAGTAGCTAACTGAGTTGAAGCAATCCATTGTGTCCCAGGAAAGTACTTGAATAGGAGAAAAAAATTCCCTCATCTGCAGCAACTATTAATAGTTCTTCAGCTTCCCTGAGCAGTGAGGGCAGAAAAATAAGGAGCATTTGAAGGACCAAGTAAGTAAATGGTGCCCTCAACCTGAAGCAAGCAGTCACTTGCCCTCTCTACAGAAGCTCTAACAGAGAGAACAGGGGGTTTACGTGGGAAAAACAGAAAATCCAGGTCTCTCTGGGCAGCTGACTTAAGCATTGTCTGTGTGGCTGCAGTTTCCAACACAGAATCAAAACAGTTTCTAGTAGCAACTAGTTGTAAACATTTGGGAGCCTGAAGGTAATGAACTCACTCTCCAGCTAACAAACAATAGAGCCATCAAGTACTACAGTTCTAACCCTGTAAATGTAACACCAGTGAATATTAGTGAGCTGCTTCAGTTCAAACACAGCACACTGGGGTAATGCTTTGCTTTTGAAAACAAACACACACAGATGGGATTTGTTGTCAGAATAGGATCAGGATGGTAAATGAATGAGGTCATTCACAATTATGCTGCTTTTGTAGGAACAGGTCCTTACTCGTTGCTGGGAAGAGCGTGTTGTTTTTTATCAGGTAAACATATAATGCTGGTCTTCCTCTCTTTACGAGGAAAGAGGACACAGAACCACTGAACCACTTAGTGAAAGAGCTGTGGATATTATTTTTGAAGCCTGTAAGGGAAAGATCCTTTTTTATTATTATTATGATTTTTCATAATAGACATAATTCTATTGCAGATGAATGATAAATACAGATCTGGTGTCACACAGGACTTCTACCACCATTCATCTCAAATCACTACTAAGGACAGTGAACCTTGTTATGCCTGGAAGCAGTGAAGCAAGCAAAGTGGAGTGACCACAGAAGGAAGTGCGGCTGAGACACTGTCGGGGGAGAGAGCAGATGCTCACATCTCCAAAGACCTGAGGGGTTATTCTGGCTATTTACCATGCTAGAATGTGGAAATCCTCTAGCAACTCGCCTTCAAAGATTTTGTGAAGAAGCAAGCGTATAGGTTCCCAGGTGTTTTTCTTAACTAATAATATATAAAGAAAAAGAATTTCCTATTTTTAAGACAAATATGAAGATAGAAAAACCTCTTCTAGTACAGGTAATAACTAGGTCAGCAACCCACTTTAGGGCTGCATTCTGTGAGCCCATCAGGATATACACAGTTCAGTTTTATCTCTCCATATAGCTCATGTTACTAGTTTTTTTTTCCTACTTTCTTAAATATGTTCCATAACAGAATGATCTTCTTTTCAAAACAGAAGGATTAATTTCCATGTCTCAACCTAATTTCACAATATTTATCTTGCAATAACATTTAAAAGACAGACAACTTAGGAGTCCTTTGTGACAAATCCTGTATAATGATGGGACACATACTCCCAACAACTTTCAATCTGTTGTGATCCTGTGCTCAGACCTGGTATCCATCATCACCTACACAGACATTTTGTGACAACTCCCTGCTTTGAAAATCAACCCTATAAAACTGGGTTTGTCCTTCCTGGTTTAATGGACCAGTCAATGGAGTTTTAGTAATCATGAAAAGACTTAATGGCTGGTAACATTACCACATCACATGCTGTAAGGTCAAGATTGCCTGTTTGTGAAGGTTAGCAAAGGAGAGCGCAGGCTTTTACTGCAGCCTGGAGGGGAATAAGAGTGGACATCAACTGGAGAGAAGGAGGCAAAGAGAGAGAGACTCAAAGAACTTATTTATTCATGAAAGGGAAGCTCGAAGAGATTGAAAGGGAGCTGGGAACAACAGCAGCTTCTGTCAAATGATTCATTTGTGAGGTTAGGACATCACCTGGCTACGACTAATAATAGGAGCAGATTTACACAATCATAAATAAATCCCATCCCAGCCAACCTGCCCAGAAACAGAGTGCATGGTTTTTTTTTTTTCTTTTTTTTTTCCAGTAGCATGCTGTTTAAACCTTTGATTCCTTAAAGTGAAATAAGATCTGTCTTGCTACAGGTGCATAAGTAGGAAGTGACCAAAATGAAAATCCAGTCTGATTTGTTCAGTACCACAGATGGAAGGTACTCTGCACTACAATACTGTATATTGTGAATATAGGATCTTGTACAAAATCAAAGTTATATTGTCATGTATTTGGAAATATGCATTTGTAGGGCCTGGCAGCCAAGGTAATTAACTCACAATATAAATGCTAGTTAGCAAAATTTGTTACCACTTAAAAGTAATTGGGAGATTTAGTTCAAAATAAACAACACAGTGTTTAGGAGTCAGTGTAATTAATTTTTATTGGCAGTTACAAAAATGAGGGACCAACCTAGCCAAGAGATGAGATTCAACCTAGCCAGAAGATTAATATATACTTTTTTTCAATTAGAGAAATTAAGATTTCTCTAATTTGCATAATTCAGCAAATCTTAAATTCACCAAAACAAGCAACCTAGGTAGAATTTTTGTGGAGAACTGTGGAGCTGTCTTCACTAAGCTGCCAAGAGCAGGTGGTCTCTTCCTGTTTATCTGCTAGCCCACGCATTAGAATTCATGACTACTTGATCACATCTCCTGCATTTTATCCTACCTTCCAGTGGCTGAAGATACTCCTAGTCAGCAGAGTTCAGACTTGTCCTTGTCCCATCCACCACAGCCACAGGTAAAATATATAGACAGATCTTATTTTTTTTCCCCCTTTGACAGAAAGAACAGGATGCATGGAGAGAAGATAAAACAAGGAGTTAGATTTACTTAAAAAATGGCATGCATAAGGGCAATGACACCATAACTCATTACATATAAATTCTAGAGTGAGCTGTAAAGGTTATTTCCTCAAGTTACGTCTTATTTATTATGTGCAAATCCTTAATCAGCCATTTCTGGCATGCCATATTTTTCTCATAAAGTACTGGGAAAATTCAGAGCTAGAGGTTAGGTGAGTGGAGAAAAGGAGAATCACATGCTGGATGTCTGATTGTAAATGTAATTCTGATATTCATGTGGTTATCAAAGAGTAACAGCGTAACTTATATGTTTATCTGAAAATATCCTCTCATTTTCTATTATGTTTTGCAGTTACAAAACGTTGCTATTCAACAGCTTCATTTTGTGTGTGTGTGTGTGTGTGTGTGTGTGTGTGTCAACCTTTTGATGTTAATGATATGAGTCTGTAGACAGAGTGGAGTGGTCACATAGCTGTGGGTACCAAAATGACTCAAACCCTGCAGAAAAGGAAGAGGCTCTATTATTACCAAGGAGAATGGGCCAAATTTGCAGCATGACAACATGAGTTTTTTTTTTTTTTTTATTTAAACTTTTACTTTGTTTTACTGACTTGAAAAGTGTCTTACTCTTCTTATCTAGCATCCATACTGTGCAAAGTCTCTGTTCCATGGACAACATGATTATAATAGTTACTCTGCTTCAATATGTGTATATATATATGCACATATAAAAATATATATGTAGCCATATGCATGTGCGTATATGTATATACACACTATACATTTGAGACGGACTGAGGTCATATTAGTTCTATGAAAGACCTATTATTGGATTATCCTCTGATCTAGAGGAAAAAAAAAGATTTGAAAGAATATAAAATCCACAGTATTTTTAGGAAACCTGACAACTATATTGGTTTTAAATTGGGGAAACATATGGAGAACATATATATTTACAATGGACACAGTAAAGCATTCTGAAATATTGAATTATGTGACAGGATGTAGGGTAAGGAGTTTAACCAGCAACTTAATTTGTTTCAGGCATACTGTGATTCTGAGTAAATGCCTTAGCACAGTCAGGAGTTTCTATGATTGTATTTCAAATCTAGTTTAAAAACTGAGAATTTCACACTTCTTTCATTTCAGAATACATTCAAAAGTGTCCTGCTCACAAAAGATTGGAGCAGAAGTCAATTTTGTCACAAATGTGAGTTTACTCAACCAAAATACTCAAGCCCCCCCTGCCAAAATTGACTAAGTGTGTGTAATAGCACTATCCTTTTCAAATACAGAGTTTCCTATCATTTACAGTACTGCCACATCTTTACTGTCAGAAATACATGACAAGCTTCACTGTTTCATTTTAATTTCTCCTAATTTCTATGCAAAAGATGTGCAATTTTATGAGAAGCTGAGAAAGTTATAAATCTAATGAAGAGATTTCCCTCCCTCCCTTTGGTTGACAGCCAAGTTGTGAAAGATCAACTTTAGAGCTTTGGGCTCAATTATGCCATCAGATAAGCAGTATATCTCCAAGACTCTCTAGCTAATTTATACACGAGAGATGCTTAAATTGCTTCTCTTGTGTAAGTTAACATGCATTGAAAGTTCTGCTATTGAGAAGAATGTCAATCAAATCAAGTAGGTCCACGCAGAAAGCTAGCACAGATGGTAGGTGAAAACAGAAAGCAATATAAGAGAGAGTTTTGTCCTACTAAGCAAACTACTTTTTTTCTGACTGCCACCATTTGATATATAAGCGTTTTTTCCTACTTGATATGTCTATTATAAGTGGTGGGTTACACACAATTTCTGAGTTAGCCACTCAAATGTATACAGATTATAGGTTAAAAATGACTATGAGAAATTGTGTATGAGGACAAGTATGTCACACTGGGGTCTACTACGAAATAGGTATTTTTTATATCATTCTTAGGACAATGCTTTCAGTAACTGTAAACAATTTCTGCTTCTCTGAAACTTCAGATGATTTTAAAGTTTAGGGTTGTAGAGTTGGAAATTTTCTTGAGACATTCCCTAAAAGGATCCTTTGAGATTCAAAAATCTCAAAATTTGGTATAGATCATCATGTATATGTGTGGACCTTATATGTGTGTGTTCTGCTCTGAATGAAGTTAGAAAAATATGCATTTTATTGCCCAACATGTCCATTTTCATACTTTTCCTCTTCTGCAAATGTTTAGAAGATAGTTGTAGGGTTAACAAAAAGAGCTGGAGTCCTGGTATCTGGTCTTCATTCCTAACTTCCACACAAGCATTTTTCAAGACTTTTTGTACACATATGTTGGAGGGCTCAGGTTTCTTGTAAATCATTATGTGGCATAGTGGCTGTTGTTGTAAATGCTCCCTTTAAAGTGATCCACCTCCCAAGAAAGCAAGAAAGGTGTTGCAGAAGTGGAGAAGATGTGGGCCTCAACATCTTCATGTCTCACTTCTCACAGAGTGAGAGAGTACCACCTTAATAGAACAGGAACCTTGTCTTCTGGAGGAAAAAAAAAATGATTACGAAGAAGAAACATGTGCCAAGGTTAAATTATTGTCCTGCTTAAATGAAACTGCTTGAACATGTCCATACTTCAACCAGAATCTTAAACAGAATGTCAGAGAAACACTATAACTGTAGAAGTACTATAAAATACTTATCACCTTTAAAGAAATTCAGAAAAAAAAAAAAAAACTCACCATACTTAGATCTCACTAATATTCTTCCGTTATTGAAAACAATAAAAGGAATTTCTTAGATGCAGACTGATTCTATGTTGGATTATGAAATACTAATTTGATATTTACTAAATAATTCAAAGTTGTAAATAGAAGTGAGGACTATTAGTGTGTTTTAGTATGTATTAGTATGCTTTTCCAAGGAAGATATGTCTGGTCTAACAATGCTGTTATCCTTTCTGGCAACATCATAAATTTAGCTGGAGTACATCACTGCACTGGCAACTTCCTTGGACATTTGATTCAAAAAATATTTGCAGTAATTGCTGCTATCAGGACACGCATTAAGGAGATTAAAAAATTGGCTGACAAATTCCTAAATGCAATTATTATGAAGATGTTGATGGGTAGGACTGTTTCTAAGAGAGTCATTCAGAAATAGGTCTTTTGGGATTTTTTTTTTAATCCTGTCTGTTTAACATTTTTATCAGTGACCTAAACAATTATAAAATATCTTTGCTGGCCTAACTAGCATGCATAACATTTTATGTACTAGTAAATTATTAGAGAGACAAACCACAGGAGCCTAGTATCTTCAGGGTTAAAATATCTTGGCCTGAGGAAATCTATTGCAATTCACAAGGCATTCACCGAGGGAATGTACAGAGAACATCCAACTAAACAATTATAACAATTCTTTCTGACCTCTAATTCTATTAAACTATTTTATTTTCTGCCCTATCCAGTACAGATTTCAGACTTTCTTTAGGTCTTTATTGGTTTTCCCCCTAAGAGAAGTAACTCCAAGGAAGTAGCTCGGTATGGGAAGCATGCCCAAACAAAAATTAGACAGAAATAAGATTGAATTCCATTCTTTTTTTGAAACCTATCTACTTTGAGAAAAGCAGAGAAAACAAAGTGACTGAAAAAAAATATTTTCCTCCTGAAATCTATTTCAGATAAATTAGTTCTGTGTAGTAATAGTAGACAAAAATGCAGGATGAAGTGTTGCTTTGAAGTTGGCAGCATCTCTCCCATCTAGTTTATTCTCCCTACCAATATCGGAGACTTTGATTTGGAATGTACACAACAAAGGTATAATCTTTCAGATTCAGATTAAAGAGAAACAAAACCACAATTCTTGTCATGAGAAGCTGGTAGATTGTCCAGGGTTTTGCTTTTGTATCACCCAGTATTTGTCGCCAGGAATACAAAACTCTATAACCAAATCCTACAACCAATCATTGCATCTTGTAAGGGGGTGTTGGTTTCACATGCTAAAGTGTATGCACCAATTTATAGCAACTAAGAAAAAGCTCCTTTCTGCTTGCCATAAACTCAAGCTGACTCAAGTCACTACAGTAAGGTGGTTGTTTAAAGTGGGTTTCTCCATGTGTGGCATCTTGCTCAGCATCTGTTTTTTGTTAACTTCTTTTCTGAGGATTTTGTATACGTTGCTGTGCTGAATTCATATTTAATTTCAAAACAAGACACATTACAAAGCTAGAAGTGCATCTGATTTCTAGAAAGAAAAGGACCACAAAACAAACATGTTATTGCTTAGTTTGTGTGTGGTAAGTTAGGTGTTATTGCATTTTGTCCTAAATCTGCTGCTTGTGAATTTTGCTAGGAAAAGCTCCTTTGAGCATCTTTTGTGACCACATCTAAGGGGATGCACTGAGATCAGCTGTCTCTGAGATCTTTTGTTCACCATGTTACATAATGCAAGTTTACATGTATTATGGCTATGTAAAGTTTTGTATCTGATAGAATCAGAAATCAAAATTTTTATGGAATAAAACTAAAATGTGATGATTCATTCTTACCTTTTTATGAAATCAGTCATAATATATTTTTACTGAAAAAGCCCATTACATATCAAAATGTAAAATTCAAATTAGTCTAGTACAAGCTACCATTGATACAGCATGTACATACATACTTCTGCTAAGCCAGTTAATTAAGCTGAATGCAACCTTTTTTTTTTCACATAATCACAGAACATTTTTGTATTTGCTGTCATGTAATTGTTAGCAACCTCAGCTTTAAAACACCTCAGTTCTTCCAGGCAGAACATCACTTCTGTGAGTCAAATGGCTTGACTTTAATCTCATGAGGTATACTAAGCTGCAACTAAACTATCCCTTTCAAAGGACATCACAATATATTTTTTCTGGAAAGTTTAAAGAATATTCTCACAAGTTTCACATCCATGTATTTACAATATCAATTTTTTTATTATTATTATTTAAATCTGTAACATTTCTTTTTCCTAAGCCTTCTAATTTCCCCATATATTTAAATATAAAGTACAATAAATGCAATGAAAATTTCCTTCCTGTTTTGATGAAAGCCTTTGTAAAATACTGTGACATTTAATATACTGTGACAAATTTAGATGTCTTTGTGAAGTACTGGCACAGCAGGGAGTGGCCAAAAGCATTATGAATTATAGCACTTACACTTTATGTGTTAGGAAAATCTTGGAATCTTTGTGTTTGGACACAATTATATATGTATATATGTATATATATGTATATACTTATTTATTTATATATACATTCATATATTTGTACAACACGCATACACATACACACCCACATATATATGAGCATAGTTCCTCAGAAATAGATTTTTTTTTACAATATCTCTATTGTTCTGAGTTATTTGATGACATACTAAGTTTCATTCACACTTGTTTGTGCTCATTGCCCCTTGTGTTTTCATTGACTTCCACTCAGAAAAGCCTTATTCTTCTTTACTCATCCACATTTATACATGTTGATAAGATCCCCCTGAGCCTTTTCCTCTCCCAACTATTTTATCACTATACTTCGCACACTCCCAAATCTCTCAAACTCTCAACCTCAATTTTGAGGTTTCTGTCAGCCCATTTGTCCAGCCTGTTGAGCTCCCTCTGAATGGCAGCACAACCACCTGATGCATCCACTTTTCTTCCCTATTTTGTATCATCTACGAGCTTCCTTAGGGTGGACTCTAACCCATTATCAATGTCATTAAAAGACATATTAAACAGTATAGGGTCCAGTGTCAACTCCTGGGGCACGCTACCAATTATGAGCTTCTACCTGCATATACTTGGCACATGCAGGTTCAGAGCCCCTTCACCACAACAGCTCAACTAGTTTTCAGTCCACCTCTGTGTACACTTATTTTGAGTTTTTCAATGAAGAAGATATGGGAGACAATGTAGAAAGCCTTGCAGGAAACAAAATAAACAACATCCACTGCTCTTTCAGTGGATGCATCATTTCATCACAGCAGTTTGGTCTGGCATGATCTCTCCTTTGTGAACTCTGTGAAATACCCCTATATTTTTGATATATCAAAAGTAGATTCCTCATGAGATGAGGTCAGGACTATGTGCAGGATGAAATTTGTGGCTAAGCATAAGAGACTTGTGGGCTACAGGGACTATTTAATACCTTCCACTGAAGCCCTACTACTCCACTACTGAGTTTGAGACCCCCCCCAACCCACAGTGTAACTTCAATGTGTTTTAAAAGAAATATCAGGTATGTTGACCAAGATGGTAAGACTAAGCCAGTGGTCACATCTCAGAAATATTTTACTAAAACAGAGTCAAACCTAATGTTACAAGACTGTCGGGTTGAGGAGGACTTTTCATCCTGTAGACTCATAGTTCTGTCTCAAAGAGATGAAATATCTTTATAATATTAATGAAATAAACATGGATTTTTCTTGCCTGTGTAGTCTGGATTTGGCTTCAACAGTGTGTCTTACCCTTGCCCTCACATGAAAGACTGGACTTCTTATACTACTTCCTTCCATGGCTGCTAAACTCTTTAGTATAAGGGGTCATACTTGGTTCTCAGCAAGTAATATTTTAAAAATACAAACCCAGCATCACCTTATATTTATAGTTCAGTCTCATTAGTATTTCAAGCTGCTTAAATGTCCTGGAGCAATATTTATTTTATCTTTTTATTTGTAGAGTGCCTACCAGTGTAAGAAAACAACTGAGGCGGTAATGATGCCTGGGAATAACAGATAATCAGAACAATTCTTTCTTAAAAAAAGGAAAAATATGTAAATATGGTCATGTATACTCATCAAATATAAATGTGAATAAGGACATTTTATCTTTTCCATCGAGTCATGTCAGCTTTTAACGGACAGATACTGAAAGGAAAGCTGAATTCATGGTTTAACTGAACTTAAAACTAATTCACTGGCATAACATTTGGACTAAAAAATGTTATAAGGTCAGCTTCTAGACCTCTGAGGTTTGTCAGTTATTAGGTACAACATGTAGTAGGAAACTTACTGATCTTTGAAAAGAATTCTGAGAGATTTTTTTGTGTGTGGGGAATGAATATCAATTGACTGCTTAGAGCTACTTGTTTCACTGGAGATTCCTTTCAAAGGTAGACTTTTACTAATCCTTAATATTCTATCAGTCTTTCTGTTGTCTTACACCCTCTCCTTAGAACAAATTTTAAATAAATCATGAGTGCAAGAATTGGCTTCCTAAACTAAATAGTTGACCTTCTGGACAGAAGTAGCCAGCTACAGTGGATTGCCACAAGAAATGGCTGTTTCTGGATTTATTTGATTTTATTTTACTTCCAAACCATTACTTTGAGAAAGGGGCAGCTTGAGCTTAATACGGTTGCCTTGGTGATTTTTATAGAGCTCTTGCCATTATTGAAAATGGACTCATTACTTCCCTCAAACATATGCCTGAAAAACTGAAGTGAGTCAGAGAGCACTAAGAAGGGATAGACACATTTTTAAAAGCGGTGCACAGTGTAGTGATAAAATAGTTCTTTTTTTGCCTTCTCATGTAGTGCTGTAAAGTCAGGAAAGAGTCAAAACTATTTTCCACCTCTTCTCAAGGTAATTCCAAATGTTCATGTGAGAACTGCAGTGAACCAAGTCATCACAGAACTGAAGTTTCTGGAGTCTGGAGCTGTAGTTTTTCAGTTTTAAAATGTCATAGTAGAAATGTTTAATTCAGACTCTCCAACCTTTACTAAAGAATGACATCAACTTGTGAGTTCTAGAACTTCTGCAAGTAGGGAAAGTGTCAGGTCATCTTGTTCTTAAGACTATGAAGAAAATTGGTATGTCTGAGAGACTAAAGATAGGAGAAGTTTCTTCATAACTACAGACATTTACAACTAAAAATATATTCTGCATTTTAATTAACCTCTCTCCTGCATTGGTTCCTAAAAATATTTTGTTTAAGACTTTGATGATCAGTCTAAGGAGATGCAACTATCAAATCTACAGTTTCACTGCTATACAAATGGTGTTAAAAATTACTGAGGTCATCTTATACATAAAGATGGTGAGCCTTTGACAAAAAAAAGCAAAAGTGTTTTGCTGACAAGGAGAAAATACTTATATATACTATTTTCATGAAGAATGGCTTGAATTATGAGATTACCAAAATATTCTCATCTAAAGAGCCTAACCATGATTATCAGATTATCAGTAGAATGTGAATCTTCTTTGTAGACTGATCAAAATCTTAAATTTTCTACATCACCATATTAAAAAGCGACGCATAGACGCATAGTCTACATCATAGTAATTCAGAATAGTAATTCTGAATAGCCATTCAGAATGCAGTATAAGAGAGGCAGGAGATAGCACATGGTTCTTCTGAATGTTCATAGAAAGATGTGACAAACCAATTTTACCTTCCTGTCAGTATAGCATCAAGGAAATTTTTGCTTTATATATTTTAAATTCCTACCCTGATTTTCTACTTATATGTTCTAAAAAGAAGAAAGATCAGAAAACAGAAAACCAATGTGTTGGGAGATGGGGAAAAAAATGGTATCTCTCAATTTTCAGACATTGTTAATGAACTTTAGATCACAGGCTCTACAAATCTCCTGGAAAACTTCCTTTGCGATACTCTATTACTCTGCCTAGAAAGGTATGTTTTTTAATCTGTTAAGTATTTTGTCTGATTAAGTCCACACATATCAATCAGAGAGGCCTTCCACACTTAATTCAGAAAATAGTTCATAGTCTTGAAGAGTTTGGGGTCACAGAGGTTATCTAGACGTGTCAGAGTTGCCCTTACTTAACCTCATGTAGCTACTCGTGCTTCTGCTCTCCATTCTACTAAACTAAGTAATTCCTGCCCATTATTGGGAAAGCCCTTTAGAAATTTGCCAGGTGCTAAACATCTGCTTCTTTCTTCTGTCTGTAGTTTTCAGTGGGTTTTAGGTTGCCACATTGCTTTTCTATCATCAGTAATGTTTATGAAGGATGCCTTTTCAATATCAGATTTGCTATAGGCTTGTGATTAAACTGCATACTGTGGTATCTCACAGCAATCCCAGCTGGTCTTGTGTCTTGCTGTACTAAACACTGCTCAGACTTGATAGCAGACATGAAAACCGAGCCAAGGATTGTGCACAACCAGTACAGTATCACAGTTTGCACATTACTAACATGATCCAGTAAATATATTTCATCTGCCGTGGAGAGTGTTGGAATAGTGCTAACTAGATCATTATTCCCTTCCATGTGCAGAAGAAGCCTACACCAGACATGTGCTACCATCCATCTGTATCAACGCTTGGGGAGCTTTATCGTGGCTGTGGAAAAGCAAGAGGAGAAGGTAAACTGCTACAGTCAGGGCTCCTGCATGCTTCCCTCAACCCTGGGGTGCAACTTGCCACCTCATGGCTTGTTTAGTAATTTGTTTCACTTTCAGCGATAGACTCCCCATGAAAAGCCACAGAGGAAATTTCCTCCCACTTCAAATTCCTCCAGGCAGTCTATAGAATACACAGATTTTGAATGTGCAAGTCACTTGTGGCTTCTGCTAGCGCTGTGGTTCCTCAGAGGAGAGTTGTGAGGCGAGAGTTGTGAGTTGTGATCCCTGACCCTCAAGGGCAAATTTTCATTTCTGGATCAATCTCAGCAGCAGTGAGATGAAAGGAGGTGCTCTGAGAAGCCCTTCAGGGGCAACGGGCAGGAGAGCCCACCATTCCCAAAAGGGTCTGGGAGCCTGAGCATCTCTAACGGAGCTGACATTCAGTTAGTGCACCAGACACTTGGGCTTGCTCTAAACAGGGTCCTGGGAGGTTTCGAAACCAGCACAAGTCTTCCAGAGCTCTGCTGCCCTCCATCAGATGACAGACGATGACCTCTGTTCTTCTGCAAAAAGAGCTTTTGTTGGTTCCCTGAAAACTTTCAAGATTACCGATTGTGTAGTTACAAATGCACAGGAAAAATGATGTAACCCACTACACTCACGTGGCTAGTAAATGACATTTTGTTTTCATGATCTAACTATTATTTCTCCTGTGTTTTAATGCAATTTAATTAGTATTTTTTCTTATTATTATTACTGTCTTTCACTGTATCAAGCTTTAAAAAATCATTGTACCTGCTTTCATATAACATAAAACTATTAAAAATTTACCATGAAAAGTTCTGTTAAAGAAAAAGTCTTGTGGTAAAGTTAATACTTACACCATAAATTTATATTGAAAAAGGCACTGATCTGGAAATAGATGAAGTATTCTGATTCTCTGTTCTTTATTGATCAGTTTGGGGCATAATTTTTAAAACATTTTCTTGAAATCTAAGTTTGGCATCAATCTACTTTCCCTTTTTTTTTCCTTCTTTGTCCTTTTTTAACATATGAAACAGAACCAGAAAAAACTTCTCATAATTTCCTCATAAACTGTCTAACAGAAGGGGTTTACCTCACTGTTGATTGCCTACTTGTACCACTTCAATCTGACAGGCTATTCAAAATATTTTTTAAGCCAACTGAGGGAACGGAGTAGGTACATTTCTATGCAGCAGTGAGTCAGTGGAAACAGATCCAATGACTCCAGGGTAAAGAATTTACACATTCAGTTGCTTTTTGAACAGGTATTAGTTATCTGGTGGAGATTACCAACTTTATACCCTGATCCCATATTTAACAGGAATGAGAGTTCTTTTTAGAACTCTTTTGATCATTTTTCATCACATTCTTTTTGTTTTTTTCTGTTAGCCTTTCAGTCACTTCCATATTTCATATGATTAAGCAGAAATCAACACTTTTGCCACTTTGAGATGTCTTTTACAAATGTGTTTACTTTGGCTGGCTTGTTCTGTGCATCTTGTGCTTTAAAATGAAATGTCAAAAAATAAATAATCAGTCCTTAGATTTTTTCTGCTTTCTCCAACTTCAAGCATGCAAGTCTCACGTCTTACTTAGGATACTGCAACGCCGAAGCAGTACACACAAGAAAGCTTGCAATATCTCCTGAAAACTTAATCCAACAAATATGAGTAATTCTATTACTTGTGCATATGAAAAATCCGACAGGGAATTCATACAAATGTAAAATTCCTCATTTGTGTCTTGATTTGAAACAATGCTCAGATCCATGGGCAGCCAAAAAATTTTTTTTACAAAGAGGTAATTGTTTTAAATCTAGAACAGGAGTTCCTCCATCTGTTTTATGTTTCCTACCTGCTAAGCAGCAACTGTCCTTGTTCATAAGAAGAAGGGCCTTTCAGTGATATCATATCACACGTCATGGACTAAGT
>PTEX01000001.1:12473987-12549158 GCA_003342815.1 Eudromia elegans | reverse complement strand
AAAAGCAGTATAGCCAAACTTTGAAAAAAGACATTTGCAACTAACACTGAATATATTTGTGTCTATATATTTATAGTGAGGAAACTCATCTTTGCTCCGCCAAGTACTTCTCAACAGACAAAAAAACCTTTATTTTGACCTTTGGTTTAACATTCTTATGCTTCCATTACTTGCAGAAGGGCTTTGAAATAAGTTCTGGAGTAGATAAATGTCTTTCATGTCTCCCATGGAATTCCATTCATCTACATCCCAGATACAGGTGTGGTGTAATTCCCATCTGTCATCAAAACTGTGGCCACATACCAAAATGATGACTGAACATGAACACCTGGACACTGTAACGAAATAATGTGCAACATCTGCTTCAGTAGGAACTCTGAGCATATCCTTTCCCGCGCAAGGGCGCAGGAACATGGAGTTGAACCACCCTTCTCTCCCCTACAGACCTCCTTCCTCACACGTGTTGCATGGTTTTATCCGTACCTCTGAATAAACCACCTAAAGAAAACATGTTCCTAGATTCTCCAGATCAGTAGGAATCAAGCCAGGCTTCCCCAGCCATTTCACAAATAGAATCATACAATCATTTCACCATAGAATCATAGAATCATAGAATGCTTAAGGCGGGAAGGGACCTCTAGATGTCATCTAGTCCAACTCCACTGCACACGCAGGGTCGCCTAGAGCATGTGGCACAGGGTGGTGTCCAAGCAGGTTTTGAAGATCTCCAGAGAAAGAAACTCCACACCTCTCTTGGCAACCTGTTCCAGTGCTCTGTCACCCTCACTATTAAGAAATTCCTTCTCAGGTTCCTGTGGAACTTTTGATGCCTCAATTTGTGGCCATTTCCTCTAGTCCTCTCGCTGGCCACCACTGAGAAGAGGCCGGCCTCATCCTCCTCGTTCCCTCCCTTGAGGTACTTATACACACTGATCAGGTCCCCTCTCAGCCTTCTCATCTCCAGGCTGAAGAGGCCCAGCTCTCTCAGCCTTTCCTCACAGGGTAGATGTTCCAGGCCCCTTAATCATCTTTGTAGCCCTGTGTTGGACTCTCTCCAGCAGCTCCACGTCCCTCCTGCACTGGGGAGCCCAGAACTGCACACAGTACTCGAGGTGCGGCCTCAGCAGGGCTGAGGAGAGGGGCAGAATCACCTCCCTCGACCTGCTGGAGACGCTCTGCTTAATGCACCCCAGGATCCCATTGGCCTTCTTGGCCACGAGGGCACACTGCTGCCTCATGGTCAACTTGTCATTCACCATGAACGCCCAGGTCCCTCTCTGCAGGGCTGCTCTCCAGGAGGTCAGTCCCCAGCCTGTAGGCATGTCTAGGGTTATTCCTTCTCAGGTGCAGGACTCTGCACTTTCCCTTGTTGAATTTCATGAGGTTTCTCACTGCCCAGTTGTCCAGTCTGTCCAGGTCCCTCTGGATGGCAGCGCAGCCCTCAGGGCTATGAGCTGCTCCTCCCAATTCGGTGTCATCAGCAAACTTGCTGAGGGAGCACTCCATCCCTTCATCCACCTCTAGTATGCATTTTCCCCTAAACTCTTTCTCATGCCATTTGTGGTAACTTATTTGAGCTGTTTTAATAGAGAGCTTTGGCAAATGAGTGTTCCACTCCCTGGCTGAAAGTCTGAAAGTCTTGAGAGGCTGACCTGACATGGACCTGACAGGGAAAACATCTGCAAGAGATATCAGCAGGAGTTGTGGATGTTAAGCACTTTAATTTAAGATAATGCATTTCTATAATACAGGACTGCAAGGAGAGGGGAACCATTAGGAGGGTTGGATGGATATGTCAAAACATACAGTTCATTTAGTCAATTTTATTCCTACAAATACATTTGGAGTTTATTAACATATATAGAGATATTTGGCACTCTGGTTGCAATGAATTTCCCTTCAAGCAAAATAACAGCTCTTTTATTTCTTTTCCTTCTTTGAACTCCACAAGATAAAGGAACACAATATACCTGAAGCATGCAAAGAGGCTTCATGTACCAGCACAACATAAATTCTGGCGTCATTAGCGCACCTCATTAAATTGTCCAAACAGAAAGGTGACGTATGCTCTTGACCATCTGGAGACCTCAACATATAAGGTATCTGAGTATCCTGAGCCAAGGGGAGTAGACTTTTGACTTTACCTTACCTGTTATACTCAGGGCTGGAGTTATTTTGGTTATTTTGATTATTTTGAGAAAGTGAAATTTGCACTAGTTATTCCTGCCTCTGATCTGGCTGTATGTCCAGATCAGGTTTCTTTCACTTGTTTTTGTTTGGTCCCTGAGGATGGAAACCCATGGCTTGGTTGGAGAGTCGTATTTTAAATTACTGGTCACATATAAACTTCTGTAGTCTCACAACATTAAGTAGCCTCACTCCTACAACCATTCATATAAACAGCATGGTCAGAGGTTTACATTTAAGCAAAAACTGGGGCTATTTTCAGCATACTTTCCTTTTCATATTTTGTGAACAATATCCCCAAGATCAAGAACAGCAAATCATACATGAGATCTTCACTGCTCCATCTCAGTGACCAGTTTAGCAATAGGAATATGCTGCAACCTTTAGGGATGTACTATAGCCTATGCACTATGCAAGTTCAAAATGTCTCTGAGAGCTCCTGAGGATGGACCATTGGCAAATAAAAACAGAAATTAACCTTAATGATGCACAGGACAAAACTTTGATGGATACTACATGGTCTTTTCATGGCAGCAAGAATGATTTAAACTAGAGACCAGTCATAAATTACAAAAACACACATGGATTTATTTGAAAGAATTGTGTTATATTTAGATGTCTAGATACTTATAGCCATAGAATATATTAATAGTGCATATGACAGAATTCTGGATTATCTCCTGCTTTCATGTACAAATGGATTTCACATTTGGAGAAATTTGCCAAATAAAATGAAATGCACACAATTATGTTTAATTGTGTACAATTATTGGAATCAAGATTGGGAAAATAAAATTGATTGCCTTTTGAAAGTTATAAACACATCATTCAGAAAAAAAAAGATAATCTGAAAAGAAATTCTAAATTTACTGAAATCCTATTTCCATCTTCTACAACAGCATGAAGACTATTAAAGATTACAAACATGCTCAAATGACTCATTTTAACATCAAACAATTTTTTATATTAAAATAAGGAGAAATTATTTGAAAATGACAAAATATTAAATTTAATGTAATGAAAGAGATCTTCCAAACCCGCCTGGACATCACCCTGTGCCACATGCTCTAGGGGACCCTGCGTGTGCAGGGGGGTTGGACTAGATAACCTCTACAGGTCACTTCCAACCCTAGCCATTCTATGACTCTATGATTCTAAAGTGACTTACGCATTAAAAAATCCTGAAAGCTACTGTCTAGAGATAACCAGGTATAACCTGGGTATCACCTAGAGCATCACCTAAGGACACAGTCTTTTCCTTTTTTCAATTGACACTATCTTCATCTTTGTATAAATAGTTATCACCATAGTAACCATGTGTTCCACCTCTTCATTAATCCAAGAAAAGAATAATGTTAAATTAAGGTCCTCAACAGTTGTTTTCTTCTTTTCCTTCACACATCCTGTTCCACTTTATGAAATTATGAAGTTCCTCAAATACAGATAATGTTTTTTTCCTACTTCATTAGTGTTCAACTTCTTTATAACCTTCACAAATGCTTCTTTTACACTGCTTTTTAAAAATCATTATGATAGACTGAAAAATTTATAATTCCAGAAATGGTTATCAGCCATAGAATTATTGATGTCCTTTTCTTCCTGCTGAGTTCTCCACCTGCCTAACAGTTGATTGCAATGACTTCTGCAATGCTAGGCATATTCCAGCATCTCGTTCATAGCAGTGCTCTGTCAAACTGTGCAGCCTCATTTCACAAATGTCCATTTTCAAGTCTCAGAGAGTGAGACCTTATGTTTCTTTATTTGTCAAAGCAAATTAATATGCCTAAGGAAAGAAAATAGATTGATAAACTTTTCATTAAAATACTGTCAGACTCCTCAAGACATATCATATGTAGCTGTTTGTGGCACACATTTGTTCCTAGTAAATAGAGAATCAGTTTTACTTCAATTAATTTTCTTTGTAATAAGAACTGAAATTCTTTCCAGGATATGCAGTTCTTAGGGCACTTTATCAAAGCAGGTTTCTGTTATAAACATGCTCTTTCTTGTTAGGAATGACACTAATTTTCCAGTTAGCTATCAAAACGAATTATTCCTAAATTTATAGCACAGTCTGCCGTATATGCAGAGATATAGTTCATAAATCTCAATCTCTATCTTCAAAAACATAGAGTGATGCACATGCACTTGCCTAGTCATAGTATGTCACCAGATGTGTTAGATGTGTTATTTTTCCTAAGGGGGAAAAAAAATCTTGAACTCTTTCTCTAAGTGCAAGTGTGTTTATAATCTGAAGAACATACTTCTGTGATTGAATCTTCACCTTCCCTGATAATGTGATAATATTCTAGTCTTTAATTCAAAGTCACACCATATAAATAATACAAATCTGGGGAACAACAGATCAACACTCTCAGTGTTTTGTCTTCCTATTACAAAATAATTTTATCACTGATTCTTTAAAAGCACATAACTAAAAGACATAGTTCATTGTGATGAATAAAGAGAACATATAGTAAAAATTTAGTGGAGTATAATGAGACTATTTATCATTTCAGCATCAGATCATTCGTCTCTCAGTTTCCCTTCTCTCTCTTATGCTTCATTTGGCATATGCTGATGATTCACTGAAATTATTCTTTTGCTCAAATCAAGAAAAACTCTGTCACTCCAGGGCAAAGCACAAAAATTCAAAAGAAATACTTCTGAAGCACTTCTGAGGCTCACTTACTCTCCTCACTGTTGTTCTTCACTGTTTTGGGGAAGGACACATGCTTACAATCACACCTTTGCCCCATTAATAATATGAGCCTTTGCATGCTTTAATCATGACAGCTAAGGCAGCAAACTTTGTTTAACCAGAAATTGTGTTACTGATTTCTCTAGACTTGTAATTTTTTTTTTCTTATCCCTTCCCATTCATGGGTTCATTCTCTGCAGAGCAGACCCATAGTATTCTTCAGTATTGTGATCTTTCATATCAATAATTATTTTCTTGATACTTTTCCCATCTCCATTTTAGTTCAGTTTCTCTCCTTGCTTTTTAACTCTTACTGTTGACTTCTGTTCTTGCAAATATTATCTCTAGTTAAAAGCAAATCATGCAAGCTAGAGATTTTGACTGAATTTTTTTCTGATTAAAATTCAGATTTTACTAAAATAAAAAGTTGTCAGTATAGATATTTGTAGGGGAAAATGATTTATGCTAATAACATTTTGTGTAACATTTTGAGTAATAATTTGTGTAGTGAGTTTATGTAGAACATGGAGGGGGTGAAATAGTCTTCTCCGTCTTTCTATAAATAAAGAAAAATAGTTATTCAAACATGAAATCTAGCCTGTACTTTTTTTCTAGAGGAGCTTCTGTTGTTTTTTCTCACCTGCTTTAAGAAAATATCTGGTGCATCTCTGGATATCATGACAATAATGTATATTATCATGAATAAAAATGTAAGTACAAGCTTATGAAATCAGACTTTAAACAGCAGACTTTAAATTTTTCTGAAATGTTATTTGCAATGTTTTTAAAAAGGCAAGGAAGTAGCTGGAAATAATTAAGGATGTTTTGAGAGATAAAAGAAGTTAAGTTATTCATAAAAATTTAATTCAGTAGAATCTCTATAAAAAGATATGCATTTCTTTTATATTTACATTTACATACACACATGGACATAAAAAACATGTGTCAGTGAGTGAGTATATACCGTTTTAACTTTAACACATTTAAATTCTAAACAGGAGAGTATTTCTTATTCTGCCATCTGTGGAAGCTCAGGTCTTAATGAGTAAAATATCAAGGGTAATTCAAAAATATTACTAAGAATAAAAATGTAAGCATCTTGTACCTTCCTGATGTAACCAAAGGCAAACCGACCATCTCAGTCACAGCTACTGCTGCATTATCTTTATGATTATTTGCTGTTCCTGAATCATCACTACGCTAGCAAGTCAAGGTGCATTCTAGCATGATAATACATAATGTAAATGTTAAATTTTGCAGGGAAGTCAGTTTCTGTTATTCTGTAATACCAGATGTAATACCAGAAGTAAATACTTAAATTAAATATCTAATATATTCAGAGAAGACTAGAAGAGTGAGCTAACCAATTTTTTTCATCAACTCTTATTGATTTCCATACAAATAGAAAATGTATCTTTCATAATACTGAAGTGTCCTTCTTTTTCATTTTTCGAGTTCTGTTGTATTATTGAGAAGAGAGCTATAACCACCCACTTTGAGTGATCTTGCTTTGTGTATTTCAACCTTTGGGGAGAAGTGCAAAACTGAAAAACTCCCTGATGTGCAGCAAAAAAGCACCAACGAAATGGAGCACAAAGATTAAAGACTTCACATTTACCTTCTCGTAACCTCAGTTGAGGGCTAATCATTTCATTTTTGATAAAGGAAGAGGAAGTTGAGCAGCATTTCTGGGAAAGCAGACAACCAGCAAGCCAAAAGTCTGTAAACAACTTTTTTTTTTTTTTTTTTTTTTTGGTCAGAAATCTCGTTTTGTTGAAGTGAATAAATGATTACATGTAGTGTTTAGGGAAGAGTTATTTTATTTTTCAATCTGATGCAGGAAAAAAATGAATTTATATTTTATAGTTTTTAACCAAATGGGTTTTTATTTTCCAAATAGATCTACTTATAATCACTCAGTTTTCTGACCATGTGTCCACAGACTTCATATGTTTATGTGGCCTTTCACCACAGGAAGTTCCACATGGTCTAGCAAAATCAGCTCCATCCTTCTCTGATCTTTCTAGCTCTCCCCAAAACCAAGTCCCACAGATCCACAGGGCTTCTCATCCTCCTCTGCTTATCCAGCCCTGCTCAGTGCTACCCCCACTGCTCTGATCCTGATCATATAACTCTAATCCTGCTGCTGTTTCTGAGACACAGAGACACTTGTGAGTCACAGATATCACTATCCTGTACCAACAAGGAAAGGATTTTTATTGATTTTTTTCCTTTCTATATTCTTAATAGATATCAATAGCTAGGTGGAAGTCAGAAATGAGTCTGAGGTTAGGTGACATTTGGAAGTAAACAGGCCTATATATTGCTTTTGTAGATTACTTTTCTTGTACAGTTAATATTTTGTGCTGCTTTAATCTTTTATATAATTTTAGATCTTTATTCTACTGATATTTTCTATGCTTTTTTTTTTTTTCTATTTTGTTTCTTAATTTTTAAAGCTTTTTATTAAAATGTATATGAATTCAATTTCTTCTTTGGTAGTCTGGTTTATGACTGGAGATTCCTTGGTTTGACAAATATCTTTTATTTTCTTTTAAATCCTTCCTGTATGAGAGTTAGCAATGAGGCAAACACTGAGCAAAAGAGATACAAGTGGTACTGAAAATAAATAAAGACAGGAGCTGTTATTGTTTTCCATAAATAAAATTTTGTAAAAACTAGAGCACTAGCTCAAAAGATGCCTTCCATCCAACAGCTATGCTTTCCTGTCAGTGAAATAAAGTCACAAGCTGTCAGAATCAAGCAAATAAATAGGTAGCCTTCAACTCTTTCAGCACAAAGATGTTATTTGCTTAGCTATTAATATATCTTTACAATGATAGCAGAGAATAAATTAATGAAAGCTGGAAGATAAACAGCATTCTTCCTTTCATCAGACAAAACCTCAGTGAAAGAGCTTCATTCTAATATGTTTTTCCCCACAGCTGCGGCAAGCACAAGGTCAGTTGTGTTGATTCAGTGGATAGGTGATAAGTTGTTAGGCTGCCATAGCTCAGCTGTGTGCAGTTGTGTATCCTGGACTTCAGCTTATTAACACAGTGCTTCCGGCTGTCTCAACCATTGTGCTACTAATTCCTCAGTTATGCTATTGGTATTCCAGATTTGTGCTGGGCAGACCCTTGTATAGCACTAGCCATATCTGATCCAATCACTGTGGCTTTATAGTAGTTCATATAGTGGAGAACATCAGTAGCTGTCAACTTTTATGAGCCACAAATGGATTATAAAGTGGATGATTATAACTTTATTATATATGCATAAGCCCACTAACTCAGAAAAATAAATTATTGTGCTTTTCTGCATGCTTAGAACATCACAGACACCAGAATATACAAACAGCTGCTTTAATGCCCAAAAGTAAACATTATGTCTTTAAATCTTTATAGAAATTCAAAATCTCCCTTCAGTGTGCTTTATGTCATAATAACATCTTCAGGGAAACTTTAATTCTTTCAGGTTTTAATCATTTGGTTAAATCTTAGAGAGCCTCATGAAAGGCTATAAAATAATGAGAACGCTCGTAAATAAAGCAAAACCAAACAAGCACTGGTTTTGGTGGGAAGTGGGAATGTATTCAGGAGATAATTATACTTGGTATTGTCAGAATTTGACCTATTAGAGCATCAAAAGCTATTATGTACATGACTGAACAAGGGAACTCTGACTTAATCTTATAACAGCTTAATAAATTATAACTTGTACAGTAAACTATAGCACGTGGGATTTAGTTGCCCTTAGATTATATATTCAGAGCAACACAGGTTAAAAAAAGTAGGCTTTTCTACTCGCTGAGCAAAAAATTAGAGACACTAAAACAACTTTTGTAAAGTCCTCCCTTCTTGCCCTGTAGTTATACTGTCAAACCAGATCAGTCTATAATTAGAGAGTGCAGGGACCAGTGAGTAATTCACATAAAGATATAGTGGAAGCAGCTGGAGAGTTTTCTTTATTTTTGCTAGCTGGTAGGAATACTAGATGTTCTGATGCTATTCCTCAGATTGCAAATATTGGCACTCCCTGCTCAAATATAACCACAGAAAGAAAATACAAAAGAAAAACGCCCACTATAAATGCTGTATCTGTTCCTACAATATTTGCAATTTATATATTCACAGTAAGCATGACCATACTTCCAAAATAAAATTCCCTTGTCACTGCTGTAATGATTGATTTATATTTGTGACCATTAAATAATGGTCACAATCAAAGCCAACAATTTAGAAGTTGCCTTAGCATTGTTCTTGTTGCCTTCTCTAAGATTTTTCAGTAGTTTTGTATAAATGTATTAGGAAAAAATGGACAACTGCATTATTATTCACTAAGACCTAAGGAAACAACTTGGATAATACCTTCACTCTTACTTTCTCCATCAAACCAAACAATATGTACTAAATGCTTGGTTACTGGACTGTCAGATTCTTCCTGGTAAGCACAAAGCTTGAGTAAATATTGTGCAGTTACAGACAGCACGGATATTTTGACGGATTAGGTAAGAAGGATGGAAAGCTGGCTGGAAAGAATTGTCTAAAATATGTTAACGTAAGATTAAAAAAAAAAAAAAAGTAGATTGTCCCACCCAAAGTCAAGACAGTTGGTATGTATTGCTATGTATGCATGTATTTCAATGAGTTCTATTGTTTTTACATAGATATATAAAATCTGTTGGTTCTCATGGGTTATGTACTTTGGTGAAACCCAGCTCAGTGCCAGGAACTAGCTACAAGATCAATGTACCTTTGAAGTGGTGCCTAGGTTTTGTGTTGATCTTTGATAAGAGGATAAATTTCACTCTGTGCTGCCCACAGACATAAAAGGCATGTGTTTGTCTTGCCTTAACATCTTTGATATTTACCTACTGGTTTGTTTGAGATATCAGGTATAAAGATGACCATATCTTTCTGACTATGTTGAAAAGGAGAAATATTTGTGTTTAAAATAAAGCTCAAACCTAGGCCAAAGAGACAACTCTTGTTGAACCCTTCTCAGAATGGTGCAAGAAGGCAATATAGGTGAGCTGATGTAACTCCACTGTAATAAAAGTGTATAATAAATAATCATGATTTGTCAGTCCAGAGGCCAAAATGTAGGGTGTCATGATTCTACTGAAATCAGACATTGCCCAGTGATCACGTGTCTGCAGTGCAGAAGTAAATGTCAAAAACACTAGTTCTCCTGCCATGCCCAGTTTCGTGTGATTGAAGCTGATGCCTGAGCTGAACTATGACCTTTCTAAGGTAACATTACTCTTCTGTTGCTCACATTGCATTCCTGGAGCCCTTGTCTTGCTGTGTCTTAATTTGGAGAGTATATTACAGAAACAAACATGAACATTTTAGATGTAAGCATTGCTACTGTCCAAAGGAGAGTTTATAGTCCTAGACAGTCCTAGTTCTAGACAGTGTGTATCTTCCACAAAATCAGTAGATTCAATCTTCCTCATCTCATCTTTACATTGTCTCATCAGCTAAAGGATTTTGGAGAACTCGTTAGTTGATGGACAGTGGACAACATAGGTTGCCTGCAGAAGTTGAGTAAACAAGGCTACCTCTGCCTGTAAACCAAACAGGCCTTGATCTAGCCTTTGAGCCCACAGCAAATAGAGCAACCAAGGTCATGTCACACAGCTAGGATCCCTTACCCTCCAAAGCAAAGTGACCCTCCAAAACTGTGTCACCTTTTCTTTTGTATTTTCTTCTACGGTTGAATTTGACAGTAGATCCCAATCTGCCGTAATTCACAAATGATTCTTACCAGAGTTCCTTCCAAAGGCTACCTGAGATGGTCAGCCAAAGCAGAGCGATGGAGCTGCTTTACTTCTAACGCTAATAATTAAGTGGAAAGTAGATCCTCTCTTCGTCTTTAGTAATAGTGTTGTTATCAACCTCTAAAACATTGATCTAAGTGATGAAAAGTCTCACACTGAAATTACTTCAGAAACTGATTCGATTATTTACTCTGTATTTCTGCTCTCCACTAAGTTCAAGAACCTTCTAGGATATGCACTTAAAGAATGCGAGCCTGAATCGTAGCACTGAATATCTTCACTAGCTTCAGATCGAAATAATTCCCAATGTGTCAACTACCAAGCTGTGCTGCAGTGATGTGAAGCTTGCTCTGTAGGATACTCAAGAAGCTACTGCAGCCGTGTCCAGATCTCTTGTGGGATGGTTTAGTCTGCTTCTCCTGGCTTAGTTCTTTTCTCTATCATCTCTCCACCTTTTCTAGTCAACCTTATTTCTTTGAGGGAAACGTGTCCTCTGAGTTTCATATGAAAAAAGAGGCCTTATTATGCTTGCATAAGGAAGGCAGAATATTTTTACCTGTGTACCTGTTAAGACACCAATCATACTGGATTTATGATATTATCACAGCACAGTGTGTTTGGTTGACTGATATTAATTTACTTTAGGAACACAGCATTAAAAAAATTACTTTGTGAAGGAGCTAGATGAAGTATGCCATAATGTTTAATGTTGTTTGTTTCAGTGCTTGAATTAGTTATAACTAGGTCTATATCACCTTCCCGAAAGATGGATTTATGGGTGATATAGCTTCAGGGCAGTTTCTGTTTATCTTTTGCCTAAACAGTGAGAAAAATACTATTCAAAGAATGCAGCAATAAGAAAAATAAATGAAATTGTTTATGATAGTTTCCTGATTTAATTGTCCTCAATGTTTTACTATGTGGACTGCTGCATTATCAAACCAAATTGCTTCACTTGTCCTAAAAATCTTGCAAATATTAGTGAAACAGTACATATGTAAAACTTCCAGTTTTATGGTGAGGTAGGCTCACCTCTCTGTGTAGATTATCTGTATAGTGGTACAGTGGATGTTGGCTGACTCCACACCATGAAAACGCAACTCTGTTGCTCCCTTGGCTGTATAGGGTCTGCCATCAGTACTACCTCTTATATATCACAGCGACGGTGAACAAATGAACTGTGCAGGATCTTACCCAGCTCCATGAAGGCCAGGCAGCTCTAAAGTGCTTTCCTAGAACAGGTGCCTGTAAGGACACAGTGGACAGGCAATCAGTTGTCTCCAGACTGAATGACTTATTAACCTATGGTTTTCACAAGCCTTCATGAATTTGGTGGTGAAGTGAGGGATGGCAGTGGGCGAGTGAGAGGAAGGCAATAAGCAGGGTCTTCACCATGTTGATCAAAATGTATTAATTAATTCAGGGGTAGAGCATGACAAGTGCTCAAGAGCTTGAAACTGGTGCTGTATATCCTGGAATTCAACTTCCTGGGAATACAAAAATGTGGAATGGCACTGGCACATCTCTGCATAGCTATCACTCCGCAGTGATCAATGGATAGGAACAGCATCACTGAAGTTTTTAGAAGGTATCTTCAGAAGTCATCTGTCCTTTAGTATAGCCGTCGGGAGCTGGAAGCAACAGTCCTGCATAAGATTGTTTAACCAGAGATTGACTTCTGCCAGTATTAGGACAGGTTTGAGTATTCCAATATTTCCCACAAAGTATGCTACAGACTAGCCAGTTAGTTTATTCCTTTTAAATATATAGTATAGAGTTACCTTTGGATCCCTCTGGAATCAATGTAGACTGAAAGGCATCATGAGAATACAATCCAGCTCTCATAAACACTGTTTAAAGTACAAGGAATACAGAAAGAAATCTGCAACTGCAACAGTGCACAGAGCAGCATAGCTTAACTTCAAATGAGTTTCTAATACATCTGTCCCTGGGAAAATTAAGATGAGGAAAGCTCTTAAATTTGAGTTTCTATGCATTTATTACAATTTCAGAACAGGTATGAGGTCTCTCAGGATCCACACTTGTTTTTATTGCCTTGTGAGATACAACAGCAGCTAGTGAACATGCAATAAAAACTTTAGCTTTCTTCTGAACAAGTGGTTTTCCAGATATTTTGTAAGGATAAGAATAATTTTTTTACAAGGATCTGCTCTACAAAAAATATATATATATTATATATATAAAAGTCTGTAAGAGAATAAAGTTTAAATAAATTAGAATCCCAGAAGCAAGGATAATCAGAAGCTAAGAAAGTCTTGTGCCTGAACACAGGAACAGAGTTTGAAAAATCCAATGAGAGACTTCAGGCACATCACAAAGTCTTTCCCTCTCCATCCTCCAGCTGTAAATTTGAGATAATTTTTCTTCTCTAATTCTCCATGAGGTTATAGCATAAATTCATTAACATTTGCAAGGAATTCAGATGCTGCATGAATATCTAAGAGCAAAATAGAAAACTGCCTGTAGTGAATGGACTCCTTTTATGTAGATAAATCTCAATCCTTTTTATATTTCCTATGGAAATTTAAACCTAATTTTGGATATGAATGCAAGGATAGGAAATTGGTTCTTTAAGTTTTGTGACTGAAGATCGTTAATAACTCTAAAGGTTGGAATGGACTAATAATCTCAGCTTCTGTCTCTGTTCCATTGCTTGCTATTTTTTCCTTTTTTGCTACTCTTCTTATTTACTATGTGTTATAAGAAAATTCTTCTATGCAATGTTAAATTGAGTTATTTTAATGATACTATTTTTAATAAAGCTTAAAGATAAGCAGTGAAATCTTGGTTTAATTGAGATGAACAGGGATTTTTCTCTTGATTTCAAAAAAAAAAAAAATCACACAATAATCAACACTGGATACAAGGAATCAATACAGGATCCTTTAGATCTTTCAAAAACTTTGTTATTTCTTTGATTATGAGAATGCCTTGACTTGCTGCAAATCCTAGCAGGAATAGATGGTTTCAAAATCACTCTTTGAAGGATTCTTCTTCTACTCTTCTAGAAAAAACCCACAATCTTCTTCTAGAAACAATCAGAGCTCTCTTGCTGGAGGAGAGTGATCTCACACACTTGCAGTTTAACTCCTTTGTTCTCTAGCAATAAATGAAGGTAATTTTGAAATGGCATTTGATCTTTCTGCTTTTGAAGATGAATGGCTGTCCATGGACAAATTACAGAACACTTGCCTCAGTGTATCTACAGGAGGTCTGTCCATCTCTTCCTAAATAAATAAACAGAACTGTTTGTAAATTTTTCAGTGTAACTGAAGTTCCAAGGTGGAAGAATATGTGGCAGGTGAATATGATGGAGCCAAAATTCACCATAGAAAGATATATTTAGGTCTAAGATTTTAAAGGGCAACGAGAACTAAAAAATAACTATAATAATGTTGAGATAGCTAGACTGTTTGAAACAGAGCCAATAAACCACCACTTTCCATTCCATTGTTTTCATGCCTTTTTCTTCCAAAGAATCACTTTGAAATAAGCAAATAGCTGTTTACTTTGGGTCTTTCACAGACACAAAAGCTAAATACATATCACACGTATCACAGAGACATCCAGAGTACTTTCCTGTATTTCATAGCGGGATCATCTTCTTGCATTCTTTCTGCCATGAAAGATTACTCAAAGAAAGATATTCTCCAGCCTCATCAGAATTAAAGTGTGTGTAGTCTTCATGTGCAAATATAATTTTGAATAATTGTGTGACATTACCATGTATTTTATGTTTCAGTTGATTGACTCATCACCTTTTTAGACTCATATCAATGTAGTGCAGGTTTTTGCCTGATTTCAGTGTAAATTTAGTTTTCAGTATAAATCCATAATAAGCTGGGCCAATTTGACTAAATTTGTAAACTCTTCAAATTTAATATAATCAGTTCTACATGAATAGGCATTTTATTTATTTATTTATTTAAATGTGAATGCATTTTCAAGTGTCTAGTCGTTTTTAGGGACTGATTTGACTGATATTGTTTTTTACAAAATGAACTGGATCCTGTCAATGTAAAATACAAGACAGAAACTAAAGGAGTTGGGGAGAACTTAAGAGGAATATAAATATTTTAACTAGAAATGCACAAATGTAAAATTTCCCACTACTGAGAAAGGCCTGAGATCCAGACTCCATTTTGGCTGATTTCCACTGATGGTGCTTCATAAGACTTACTCATGAGGAGCATACAACCCCAGAAAACCTAAAGTCCTCCCATTATTTCAAATTAGTCTTCAAATCAGAACTCAAAGTAAGTCCACTGTGGACGTTTACCCAGAAGTTATTCCTAGGGATGCTCATTACTGTTTGGGTGTGAGGGTCAGTCTCCCAAGTTTTGTTTCACACAGGAGCACCCTGCTATCTGTTTTATGCTACATGTCATTTTGCAATTTTGTCACCAAGCATTTAATATCCTGTTCTGCTAACTGCTACCATTACCCGACTTCTCTGCCTTTCACCTTTGATTGATCTAAGTGACCTTTATGAGAAGGAAATATCTGGGGATGGTAGTGACTATGATGAAAATAAAACCATTCAGAAAACTGGTGACAAGAACACATGTTCTAGAAGATTTGCATCAAGCTTTCAGCCTTATGAGTTGATAAGATCTCCTAGAACAGTGACTCATTTCAAGAATGTCTGAACAAGATCACCAGACTGTTGCAAGATTCAGTCTCATAAGACCAAAATCAGAACATAGGTCATACCTTGAGCTTTATTTTTAAAAGTAATTGGAATTCTCAGCTTCCAGAACCTCCAGTTGCTCAAAGGTTCTTCTTCTCCAGTTAAGTAATGATCCTAAAGATATTATTCATGCCTCTCCATCCCCTGCATTTTCTACACTCTCCCTGTGCACTTTGATGAGAGCTCCTTTGGCATCATAGTGTGTATCGGAGTAATTAGGAAAACATAAGGGGAGTAGTTAAATCAGGAAGCAGAATTATCTTCTTCTACATAATTTTTTCTTAGGCAGGATACACAAGCCAGTAAGGAGGTAGGGTATTTTACAGCCAGGACTCTGGTACAAGAAAAGTTTAGAGGCCTTTTTCTTATATGACTGCCCTGTCATATAAGGACATATAAGGACAGAAGGAAAAGCCTTCTGTGAAATCTGCTCACATCTACTGCATGCAGAGAGTGGAAGAGGAGAGCAGTAAGAAGGAAAGTATGGAAAGGTATCAAAACTACCCTTATCTTTTTATTTTTAATGGAGAACATTTTGACACATGCCAAAATGCAGTAACACCAGAAAAGTAATGATTAGTTCAAAGTTCAAAGTCTGTCAACACAAGCTAAAATTAATCCTGGCAAAGGAAGGTGAATTTCCACTTACATCCTCAAAATCAGTGACGTTTCTCTTCTCTACAGTAGACACAGTCCAGGAGACTTTTAGGATCTTGGGACACTTAGGCATGTTTTACAGCAGATAGTTTAAACTCATCTGTTTTAACAGGCATTTACAATGGAGAGGAGACTGAAATGCTTGTGAACGAGGAGGAGTGCAGAGCTACTGTGCAGTAGGGCGGCAGTCAGTTGCCATTTTAAAATCAATGTGCACAACTGAAATTATAAGGTGTTCACAGCTAGCAAACAGGTATGCTTCCTTGCTTACACTGCAAGAGACTAAAACACACATATATGAAGTAGGGTCAAAGCAGACTGACAGCATACAGGTGTTTGGTGCTAGTGCTGCATTGCTTCCTCTAATGTTGGCCACAGTCTCCCTGGAGAATTCCGCAATCATATCACGTGCCATTGGGACACAAACTTGCCCTATTTAACATTACAAAACAGATGTAAACTGAGTTTTTAGGAAGTGGTGCTATTCATTATTGACATAGAGATCAAAGCATGACACCCGTGTCACATGTAAAAAGGTCTAAACAGAAAGCTAAACCAATTGCAGTGTCTGAAGCAAGTAAAGAAGAGCAACTTCTTGCAACCATTTCATAACACTTTTAATAAGCAACCATTTGAAACACAAGATTTTACACTGAAGATGAAAGACAACCTCGTTTCATTAAGAGCATTACTTTATGCAATAAGAAATAGCACCAACTATATCAAAGTTATGATTATTTATTACTCCTCATACCTAATCAGCTACTGGCCTATTCCAGGTAGACTGGAGGTAATAAATTAACAGACACCCATCCAATCTGTTCTTGGAAATATCACGTTGTTGGGCGTTAGGAGGTTCTTTAAAGGAAGTTCAACATTTTTACAGTGAACTCACATGGCCACGGCTTAAATTATTACCAAGCAGAGGAGTAGAGATCTGGTGTTTAAGAACTAATGAGCAAACATATTCCTTTTGTACTATATAATTATATTCTTACCCTTGATGATAACTTGTGCATTTTCTTTTCTTATAATTATTGTCTGTAGTTACTGAAAGCAAGGTATTTCTTCAGGTGAATTTATTAGGTTCTATACCGCTCTTCAAAGTTATTTCTGCTATTAAATTTCTGTCGTCTTGGAAGGCCCGAGAGGGATTTTAAATATCCAAACAAGTGAGAAATCATTTCTCAGTCTTTTTTAAATGACTTTACTCTTGGCAAGGTGTTCTCCATATTTGTATGTTTAAAAGATCTCCAGCCACTTCCCTGGCCATGAGCTAGTCAGTGTGCTCTCCAGTCTGGATATTTGTGCTTGTAAAATGCCTGTGGCTGAGGCTGTAGATGCTACTCTTGTATAGGGGTCAGGAAACCTCATTGACACCAGGACTCTTCTTGGAATTACCTCTGCCCAGGTACATGGCCTCGTCCCCCAAAGCAGAGAGGCAGTGCAGTCGAGGGCGGGCTGACACCAGACTGTGACCTGTGTACACGGCAGGTTTGTAGATGCTTGGCTCTACTAAGTGGCAGCACTGACCCACGTTTCCTCACACCACGTTGCTCACATTGCTAAGCCTGTGTCCACCAGCTTACACGTGAGGCAAGTCTGGACTCAGTGAAGTTCAGGCCAATATGGGATATCCACAAGGTAGAGGTCACTAGGTGCTCTTAGAAGAGTAGTGGGGGCTATGGAGTGACACAACTTCTCCTTTGACAGAAAGGAGAAAAATGATACTCACTGTGAATCCTAGATGAGGAGACTCTGGACCCCAACCCCATTTTGCCTGCTGTCAATCCAGCATGGTACAATCAGCTGGTACAATCTCATAAACTATATACATATAAGAGGTTCTGGTTATAAGCTGTCTGAGTTCTATTCATACTATGGATGAAATAGGAGCAACTCATTTACAACTTAGGCATTTTTTTGCAGCTGTTGTATAGGGTAATCCTTTCACTCTTTGTAGTCTTTTATGCTTTTTAATGGAAAATGCCTTAAACCAGAAGAAAATTCTGGAACTGAGTAAAAGAGGACCATTCCTGTGGCCTCCTAGATTTTCTAAAAGGCAGGGGAGTTGTGATCATCTTTGAGAGACAGAAATATGTTTTCTATGTGCAACGGAAGTCGAAATGTAGCATTGATTTGAGAACTTACTTGGCACTGCTGAAACGAGACCATTTTTTTCAAGTACCTCAGAGTCTGAAGCTTTAGGTTATGTTACTGCTAGTACCCAAGCTCTCCAACATCTTCTGCATTCACACGTAGCTTAATCAAGCCTTATCTTCTTTCTGTGTTAGGGATAAACTCCTGGCTTGAGTACCTGCAACACTCACACTCAGCTATCCTAGGAAAGAGTATTGAGCATTTTGTACTCTAAAATTGATCTTCAAAGTAGGAGAGTATTATCACTCTTTCACAAGTCAGAAACTAACAGCCTGTGTGACCTGACTTGTATGAATATAAAGGTGAAAACTAAGCAGAGATTCTGTTTTCCAAGGCCTGTGCTTGTGTTTTGGAGGGGACATGTAGTAACATGGGATCCCGTAGTTTGGACAAGGGAAAATGACAAGCAAAACAATGCTCATCACAGAACCACATCCTTGTAGTATTCTTGATGAAAATCCATGCTCGAGGAAGAAGCTGTAACCCAGAAAACCAAATGGACATCAATATTGACTCCACTGCGTGGAGGAATTTGCTGCAAACGATTTCTTTAGCAGCTCAGGGCAAAAGAAGATGAGAACAGGAACTTTGAAATTGAAAAGATAACACTCCAGCAGACCTAAACAGTTTAATTTTGCACCAGTACAGGGGACAGCACTATGAATAATGTAGGCAGCACTTCATTTGGGAATGAAAGGAATTATGGACATGTGATTATCAAAATACCTGCAAATGCTGTTTGAATAGAGGGGGAGGGGAACTCTGTTTTGACTTATAAATCAGGATCTTAGTTGCTGTGGAAATGTTGCTTCTCTGTGCAAACAAAACTCCGTCTCTGTGGCTTGAGGATTATAGAATAATTAAGAATAAACCTAAACCAGGAGAACCCAGTCAACTGAAACCTTTGGAGGAAAAATGTATGTAAAAATTTGGTTTAAAAATAGTTGAGCAGTAGTTTATGAAAACACAAGCAGATTTGTTCTTTTGTTGTTTTCATTTCACTGGGAAAAAAAAAAGAAACTTTAGAAATACTCCACAACTGGAAAACATGACATTGAGGTTAAAACAATCACAAGCAGCTGTGTCTCTCTACTGCGCCTGCCTCTGGCTCCTTGGATAGATGTCGTGGAGAAAAAGCTTTGAGGTGCCAACTAGCAGGTGATAGAAAAGGCCAGGGAAGGAAGGGGATAAAGACTACAGCAATTCAGAGTGGAATATTATAGGATTATAGGATGGATTTGAATCCACATAATAAACCAATCTTGCTGTAATCGATTATACCCTACAAATAACAATTTTCTTTCTTTAGCACTGCAAACTACATTTAAACTGCAAACTACAGTTTAAATACACCTATCTTCAGTGCACTGAGCTGGAAAGAGCAAAATAGAGAGAGTTACAATTTACTAAATACCACTACACTGTGTCCAATATTTACTGACTTTATCACCATGTGTAAAGTATTGCATAAACAGGTTGAACCAGTGCATAATAAAGCAAGAAATTTGTACTCAGTGTGGCTGCCACTCTACAGTAAACAACCCTGGCCTAATCACCAAATATTATGAAGCCCTGGGAACAGTTTTTGGAAGACACAACATAGTATTTTGTCCAAATGGCTAAAGCTGTTGACTGTGGCACTGCAGTAGTTCGGATTCCTCAGGGAAATCTGCCTGCTTCCTGACACTCATGTCTTTGGCTAAAGAGGGGCCAAAAAAAAGCACCAACAAGTGGACAAATGTCAGGATTATGTAATCAACCACCTTATTATTTGTTCTTTTTTTTCACCACTTCTGCAAAGGTCTAGAGAAATTCTTATGACATATGTGAGTCATGAGGGAATGGCTCACTTCTCTGGAAGAGGACATTGATTTAACAGTGGTGTCTCACTGATGTAGAATTTTATATGCCTCCTCTAACTATTGAGCAATAAGGAATATCAGCCTCCCACAACTGCTGACATGTAGCTGAATCTTTAAAAAAGAAATCAAAAACAAAAAATCAAACAAAATCTTCTGGACTCTACTTGCTTTTTTTTTCTTTTGTGAAAGGCCAAACATTTTGTCCTCATAGCACCTACCCAGGATTTCTGTGTTGAATCAATCAGCATTGCTCTTAATCATTATATTATCTCTCCAGAGTAATTATCTGTCTCTCTAACTAACGTACATAGCAGACTAATAAATGCAAGGTAGAGAAATCTCAGATCCCAGATCACCCTGGGATACAAAATTCTTTGTATCCCTAAATCCTGAGATCCTTGGTATCTCAGCCCAACTAATCACACAGGCTTCCTGAACTGAGCTGTTCATGTTGGCAGGGCTCTAATCTAGGTGTGGCAGATGTTTCCAGGTGACTTCAGAATGTTGGCTTGGGGTTGGCAATCTAGAAAACTCGAAATAATGTCTCTAGTGCCCTTCACAATGTAGAGAAGTAGAGGCAGAAAAGTATTGAGCTTCAATTCTCTCCTCTATCATCTTCTGAATCATAATATATGTTATGAAAGAGTCCTCAGAGCTTTGTATAACCCAAATTCTGACAGAGCTGAGGAAATTAACATGCTGCAATATCTCATAACTCAGAACAGCAAAGGTATTGGTAATGGAGTCATCATGAATGAGAGGATCTCTTTATCAGAATTGCCTCTGCCTTTGATTATAAAATCTGTTCCATATCCTAAAGTTCAGAGACTTTTTTTTTTTGGTCTGTGATTTTTTTTTGTATTTCTGATTCTGCAACATAGAGTACAGTGTTTATTTTTCTCCTGTATTCTTGAGGCAACTGGAAAAAGTATGAGATAAAGGCCAGAAAGTTTGGGGAAAGTATTGGTAAAAATGATTTTGTCTAAGCTTACAGAAACTTTTCTAATTTATGAGACAAAGAGCAGACCTAAAAAAAAGTGGTAAAACTGCAACATCAAGATATTAATAGTAAATGTATTATTAAGAAATGTTGTGAAATGAAGAATCAGCTGGATTTTATTGCAGTCTTAAACCATTCCAGATCTCTGTGACATCCCTGCCTCAGTCCTCTGCCAACCTGCTTCAAGGCTCAAAGCAGCACATAACCGAGCTTCGCAACTCATCCAGTTTGTCCTTGTTTCCAGGCTGTCAGGGTGCCGGTCAGTTCATGGTCAACAGTACGGGAGGCAGCTGACATGTCCAAAAAATCAGCAATGACACCTGATCTTCATCCATCACTGACAAAGGATTATTAGCCAACACAAATATGTGCTGTGACTTCTGTATCCAGTGGTTTGTAAATAGCCATGCATTATGGACTAGATTTCAAACAAGCTCAGTGTTGGCTTATCCAAAAGGAAAAATAGAATATAGCTACAACAGAGCTTTAATGTGTGCTGACATGAATAAATTCAGTGCTCATAGCACATGTGGAGAGTAGAATTATCTGACCATCCATTGTAGGATCTGGGATATGACAGAGAATTTAGATGCAAAATCCTGCAGGGCAGAGATATTTAAGGAAACAGCGAAGATGAAAGTGATATGTTTCACTGTGTCATAAGTCCCTAGTTTTAAATTTGGATTTATTAGACCCATTTGCTATGGGAGAAATGTTCAGAAACATTAAGTCTCTGTTTCAAATCGATAGTTTTCTAGCAAATTTTCCTGTTGTGTAATAATTCTCCAAATCACTCAGAGTTCAGGTCATTTATGTCTCTAAGAGCTTTTTTGTGTGTTATTTAGTCTCAGTAGGGAAGTAGAGCTATTTTATGCACTAAAGCAGAAGATAAAAGAGGAACTCTTCTTTGCAGGAGGAGAGCAAGGAAGCTCTGTGTATTTGTCTGTACTGTAAGATTAGAGCTCCTTTAGGGATGTTTAGTGGGGAGCAGATCACAGAATCACAGAATCGTTAGGGTTGGAAGGGACTCTAGAGATCATCTAGTCCAAGTCCCCTGCTCCTGCAGGGACACCTAGAGTATGGGGCACAGGGTGGCATCCAGGCAGGTTTTGAAGAACCCCAGAGAAGGAGACTCCACAACCTCCCTGGGCAGCCTGTTCCAGGGCTCCATCACCCTCACAGGAAAGAAGTTCTTCCTCACATGGAGATGGAACTTACTGTGTTCTAGTTTAAAACCGTTGCCCCTTGTCCTATCACCAGCCACTACRGAAAACAGTAGTTTTCCTCCCTACAATCATACCTCAAGTATTTATACATATTGATTAGATCCCCTCTCATCCTTCTCTTCTCTAGGTTAAACAGACCCAGCTCGTTTAACCTCTCCTCATATGGTAGGTGCTCCAGTCCCTTGATCATCTTGGTCGCTCATTGCTGAACCCTCTCTAGGAGCTCCACGTCCCTCCTGTACTGGGGAGCCCAGAACTGCACACAGTACTCAAGGTGCAGCCTCAGCAGGGCTGAGTAGAGGGGCAGGATCCCCTCCCTCCACCTGCTGGCAATGCTCCTCCTGATGCAGGCCATTGGTATACCTAACCTCTTCCTCAAACTCTAGTTCCCTCAGTCCCTTCTATCTCAGGTATGAAATCTCCCAGTTCTCCCTGAATCAAACGTCTCTGAACACTTTCCATGCTGAATTTCCCCTTGCATCTAAAGGCAGTCTTTACCATTTCAAAGCATTTTCTACCTATGTCTAAACCACCCATCTTCTTTCCCAGCTCTTCCTCCTTGGAATTGTCTCATGTCTTCGAACTGTTTTTCCATACCTTTCTTAATCTTTACTAGCCTGATCTCCAGAGCCAGTCCTCTCAATCCCCACATTTCTAGACTACTAGTTTTTGTACCCCAAGCCTCTCTTGGGGCTCCTACCTTCTTTCTTCAAACTCTTTATCCAATATGTTTCTAGACCTTAAATTCCCCCTCTATTCTGCACTGCTGTTTCCTCTCCAGTTTCTCCTTTGTTCTACATCCTCAACTCAGTGTTCCCACTCTTGTTCCTATCCCATTCTCTGTATATTTACTGAACAGTTCTTCTGATATATTACTCTTCTATTGACTACCACAATTTAGTACTGTGATCTCATCAACCAGTGTCTCCAACAGAGACTCGTGTTCTTAGGTTCCTCTCATAGAAAATAAGCAGAAATCCTGGACACAGACTGTACTTATCAGAAATCAATATTGGTGAGACCTTGAGAATAGAATACATGTATAGTTTAGCTGAAGATGTATATAAAAGCTTTCTTTTTTCTCCATTTGGAAGGTTTTTGAATAATAATTTGGAAGTTCATTCAATAAAATTTCTTAACATAAAACAATGTCCCCAAATTTAAAGCTCTCATCAAGAATAACTATGAGGACAGGGAAAAGATAAAGATGAAAATAAGTGTTTTATGAAACAGGAAGTGACACTAATTATTCTGTAAAAGAAGCAGAAAGTGATTAGTAAATTCTATGCATTTTTGTTATTATGTGGCTGCCTGAACACACACAAAAAAAATCATTCATATACTGTTTAACTACATATTATTCCTACTTAATTCTGAAATACTCAGAATTAGTGCTTAATTATATACCTGAGCATCAGTAGATTCATTTTAAGTTCACAAAACAACTTATAATTACAGTAGACTTGTATCTGATATACATGAGAATAATTATATTGTAATTATATCTAGAATCATTAGATGAAAAATAAGTTTCTCAGTATTATGCCAGAATAATTATTAAGGCAGTTAAAAATTTTACTTTTACTTTTTAATTTTACTTAATTTTACTTTTAGTTATATCTTCATTAAATTCTACTGACCAATTTAAAAAAATGGAAAAGAAATGCACATCAATTCAAAAATGCCTTTTTACCAAAAAGACCTGAATCTAAGAATTTTTCAGTCACATTATAACTCTGGAAACAATGATTCGTGTCTGGCTTCTGGAAGTAAATGAGAGAGAGATGTTCATAGACATGAATTTTATCATTTAATCCAAGACTGAAGCTTATCTTAATGTATGTTAATGACTGATACAACTTCTGTATTTTACTCCCATTTCTCTGGACAGCTGAAGTTCTAAGTGCATTCTTAGAATTGACATAGACTGGTCAGCTCTAGGTCTATCCACCTTATAAGCATAGTCATGTTTCCTGAATGGCACGTTCTCTGTCCCTCTGAGTTGAGAAGCCTGATCCACTGTGCAAGAACACACCACGTGAAATGCAAGGTGGTAAGTGTAATCCTGCATTTCAGGTGGTGTGCTCCAAATTTTAAGTGGGAAAAATCATGTTTCAGAAGCATGAAACCACTTGAAAAGTGTCCTTTAAGTGTTCCCAAAAGGGTCAATATCTCATTTTTATGGTCTAATCTGCAGTCTTAATGTCCTGGTGAGCTGAGAACAGAGGAGATTCCTGTCATCCTGGATCTCAGGGCTAGGAAAGCAAGAAGCTGCATGAATTAGGCAAAGGTGGGGAGAGAAGACCATGATGCAGAATATCAGAACCAAGAGTTAAGAGCACTTATATGTAAGTATCTTGTTCTGAGACTTTTGATGATAAAGCTAATAGTGAAACAAGAAAGAATAAACGGAAGTGCAAGTGATCTGACAGCTTTTGAGAGTGAGAGGAAACCTCCTGAAACAGAGACATTGGAAATTAATCCAGATATATTTGCTGTGATGTGTTTCTGAAAAAACATAATTTGGCACCATCTGAACCATAATCCCAATCTAATGCCAAGAGAAAAGATTTCATTTTACAGGAGAGGGTAATGGAAGAAGGAATATATATATACTTTTTAACTGCTTTCATTCAGTCAATTATATGACAAAAGGTTTTTTATCTATATTATCACGTGAAAGGTTGAAAAGTCACTCTGAAATATGATTTTTCCTGCTTAAAATTTTGAATATGTAAGACATAGCAAATTAAATCTATTGATCATGAAGGTAATTCATTGCTTACAAATTTTGCTATATTTGCTCTCTACAATCTATTAAAAGTCCCTCCATGAAAAAAAAAAAAAATCAGAATATCCAAATCTGGTTTTTAAAAATTTTCCTTGGAACTATGAGATTTGGTTTTATTTCCCTTTTCAAACAACAGGAATTCAAATTCATTTCTCCTCTTATTTTGATATTAAACAGTCACCATATAAGATGAGCAAACATTGCTGGAAGTAGTAGCAGCATCAAGAACACTTTCCTCATCCTGATATCTGAATTCTGTAATCCCTAAGTGTCAGAGTCAAGTTCTGTTGTGTCCTTGTTATGTTTCAGTTAGCATTTTTTTCTATGTCATGTTCAGCTTCAACCTTGCCTCTCAAAAAAATTCAATGAGGACCACGGAATAACCTTCATCTAAATATCATGATGCTCACCAGAATAGTGAAGCATTTGCCTTTTAAGTTTCTCAGTCTAAGGAAGCAAGACTGACAGACTAGATTTCATATTTTTTCTGGAAACACTCAAAAATGTTTAGATCTTATCATATTATGAACAGAGTTTCACCAGCTCCCTTCTGTTTGCTTTACAAAAATGTTCTGTGAGCAGCTCACTGTTCTCAGTGTTTGCTAGGAATGTTCTGAGAATATTTTATAAGTTAAAGAGGGATTTAGAAGGAAAAATCGTATTTCTGAAGCATGATCATGTGTTGAACCAGCTGCTGAGCTTCTCATACTGGGGCAATTTGAGATGGACTGCAGAGAGCTGTATTTTCTTAATAGTAATATTTAACATCAAACAAAGAGGCCTCCCGTGAGCTTAGGTATCTAATATGGGGTTAGCTGCATCTGAGAAGGGAACTTGGGAATCATAATTACATTCAGTTACAGTCACATTCCACCAGAACTTCCTCAATTCCAAAATGGATCAAAAACAAATCTTTTTGTGGCTCTGCCATGTGTTTTTTTGGTTTTGATTTTTTTGAATATCAGTGCTCTTTTCCAGATCGTTCTGGGAAACAAAGGATTTTGAGGTGTTTTTATGTCCTCAGAATTCACAGGTTCAATAGTCTAGGAAGACTTACTAGAAAGATCATGAGATGATATCACAAAATTTTATCAGGCTTGAGGAGTCATGTAGAGCAGGAGAGGTACCAGAGGACTAGAAGAGGGCTAGCATCACTCCAGTCCTCAAAAAGGGCAAGAGAGAGGAGCCGGGAAACTACAGGCCCATCAGCCTCACCTCCATGTGGAAAGGTGGTGGAGCAGCTCGTTCTAGAAACCCTCTTTAGGCATATCAAGGAGGTGATCAGGACTAGTCAACATGGATTCACTAAGGGGAAGTTGTGTTTGATGAACCTGATCACCTTCTACGATGGGGTGACTGGCTAGCTGGATGATGGGAGAGCCATGGATGTTGTCTACCTTGACTTCAGCAAGACTTTTGACACAGTCTCCCATAACATCCTTATAGGAAAGCTCCAGAAGTGTGAATTGGACATGTGGTCAGTGATGTGGATCGAGGACGGGCTGGATGGCAGAGCCCAGAGGGTTGTGATAAACGGGGCCAAGTCTAGTTGGAGGCCTGTGGCCAGCGGTGTCCCCCAGGGGTCAGTGCTGGGCCCAGTGCTGTTCAGCTTGTTCAGCAATGACTTGAACGAGGGCACAGAGTGCACCCTGAGCAAGTTCGCTGATGACACCAAACCGGGTAGAGTGGCTGATACTCCAGGGAGTTGTGGCACCATCCAGAGAGACCTGGACAAGGTGGAGAGTTGGGTAGAGAGGAACCTCATGAGGTTCAACAAGGACAAGTGCAGGAACTTGACCCTGGGCAGGAATAGCCCCAGGCACCAGTACAGATTAGGTGCCGACCTGTTGGAGAAGCAGCTCCATGGAGAGGGATTTGGTATTCCTGGTTGACAACAAGTTAACCATGAGTCAACAATGTGCCCTAATGGTCAAGAAGGCCAATGTATACCAATGGCCTGCATCAGGAGGAGCATTGCCAGCAGGTGGAGGGAGGGGATCCTGCCCCTCTACTCAGCCCTGCTGAGGCTGCACCTTGAGTACTGTGTGCAGTTCTGGGCTCCCCAGTACAGGAGGGACGTGGAGCTCCTAGAGAGGGTTCAGCAATGAGCGACCAAGATGATCAAGGGACTGGAGCACCTACCATATGAGGAGAGGTTAAACGAGCTGGGTCTGTTTAACCTAGAGAAGAGAAGGATGAGAGGGGATCTAATCAATATGTATAAATACTTGAGGTATGATTGTAGGGAGGAAAACTACTGTTTTCYGTAGTGGCTGGTGATAGGACAAGGGGCAACGGTTTTAAACTAGAACACAGTAAGTTCCATCTCCATGTGAGGAAGAACTTCTTTCCTGTGAGGGTGATGGAGCCCTGGAACAGGCTGCCCAGGGAGGTTGTGGAGTCTCCTTCTCTGGGGTTCTTCAAAACCTGCCTGGATGCCACCCTGTGCCCCATGCTCTAGGGGTCCCTGCTGGAGCAGCGGGGTTGGACTAGATGGTCTCCAGAGGTCCCTTCCAACCCTAAAGATTCTGTGATTCTGTTTCCCCAGTTCCTGATGAATATTTATTCTGTCTTCTGCCAAAAGCCAGAAAACACTTCTGTAAGGAAGAAAAAATCCTCAGTCAATACAGAAGTGAGGTCTACCTACCAGAATACTTTTGGTAATGAGGAAAGGACCAATGGGCTCTGGGCAGCTTCTCTCTGTTGTTTGTTATCCTCTCTTAAAGGAGTACATGAGGACAGTTTTTCTCTCTCTCCATGTGTCCACGGTGCTGGGATTCTCTTGTCCTTCAGACTGAGACCCATAGCCTGTGTTCAAGATGGTTCAAGCTGGAATGCAGCTTTAACAGATAGACTGACAACAGTCCACTCAAAGTGAGCAGGAGCACCAATCTATTACATACAGGATGACAAGAGCATGAGATAACAATTGTAACTGAATTTCAGTATCCATGTTTCTTCTAGTTTTTACAGTATTTCATCATAATTGTTTTTCTCACTTATATTTCATGTGCCAGAATCTCCTTTCATTACTTTTTCTTCTTACATTTCCAAGGCTTGCGACAGTCATTTAAAAGTTGAATAACCAGCACTGAAAATAATAGACCAAATTCTTTCTAACTATAACATCTATGGTGTTAATGGACATACATCTGGAGAGGATTTGGCCCTCCCATTTAAAGATTTAAATTGACAGTTGCAGCACAGATTTTTTACAGCAGCCCCCACACTGTCTAGCAAGCTTTGGAAATAAAGCTGCCAGTCGTTTAAAAATCCGTTCTGTCTAAACAGCACCTTTCAATGAGGTAATTGTTGCTGAGACAGAAAACAACAGTGTGAATAAAGCAACATTACACTGGGATCCATTGCTGGAGTCTTTTAATCTGTTTTAAAATTAAAGAATACTTTTATAGGATACCAGCCTGAAACAAACTAAATAATCTCTGCTACAATTATCACTCACTTCTGTGAATCTTCCAGAATAAATAAATAGGAAATATCTGTCACAGACATGATGAGCTGCAAAGTAATTTTCCATTTGCTGCCTCCTCAAACAGGATTCTGGTTCTTTTCCAAGAGAAAAAAAAAGTTAAAATAAATGTTCTGTAAAACTCTGCATACTGCTTGCTTTCATTTCACTATATGGGAGGATTTCTTCAGTGCTAGTCTTTAGAACCAGACTTGCTTTACAGTGACCACATAACACTCAAATCATTCACCCTTCTCTTCTGATTCAGATAATACTGAGATGCGTTAAGCATCTTATTTATTGCCTAGCTGATTCCTCTGTGAGTAAAGGACTGACTGAGGGACTTGCTGCAAAGTCATGGGCATATGGGCATTGGGCTTCTACAGTAATTACATACAACACTTAGAAAAAGATTTGTCTTCTTGTAGAAGGACTAATACTCCTGCAGTCACACAACTGGGCTGAGCAGAGTTCTAGTGCTGGAGAACCAGCTAAGCAATCCACACCAAGCATTTAGCCAGTGAGCAAATGTTATGACTTAAACTTTGTATTTGCTTCATTAGACTGAAGATTCAAAGTCTACAAAAGGGTCTTGAGAACTGAAACGCTCTTTTGTCTGGCTTCAGTTACATTTTCTGCTATACAACAACTGAAAGCCTACCCAGATATACTCTTTAGCTATTTTCATTGCTCAGTCCACTGTGAGATGTACATGGTGTCAGAGCTATGCTAACATTAAAAACGTTCCTTATGATGCTCCTGGACTATGATCCCCTATTTTACATTAGTGACAGCCAAGGGCTGGGTCAGCAACATGATGAAATGGGAGGCAGGAAGAGGAAAGTCATAAAATGGGATTCATCAGGAACTGAGTATGTTGTGTGCAAAGCATGATTACTCACACAGTGTGCTGATCCATTCCAAAGCCATAGTGCCTGATTTTAAGCTGATTTAGCTCCCTCTTTTCTGCTCTTTGTTGAGTCATCACAAGGCTTTCTTCATCAGGATTAGACCTAATCTTTTGGTGACATCATCTTTTACACTGTGTAATGTATAAAGTGAAGGTTGGAGACTGGTCACAATAGCTTCCACAGATTTGGAAGCATACATAACACTGTTCTTTTTTACCTCTGTCATAAGATATCAAGTTTATGTTTTCTTTTTCTAATTTCCACATTACAACACAGTGTATTTTTTTTCTGTTTTGATATTTGTTATAAATAATATACTACACAGCCCAACTTGGGAAAAATATAAAAATGTTATATACAATGTTATATCATCTACAAAATACTTAATTCCAGCTATAATCCCCAAATTTTTCAAAATATATGTTTATAACATATTGAAAGTGTGGACAACTATAAGTCCATCACTGAGGTAGAGGTCCTACTTCATAATACTTATATTCCTCGTCTTTTCGTGTGTTCTTTGACTATTTCTTATTTTACATTTTTTTCCCTGTAATTGCCTCATTCTCTCCATGATTTTCTTTGCTTCAAGATTCCCTGTTTCTAATCAAACATATATTTCTCTCCTTCTCTTTGGGTCTATTTCTTCTTCCCTTTTGTCATCCGAGCTCGCTCACTGTTCCTCTCCATCCTTTTCCCTCTTCTGTGCTAGCAGAAGTAGTGCTGCTGTAATACTGTTTTACTGAAGTAGTAGTACTTAGATAATAAAGAATGTGAATCAGATATCTGAAGAAAGATGAAGGGTGCCATGAACTACACATGGCCCAAAAGTGACAGATTCTGTTAAGAACATAAGAGTGAAGAGGAATGCTTTCAATTCTGGAAAGAATGGGAAGCTGCAAAAAACTGAAAGACTAGAGCAGAGTTTCCTTCACAGACTGTTGTAGAAAGCACTGGAGTACAGTAATAGAGGACTTAAAATTATTTCATTTAATATAGTCATGGAGTCCTTCTCTATATTCTATTCCTCCATCTGAATGTTCTGACTGCTGTGCCCAGTTTACAGATTCAGTCCCTTTCTCATTGGAGAAAATATCTTTGATTTTGGCTTTGGAACAACTTCAGTGTGAGAAAAAAGTGAAGTGCATCCACAGCAATCTTTAGGAGTTTATATCTGTCATGGATTTGGCCTCAGGGAGCAAAGAGAATTGAACTTTGCTCTCCGATTCCCAAACTTATGTTAACTGTTGGGCTATTATAATCTTCCGGGTGAAATTAAATTTTGGATTACAATTTGGCACCACAATATAATTTAAAGTCTGTTTTTCTAAGCCAGTCACTGGATAGCACCCAGAAAAAAAATCTTCAAAATCACAGATCTTCGAATATATATTTAGATGCCTAATCCCATTTATTTTGGTATGAACTTCAAAAATTTGGGAAAGGTCCAATCAATCCAATTCTTATCGAACCCCGTTCCACTCCAGTCAAAAAGTAGACAGATTTAACTAACTATTTTCATGTAATAATGGAAGGAGGTTAAATATTACAGTCATGGTTTGAGATCTAAAAGTCGTCTGTCACTGAAAGAGGACTAGTTCAAATTACCAGAGCAAAATCAGTGAAAGAAGAGATACTGTGCATTGAAAGAATCAAAGAGCAAAGAGAAGTCTCAAACTAGAGACATGCCATGGGTGACATGGCAATACTTACTCCTTTCGTATTACATAAACAGCCTATGACCCTGCACTATCAGTGAGTGACAAGACTGTCCTCTGATGACAGTCCCTTAAGTCATGTCAGTTCTTGGCACAGTGACTGCAAACAGGGATGTACAATGTTCTAGGCATCTCAGGAGCTCACCTCAGGATGAGCACAGCAGGCTTAGAAGTGATCTGTAATTTAGATAGGACAATATCCAGATTAAATTCTAATATCTACATGATTTCTCCAGACTGAAAATCACAATTTGTGTTCTGAAGTACAAAAAAAGTCTGCTCTTGCTTCAGATAAGTGACAGCTTTGAATAATGCAGCCCAGTCTGCTGCACAGCAGTGTGCAAACAGCAACTGGCAACCCCAAAAGAAGTCACCCAGAAGAGCTAGGAAGCAGCCAGTTGATAATCCTGTCATGCCCAGCTATCTTGGTGGATGCCTATGCTGCACTTTTCAGTCATGGCTAAGAAGGTCTTCCACGCAGATGGAGTCACCTCTTTCGACCAGAGAGTGAGTACATTTGTTTTATTACAGTCTCTTCATTTGAAAGTCTGCTAATCAGCTTTTCCTCCAAATACTAAAAACTCTTAAAAACTGCTGGGCCTGCACACATGTGTACACACACAGAGCTCTTCGCACTAGAACCTGAAGTAATCTTTGTTCTCTGTCAGGCACAAACTTGGTACTGTATTAAGATCGGTGTAAAAATTAGATATTAATTCTCTCAAAAACCTTTCATCATCAGGACCTTCTTACAAAAATTGCTTGCAGGAACACATTTGTAAGCAGTTTTGCTGCATTTGTCTGCATGATTTCCATTAACTCTAATGCAAATCATGTGGCTAAAACTCTCTAAACTACTCTAGTGCTCCACCACCACCCTTAGGATTTCAAAGCAGAGTATAGAAATTTGATTGGAGATCTAATTAATTTTATTTTCTTAAACTACCTTATCTTTTCAAATCTGAAAACAAGGAGTTAGTTGCCAGAGGAAAACTACCTATCAGAAAATAATTGCATCTATTTTTGTGGATTATATTACTGAAATATTACTGTATTTTAAATAACTTTTAATGTAAATCCATATAACAGTATTTAAGAAAATCTCTTTTGTAGTCTTCCAAAAATGTGTTTTCATTTGTAACTAGGATTCCTAAGTATGGCAAAATGCAACTAATTAAACAATAATAACACTGAAGAAAATTCAGCAAATGAAGCTACATTGCTTTAAAATACTTTAGAATCTAGTGCTATTTCTCTACATGTCTTTTCTTAAGACTTATTTGGACTTTCACTCAATTAAGTCAACATCCCCCAGTGTGAGTAAGCCTCCAGATGGTCTCTTCTTTGAGGTGGCTAAGATATTTTGATTAGGTGGGGGATGCAATTCCTTTCAGACTGCATCTGTGAGACATTTAGGAAGTTATATTGGTGTTCACATAAAAAAGATGCCTACCCTGAAAAATCAGCCTGCTCTTTTATGAAAGTTTGTTCTAATGGGCTACCCACCTAGAGTAGCTGTCTTTTCAGCCCACACTTTGCCTGCATTGGACTGAGATGTCAGAAATGGAAGAAGAAAATGAATTATTTATATCTCTCTGAAAAAAGGAGAGAGAGAAAGAAAGAAAGAGAAAAAAGAGAGAGGGAGGAAGGAAGGAAGGAAGGAAGGAAGGAAGGAAGGAAGGAAGGAAGGAAGGAAGGAAGGAAGGAAGGAAGGAAGGAAGGAAGTTAATAGAAAACTTGATAACTTTATTCTGTTCCCACTGCACTGATTTTATGTAAGTGCATTCAGTTCACCTCTTAATATGAGTGCATGTTAGGAAGCCACCACATACAGAGCCTTTTGAGATATAAGCTAGACCTTAGCAGTTTTTCCTCATAGCTTCTGATATTTGGCTTTATCACCAAAATTTTATTGGATCCTGGAATATTTAAATTTATGGAAAAGTTGATTCTACATCACTGTGTTTGAATCTGAATCAGAACCCTCAAGCCCTAGTGAAATTGTAGACTCAGTAATCACTTGAAAAGCGTTTCTTGTGTTTTTCCATGGGATATTCTGAATCAAGCTGATTCCAATTTTGTATTGTCAAAGACAGACTTAGATATGCCTCCATCATTTATTTTATTTGTTTGAGACTCACAAAATTGCTTAATAGTCTTAAAAATCCACTCAACCAGCCTTTGATATAAAATATCGCGTGAGTACAACATAAGAATGTCAGTGAAATTAACACTTAAGTTAAACTCACACTGATACTTATATATGTTATATTAGAGTCTTGAAATAATGCACATAAAATTCAAATAATTCTTTCTGGGTTTCCATCAAAAATTCATTATTTTTGCTACAGTAACTAAATATTGCATAAATTTAAAATATTTTTCATGATTCACACAATTTAAAATAAGTTTTGGGTTATATTTTGAAATCTGAATTATTTCAGTTGCCATTGACAAAACCCAAATGGAAAATAGAAACACTTGTAACAACTTTCCAATGAACTAATATTCCCTCAGAAAGAACCCATATTTACCAGAAAGCCCAACTACCATTTCAGAGGAATTTCCTGTGGAGCAGTTACAATAGTTATCTTAAATACATTGCTTAATAATTTACTAATTTTTTTAGCCCTCATTGTGCTCCCAAGGATTTACAATGACACTCTAAATGATCCTTCTACACTGTTATTTCTGTGTTCTTCCTTATCCCTTTTTGCTCTCTCATTCAGGCTTCTGGTCACTTTTCACAGGTGCTTTAAGGTGTTTGAAAGCGACAGTTCCATGGTCAAGGTGAAGCGTATCACATTAATTTATTTTACCATCATAATTTAATTATCCTATGACTGCTAACATGAAAATCTCAGTGATTATGCTGAAAACATACCTGCCTGCTGACTTTCTTGTGTAGTGATGATTCAGAGAAAGGCAGAGAAAAATAAGAAAATATTTGCCTAGAGTTACTATTCACTCTCCTTCTTCACTTGCATAGCCTTCTGTATCACTTTCCAGTTTTCCTAGATAATAATACCACCTTCCCTTTGAAAAACAGTAAAATATTTCTGTGAGATTTGTATGAATATTTACATCTGAATTTCTATTCTAAAAGTCTGTTCTTGTTTAAAAAAGATTTTTTTAGATAAGAAACTTGAGTTATGTTTTTTTCTATGTGCTCTACTGCAGCATATTATTAAAATTGTACCAAAGAGTGTGAAAAACAAGATGCATTAATAAGTTATATAAACAGTACAGATGCTTCCTGTGAAAGAACTGATCAGTCATGTATTCAGTAGCTATGTTAAAATATGCTGAGATATTAGGTCCCTATGACTGATAAAAATATCTTGTCCTGCAGCTTTGGTTGGATTTACTGTTGTCTTCTGGGTAGATGGATGCTAAATGATGACCCTTACATGGTATCAGCAGGACCTCTTTGCCTCAAAGTCTATGAGGTAGGGTGATTACACTCAGTTTTCCACTTGTACCGAGAATCAGAGGATGTTCTGATTGCTTCTATGTTGCCTAAAATAGAGGTAGGTAGAATTTAATTGTGTCTCTCTTGTTAATGCAAGTGCAGAAGGTCCACTGTCCAGTCTGCCAGGGCAGTTCTCACATTTGTATTGGACTGTAAAGAGACCCCTGATTGCGAAAACACAGGTTCCTACAGGCATTTCAGCCTAAACTGTCAGGATCCTCTGTGATTCTCAAAGAGGGAGAGGGATATCTGAATCCCACCCATCTCTTCTAGCATTAAGCTTTCTCAGACCAAACATATCATTGGTAGGCAGCAGTGAGTTCAGTTCAAACCTGATATTACAGACAACGTTTTACTGAATAGGCTAGTGGTTAAAGAAATGGCAAGTCAAACCATCAGGAGCTAATGCCACTGTACAACCAAAGCCTTAAGCTCCTGGGCAAATGGTCTCATGAGTAGAACCTTGCATAAAGAGTTGCTGTACTTCCTATTCCATGTACGTGTGGAAAAATAAGCATCAGTTTACAAAGTAATGTTATAAGTGTGTATTTCTAGAAAAAAAAATAAAGATCCAAAATGAAAAATATTCTCATCCTCAGCATATCCTGTTTCAGGTGTCATCTGACAGCAATTAAGTGCCTAACAATGAGTTATAGCACCAAGTCATAAGGCCAAATGCTTAACTCTTAGGTGCTTTAGCTCCTTTTATTTTTCTGCCCTAATGAATTTGCTTAGCATTCTTCAGGTCGCCTGTTGGGTAGGAGATTAAATTTAGCATTCCCAAGGGGCAGACCAGTAATGACCAAGATTTGCTAATTTCATGATGCAAAACACCTTCTTTGTTGTTTTGTTGTTGTTTTCTGGTCAGGAGCTCTGCAGTGGCAATATATCTGTTTTTAGTCCAAAGTGGTTTGGCACTGTTCTATCTAATCTGGCCAGATTCCTATAGCTCTTTGGCAAAGCAATTTGTTATAAGCAAATCCATTGTGCTTCATCCACTCATGGAAATTTGCAAAATAATGTACTAAGTAGTTCCTCCCTGCCAGCTGATCTTTGGATGTGACACCATGCATCATCACTGCTTGCTGGAGACAGGATAAGCTCCCCTGCAAAAAAGTATTGATGTTTCCTCATGTCTGTAGTTACAAAATCTAAATTCTGGCCTTGTATGGATTCCCTTCATGTATGGGCATCTATGGGACTCATTAGATGTCTGCCTTGTGCTTTCACTTCGACAATAACCAACTGATATATTTGTCATGAAGGTGCCATATTATATGAGTTCTTGCAATTGGATTTTTGAAGAACCATGTTATGCATTGTGAAAATGTGTTAAAAGAATGTGTTGGACTTTGGTGATACAGGCTACATAAAACAACTTTCTGAGATATGCTCAGAATGCTTCAAACATCTGCTGTTAATGTGACAATCTGAATATGAAGAGGGTTGATAATCCACTCTTTTCGCATGGGAATCCTATAGAATGCTGTTAAACCAAGGCCCCTAGAGACCAAGGTCCAAACTGAGGTCTCTGGATCATTTCATATAACATGTGGCATGCTCTTAGACAGAGAACACTCCATAGGTGGCTCTCTCCCTATGGAGACACTGTGATAAAGAATTTGTGCCTAGCCTGCTGTTGTGATTCAACAGGGCAAATGAAGATTTGTTTGTCAACAAGGAAACAAACCTAAGGTTACCATGCAAAGAGGACTTACCTTGCGTACATGTCCCTTCATCTGAATGGAAAAGACTTTTAAGGAGGTCTATTCTACGTGATTTTTCTGTGTTGACTTCAGGAGAGCAGGGGGTAGGTGACAGCAAAATCAGCTGGTAGGTGACAGCAAAATCTTCTACTCCTTTCAGATCTCATGAAAAATAAAATAATAAGCATATTCCACTATGCCTAGAGGGTGGGAAAGCCCATCCATTAGGGGATAAATCATCAGTTGCAGAAAGAGCTAAGAATAACCATAATGTTGTCTACAGGTGTTACAATGTATTTATTTACTCCTTTTGTAAGCACCAAGAAACTATTATCTTTTCTTTCAAAAATGACCAATTCATAATAAAAGTATCTCCTTGTATCTTTATACAGTCCAGTCACTTTGGGATTCAAGGTTCACCCAGGAATCCCAAGGTTCTCAAAAATATGCCTTAATAAGTGAGAAATTTTCCAAATAATCCATCAATTCCAATAAGATTTCTCATTTTAAACGCAAACAGACTAAAGCACGTGATTGATCAAGAGAGTACAGAGATAAATTGTACTGTGTTTTCTTGGAAATACTTTGAAATTTTTTGATAGAAGACATGAGGTTCCTTCCCTGGCAGTTTTCAATAACTTTTCAAAGGAGCAGTATGGTAACAAAGGAGAGGAACTCCTCACAGATTCCCTTTTCAAGAGCTTGTTCCATATTGACTGCTACAATCTGAGCCAGTCTCAGGTCTACCTAACCATGAAATTTTGCCTGAAGATTTTACAGAGATGGCTGTGAAAAGTCAAGTCCCAGAACTAATTATATATGATTAAAGGTCTCGTTTATTTTACATATCTCCTGGAACGTGGCACAGCCTAAACACTAATTGTTGCTCATTATCAAGATAAGAGTTTAGGTAAACACAAAAATAGCACAGATAAGCTGTGCTATTCTAATAATAATTCTAATAAGCTAATAATTCTAATAATTCTAATAAGCTGTTCTGATCCTTGAAGAATAAAGAATGTCAAAAGTGAACTGAGATGTCTAATCTCAGGCTGTCCTGTGACCAGGAAAAGCTTGCTCTGGTCAGGGCCTTGGGTTTCAGTTTGTTAATTCCCTTTCTTTGCAGCATTGGCGATAACAAGGACATAAAAGGCCTTACAGATGTTTTTTTGCCCTCTAATTTGTACTGCATTTTTGGAAAATATTCTGTTTTCTGAGATTCAGGCACCCACAGAGTGTGAATGGCACTGCTACTCTCTGTGCTCGCCAACATTCTCCCACTATTTCAATGTTTCTGTCATTTTACATCCTGCATTCCTAGTTAAGGCAACCCATCATCTTGACCAGTATTATTACCAAGAGACATAAAAAAGCTAAGAGGAAATTAAATTGGAGGAGAACTGGCTGGATGTTTGAATACAGTGATATTGTTAATGCCAGCCATGCTAAGTGATGTATTTTTAGAACAAATTCTGCTCTTATTTACACTCATGTAGATCCAGATAATTCCAGAGAAGTGAAATGAGTGCTGTGGGAGCATGTCAGAGGCAGAATATACTCCATTGTTTAAATTCCTTGTAGTTTCAAGACTACAAAAGATCTAGGAAAGTCTTCTCTAAAGCTTGTGAATTCATTGGAAAAAATAATCCACATAGTCAGAGGTTTCTTAGGGCTCTCATACAGCCATCAAAACAGTAAATAGGCTACAACAAGATTATAAAATCTAGAGTAACACTCCTGGGAAAAGAAATCTGACCTGGACAGAGCAAAAAGTAAAATCAGAATAATCTAGTTTCCATTATGCATAACAGCTTTTCTTTGTATTATTTCAACTTGGAAACAAGTTATACTTTTGATTTTACAATATATAAAATGTATTGTAACTCATTTGTGTGACAGCTGGGATCTCCCCTCATTCTGTATAGCAAGTATCATAATGAGCTGAGACCTATGCACCGGAAATGAAGTTTTCATCATAATATTCATAAAGTATCACTTTTTTTCACTGCATACCACACAGTACCAGCTTTTATTGTTTTTTAGTATTATCTTTACTGAAACAGAAAATTAAATATCCCAAGCCTGGAATAAAGACTGTCAGAGTGGAAGGTGAATAGAAGGCAATGCTGCTGAATGGTGTAAGACTTGTGAGAGCAACCTGCTCACAGTGGCAAGGTATAAGGGGGAGAATTGGAAACCAACTGCTTTATCTCATGCTCCCACGAGGCAAATATGAAGTGTTAGTGACTGAAAGTCCCCACTGATGTCAGGCTGGGAAGAGAGAAGTGTCACCATTTTTCCAGTGACATTAAATGAATAAGTGTAATCCAAATTAATGAAGTCTGAGAAGAACTTTGGAAGAATTGACTGTAGGAAAGACGATATTGAGCTTTGGCAGGAGCCGCTACATTGGTAGCAGCTAAGCTGTGGAAGAGAGCTCTGCTCGGTTGGTTTCTCCAAAGTTTCACAACTCCATGGCCTGCTAAGCACCGAAAAAGTCCCATAAAAAGTTTCTACTATATAGACGTGACATCTCTCACTTTTCCTGAACAAATTTTGTAATATGGCTAGTTGTGTTAGGGAGATCAGAGCATGTGTGTCGGGAGGAATCATTCTGTGTCCTCCTCTGTCCCCTTTCTCTTGGTTTTCCAGGCCTGAAGTAGTTTGTAGTGAACAGAACCAAATACAGCTCTGAACCACAAGGCACAACCATCTGTGGGCCATCTCTTCTGCCTTAGTAGTAAGGCAAAGATGACCAGAAAGCCAGAACAAAAGTCCTAATAGTAGTGCTCTGAATAGTATCAACTACCATGATGATTGCCTTTGTCCAGAACCATGCAGATTGCATTTAAGATGATGTTTATAAAAGATAGGAGACAAAATATTCCTATTCCAGGGAATCAGTCTAGGAACTAAATGTCTAGCAGTGGACGTTTCTCTTTTCTCTTACTTTGAAATCCCTACCCATCTAATCTGTTTTTAGAGAAGGAAAATGCTCAGATAAGAAGCAATTTATGGTTTTTTGATAGACTCCTAAATAGGTAGCTTTTAAATAAATAGTTTAAATTATGTTCATAAAACTACATACACAGCTTATTTCTTGAGACCTCTCATTAGTTTTCTTTTTTTATTTATTCAGAGCTTGCCAGGAGTGCTGACCAGTTCCCATAATATTGCCAGCAGTTTCAGCAGTTCAGCTTCACTAGCAAATACCAAAGCTTCCAAGGTATTTGTGATATTTGAAATAGAGCTATGATTATGGGCATCTATTTGCATCACTGCAGGCTCCCAAAACATTGACCACAAACTTGGTACTAGTGCTAACAGAAATTCCTCAATGTTCCCTGGGATATTAAAACTCCTGACAAAAGAGCAGCAGCTCTTAATACTACAGTGGAGACAAATAGGGAATAATACGGTATCTAACTAAACTACATGCAAATGTCAGACTAAATATGTTACTGAAATGGAATCTGGCCAGAACTCTGGCTTTGTCCAAAGTGAAAAAGCGCTTCTGAAGGTTAAAAGTAGCCAAGAACTTGATTTTACAGCTCATCCAAAAGCCCATAGCATTTGCATTAAATAATGGTAAATTAATAATTAGCATTTTACTGTTGTATTACGACTTTGCATGTATGAGATTTTTATTGTTAATAGCGCCTTGTCTATCAGTCATTGCTTTTTATTTTGCAAGGAGGTCTATCAGTCATTGCTTTTTATTTTGAAATTCTGGGCTTTTTCAGTCTGTTTTAATTCCTGTAAGCATTATTTTCTGGTAACATGATTCTCTCCCTGATAACAAGAATTTCTGCTTGATCAAGAACCAGTTATCATGACGATAAAATCTAGCTAGACAGGTTAGGCAATTTTCCAGAGGAGAGTTCTTAGATTTAAGAAAATGCGGATTTTACACTCTGATCTGCAGAAGTCCACTGCAATTCAAGGACAGTCCATGACCTGCTCACAACAGATTTTAGCTATTTATTTATTTATGTATTTATTTATTTATTTATTTATTGCTAGGCAGGTACAGGTGAAAAATTTGAGCAGCAGAATTCATTATATTCTATTGAGCATCATGGGGAGAATAATTAAAAAGTTTTAATACAAGACTGACACCAGCTGGCTACTACTGAGTTTGCGAGCTTCATTACTGCATTACATCTGGGTGGAATACTGTTTTTAGCTCCCAAAATAAAGTATTTCAAACTCCAGTTCCAAGCAGAGGGTTTTCAGTGCACACCCAGCAGTGTCTGTGTGTACCCTATGGAATCTGGAGAAGCCAAAGGCTCCCTTCCGTGTGTAGCTACTCTCAGGGCAGATATTCCTTTTTTATTACAAAAGCCCTGAGATATTCCCAACTAAAAAATGTCATTTGTGTCATTTCACATAAGCATTTTCTATTAAATACTATTTTAGATTTTTCCATGTGTGTAGTGAACCTACAACTTTTGTGTTATCTTCTCAGGAACCCTCAAGCAAATAAGGTTAATGACGAGAATGTCCATTGAGAAACCACAGCACTTCTTTATGTAAATCAACACAGTCTTAAACTAATGTATTTGAACAATGTACTGAAGCCAATGAAATTACTTGCATTCTTAAAATTTAAGTATATGGTTAAGCATATTTGGACCACTGTTTGAAATAGAAATTTAATCAAATATTGCCTCCCATTCATAGAATCCTTAAGGTTGGAAGGGACATCTAGAGGTCATCTAGTCCAACCCCCTGCACACTCAGGGTCACCTACAGCATGTGACACAGGGTGGTGTCCAGGCGGGTTTGGAAGATCTCCAGAGAAGGAGATTCCACCACTTCTCTGGGCAGCCTGTTCCAGTGCTCTGTCACCCTCACTGTTAAGAATTTTTTCTTTAAGTTCCTGTGGAACTTCTGGTGCTTTAGTTTGTGGCCATTTCATCTAGTCCTGTTACTAGCCACCACTGAAAAGAGGCCAGCCCCATCCTCCTCACTCCCTCTCTTGAGGTATTTATACACACTGATCAGGTCCTCTCTCAGCCTTCTCTTCTCCAGGCTGAAGAGGCCCAGCTCTCTCAGCCTTTGCTCATAGGGCAGATGTTCCAGGCCCTTAATCACCTTCATAGCCCTGCACTGGACTCTCTCCAGCAGCTCCACGTCCCTCTTACACTGGGGAGCCCAGAACTGCACACAGTACTCGAGTTGCGGCCTCACCAGGGCTGAGTAGAGGGGCAGAATTACCTCCCTCGACCAGCTGGAGACGCCCTTCTTAATGCACCCCAAGATCCCATTGGCCTTCTTGGTCACAAGGGCACACTGCTGCGTCATAGTCAACCTGTCATCTACCATGACGCCCAGGTCCCTCTCTGCGGAGCTGCTCTCCAGGAAGTCGGTCCCCAACCTGTACGGGTGTCTGGAGTTATTTCTCCTCAGGTACACTTGCCCTTGGTGAACTTCATGAGGCTTCTCACCATCCAGTTGTCCAGTCTGTCCAGGTCCCTCTGGATGGCAGTGCAGCCCTCAGGGCTGTCAGCTTCTCCTCCCAGTTTCATATCATCAGAAAACTTGCTGAGTGGGCACTCTGTTCCTTCATCCAGGTCATTGATGAATAAATTGAACAGGACTGGACTGAGGACTGACCCCTGGGGGACACCGCTAACTGTAGGCCTCCAGATGGACTCTGCATCACTGATCACCACCCTCTGAGCTCTGTCATTCAGCCAGTTCCTAATCCACCTCACTGTCCACTCATCTAACCCACTCTTCTCGAACTTGTCCAGGAGGATGCTATGAGGGATGGTGTCAAAAGCCTTGCTGAAGTCCAGATAGATGACATCCACCGCTCTGCCCTCATCTATTCAGCCAGTCATTCCAGGTTAGTTAACCATGATTTCCCCTTGGTGAATCCATGCTGACTATTCATGAGCACCTTCTTGTCCTCCACATGCTTAGAGACAACATCCAGGGTGAGTTGTTCCATAACTTTCACAGGGATGGGATTCACACAAGGCATGTACTGACCTATGAATATCACACCCTTAGTCAGGAAACAAGAATAAGGCAACAACCAAAACTGCACTGCAGTTGAATACTAGACTACAAAGAATAAAAGAGAAGAGAAAGAGACCACAAAGAGAAATCTTATTTCTCTGTTTTTTTTCCAGGATCCTTGGAACTTGCTCTTTTATTTGGAGCAGGATTACTCCTAGCTTGTATTGAATGAGTAAAACACTGCTTTCTCACACTCGATGAGTCAGAATGAGTCAGCTCGCGTGAACAGGAGAGGGGCTCTTGTCATGAAATTCACCTCTGAGGAGGTTTGAGGAGGATGAAAATTACAAGCCATAGGCTTCCCTTGTGAAGCCTTTGCTGAGCTGGCACAACTTTGCCACTTTCCCCTGCCTGGATGAGCAACAAAACTGAATTTAATCATTCCTGCCAGATAAGCTGAATTGTTTGCATTGTGGGGGAAGGATGGAGCTGTGCAGTAAACTATAGAGAACGTGACCTGAGGAGACCATCATTACAATTACATGGAAAGATGCTTGAAAGCTATTACAAACAGATGGAGAAATAGGATTTTCAAAGTACGAGGTTTCCTTAATAAGAACTCCATCTGGGATTTAAAGTTTGCAGCTTTTTCTAGTTTCCATAGAAAACTATTTGCATATCTTAACATAATTCAGATTATTACTGTGTGTCCGTAAAATCTGCTAAAGAAGCATTCGAACTCTTCCCAGGAAGAAAGGAATGGCTGTTCTTCACACTGCACACTCGGTTCAAATTAATGTACTCACCTTGAACGGATATGACTTTTTTTTCATCTTTACAATCCTGAAAACTGAATACAAGTGTAAAGTAAAACAGATTTATGAAACTCTTGTTTATACTTTCCTTCCTAATGAGTGGACTTGTGGGAACCTAACTGATTCCCTAATACATCTTGGAAAATTGCTACCAGCAGAACTACAAAATAGATCTGTGTAAATATCTATTTCTTTGGTTTTGTTGCCAAACAAGTGATAAAGTAATAAAATAAGAGATAATTTGACCCCAATTTATCTCTTTTTTCCTCATTGCACTGGAAGAACAGAAAAATCTGTCCCAATTCTCAGAAGACCAATTAAAATCCTTTAATTTTTTTTTGGAATTTTTGTCTTTTTAAGAATATTTAATCAAAAAAAAAGATTTTTTTTTCTGAAAAAAAGAGAACTGTTTTTAATCAGATGACTAGATTAAGTATAAAGCTACTTCTATGATTTATTGTTCTGTATTGTGCCCATAACATACTCAGGGCTTCTGACCACTTTATTGACCCTGCAATGACTCTGCAAGATGCAGGGAGTTGTTGCCCAGGTCAACAGAGGATACCCAGCATCTTGCAGGGCAGGGCTGTATGTTGCAAACTGGATTCAGTGCTAGGGATTTTTCTACACTGTATTTTCTTGATGTGTTTATGTGCAGTTGTCTAGCTTATATCATAATAGGCTTGTGACAATTTATTAAAAATTCACACAAGCATTTCCATTAGTTCACACTCTTTTCTTATCACAGATGGACCCAAATTGCAAAATCTGGATTCTGAATTAAATGTTCTTTTGCTTTGGTATGCAGATGAAAAGCCTTCACTAAAAAAAGCCTTCACTTTGAAAAAAAAAAGTGTTCTTACTTTTAATAGCAAAGGTAAAATCCTAGCAAATGCAAAGAACTTCATAGTTTTCATTTGGTCTTCAGCTCAATGTTTCATTCAAAACTATATACTGCCTTGTCTTCACTGCAGTATTATTATGCATTAATTGCTCTAAGGTTTGTGGGGATTTTTTTTTTTTGTAGCTAGGAAAATATCTAAGTATTTAAGTAACACTTATTTCCAGTCTCAGTGATGTTAGAAGTAAGAAAAATTTACTCATTTGTCATTCAGTTGTGCTTCCAGACCACTGCGCGTTCTCAGAGGCACTACCTGAACAGGCTCTCCAGATGACAGAATCACTCAGACCTCCTTACCCTTGAGGACAACTAAGGTATTTTGCAGAAGACACTGCTATTTAGTTAGTTTATATGCAATGACAAAAAAACACCGTGTTTCACCTGTGCTGGTTTGTGACCTATGGCCACCAGTGACAGTTTCTGTTCACAGTTATTTTTGGCTGATCTGTGCATTGTGAAAAGGAATTGACGATCAGTCAAAATGTTGCATAAATGAGATGATAATGAAGAAACACTTTATTTTCAAGGTGCATTGAACAATTTTTTTCTGCACTCAGCTATACTTGGAACAAGATTAACATCTTTTGTAATACTGCCAGATCACAGAACCACAGAATGGTTAGGGTCTATTATCTAGTCCAGATCTTTCAGCACTGATACCCAAGATGATTCTGGAGAAGGGCTGCTCTTTCAGAAGATTCCTAATATTCTCCTTTGACTGAAGACATAACATTAAGCAGCCTCATAAGAAGAAATGTATTTAAGAAAGGAATTGGGAGTAGATGATTACCTGATACAGTTATTATGCAAAGAAAGAATTCAAATTTAAGGAACAGCACAAGCCACCTGATAGAGCAGAACCTGGAAGAACTCAAACCGAACAATAGAAAATTAAGTCTTTTTTTCTGTCTTGCAACCAGCTTCTTAATCAAAACCATAATGGAATTGCCAAACTATCCACTCTCTTTTTCTGTTTAAATTCAATCATGTTAAAAAAATCCTTCTCTCACATTCTGTTTCTTGCAAAGGGTTAAGTACTTAAGCTGTGAACTTTTAAAGTCCACTGCATCACAAATACTGCAACCAAAGCCAAAAATCTTTGGATTGCAGTGTCAGCTTTATGATAGTACTTTGTAGCATGAAAGGTGTCTATTTTCCTTTCATAAGCACTTTTTATTTGTTATGCTTATTGTATGTCTTTTGAATTCCAGAAAATCTTTCAGGACAGTGTGCTGTATCAACAGACAATTTTTCCTTTAGAATTATCTTGGCTTTTCCTTGGAAGATTATCGTTGTGAACTTTGTAGTTTTTTATGATTTATACATTTTTTCCCAAGCCAAACAGATTCATACTAATGAATATGCAAATGCTGTCGGTATTATGTCTAAACCAAACACAAACACACAACCTATTAAATGCCTGTGAAGTTTACCATATTCAATCATTTACATTGTTTAAGTGACTCCTTTAAAATCATTTAAAGGCTCAAGAACCGGCATAAGTCAAAAGCAGAAGGAAGCCAAGACCTACAGGAGATCGATAGGAAACTTTGCATTTATAGTCTTTAATCCAAACTGCTGACAAAGACAGAAGCAAAGGGAAAAAAAAATCAGTTAAACCAGCTAATGCTCTTTCTAAGTAAACATCCAAGATATTTTTTATCATCCAGTGAAGCTTTTTATATGTTGCTATTTTCACTCTATTCCAATTCAAATCTATCAGTAGCAATGCAATCTTTTTCATACCAACAGATGAAAGATCTCAAAAAAAAAAAATCTATGGAAGTGTACCATACCTATCAGTTTTTAAAAACACAGATGACTAAATAGTCACCATTTTAACGTCGACTACTGTCAGGAGAAACTTCATGTCAAAACATTGTCTTCCCTTTGTTTTTATTTTTAAGCAGGAACTAAGTATAGAAGCAGCAGCACGTTTATTCTATCATAATTAATGTAGTGACAAGTTTTCTATTATAAATTTCTGGTTTTAGGAATTTATATCTCATCTGTGAAAGTTTGTTCAAGACAAAAACTTTCTGAAATGTAAAGATCAAAGATCATGCTAAGCTTTATGTTTAAAAGAAAACTGTACCTTCTCTTCTCCAGCACAGCAGGCCAGGAGATCAAAACAGCAGCGTAAGGAAGGATAAATGAGTCTGGTCTGCTTTATTTTGGCTTCACACTGGAAGGAGGGATAAACTTTATATTATTAACAGTAAACATTAATACCAGAAGATCATTAAACTGCCTTTCTGACAGCATGGAGGCTGGCATTCACTATCCCAATTTAAAATATTTCAGTCTCCGCAAGACCAGACTGTGCCCTGGGAGTTTCATAAATAACAATTTTCATTTAAATATGGGGCAAATATTGATTTCAGCAGAGCTATGATTTTGCCCTTAGGAGTTTTTACACAGCGAAAATTTGATTTCATCAAGAGAATATTTGCGTAAAAGGGATAAATAAAATGGAGGTTTACTCGAGTACTGAAAAGAATGACAAATATGAAATCAAGCAGAAGGTTCCAAAAGATTGAAATACTTGAAACATATTGCCCAAATCTTGTTAAACGAAACAGCCCTCCTAAAGAATCCATATACCTGTGTATCCATTGAGGTGCATTTTTGCAGGGCTGGAGATGAAATACAAGAATATCAGTTAAAAAAAAAAAAAGAAAACTGATAGGGTTAAATCCAGAGATATAAACTATGAAAAAAAAAAAAGAATTTAAATAATTTGGCACCAAAAATGCTGCTTTTCTTTAAATATCAATTTTTTAAAAGCTTTTTTTTTTAAAAAAATGTAGTTTTTATGTCACATGTTATATAAAATAATAATAAACGATTAAACTTGTGATTACTGTTTCATTTAGCATTTATGGCTTATTTGGGTGATGGATTTCTTTTCAGTCTGTCTCTAACTATGGGCAGTGCTTCTTTTTCTTTTTTCTTTTTAATTGTATTTATGTTCTGTTCACCACCTCTCAGCATATGCCTCAATTAGGACTTGATGCAAGGAATAATGTGCATAGAGTCTTTTTACTGCTTTCATTTTTGGGTTAATTAAAACAAGAAACAAGTAGCCCTTCAGGTCTGTGTTCAAATCCCATTCAGTAAAATGTAGGTCCAGCCCCATTTGGACCGTCTGCCTACAGGGAGGGTTGAGTGAAAAGTTTTGCCCATGGATTTGAGGAATGACACTCAATGGGCCATTTTTCTGTCTTTTTAATCATATGTCAGAGGATATAACAATTTAATCTTGAACTTACACAAGCCCAAACTGTTTCTGTTTGCATCTTGCTCTGGTTGGTGTCTTTTTCATTCTTATTGGTTATATTTGGCAATAATGATGCTTCAATAATGATGCCTAAAATAATGATCTTTTACAAACTGAGCATTTGGATTTCAGTGTTTAGAAAATAATATGTTATTTCCAACAGATTCTTTGAAACAATTGTCTTTCACCTGCCATCTGATATTAATATGTATCCCTATTTTCTTTTGTTTATTTCTTTATCTCCAGCTGGTTGATTCATTTATGAAGTATATGAAAATTCTGCATCCAGGCTGTACTTCATAAGCATAAAATAGAGATCTAACCTCCGTATTTTATTCTTTATGCATAGCTGCCTGCAATCCAAGCCCCTATACCATCATTCCCTTACCAGAGATACATGCATTTTTGTGAATCAGCAGTAGTGCCTGGAACAAATCTAAACCATCCATCCAGCTGAATGATAGCAGTAACAATTACCATGTGTGCAGAGTCTATGTCTTCTGCTTTTCTACAAACGATAAAGGCCATTAAATTGCTTAGTCTGTGCTCCTATACATTGCAGGTTATCACATGTTACCCGCAAAGCCTTTTTATAAATTGAAATATCTTATTTTGAGACTCTGAGAGAAAAGCACAAATGCCCTGGGTTAAGCTGTTACCATACCAGGTTTTCTGCTTCTTCCCCCTTTCAGCGTTTTTTTTTTTCCTGTAACCAATGAATGGGTAACTGTTTCAGCCTGAACAACATTGCTCCACCTTTAAACACCAAAGAGGCAGTTGGGAATTTACAGCTGGATGCAATAACACCTTCAAACACAGAACCTAAATCCAAGGCTGAGCTCATCTCCTAAGTACTTGCACCAAAATATTTCGAGCCTCTGTGAGTGATACTGTTTACAGCAGGGGAATCAAGACCTCATAAGTGTACGAGGCCTTGAAGATGATAAGGTCCTGAAATGGTTTCTGTTGCTAACCTTGATACTGTTCTCTGCATTTTCCATGTAGATGAACAAGAGTGAGCTCAAATATAAATCACAGATCCCTTTATCCTGGAAATCAGATCATTCATACAGATTTCCACTGAAGTTAATAGAAAGACTCCTATCAAGAATAGTATTGGTCCAATTGGGCCTTTGCCTCCTAAAAATGCGTATACACGTCTTTAGTGTGGAGTCTGTGAGCCATGCTCAGGAAAAACTTCCTAGAAGGCCACTAATTGGCGCTGGGAAGTCCCTCGCTGGTGTGATCCTTCCCACCTTCCCACACTTGCATCAATCCTGTCTGCACTGCCATATTCCCACTGCTGCTAGGCCTCTTGAAGGTGATGTTTTGGGATTTAGGATCCGATGCATGCCAAAAGAGAGGTTACATGCCGGGGTAGAGCTCTGGTTTATCCGGTTCCTATGGAGACCTTGCTTCAGTAGGTATCCATTTGAAAATCTTGCTCTAGTTTTCACTGGGATCAGATACCACGAAAGCAGAGCACACCAAATTGCATTTGTTTAATGTCACAACACACACATTGGCTGACTCGGCTGTACTCCTGCTGCTCAGGGGTATTCGCTATTCTACTGCCCCATCTACCACCATGCGTATAACCTAAATGAGGGACCCAGATGCTTCAGGTTTGCTCATGGCTAGGTGTTAACGCTATCTTCATGCTGCCTTCTGTCAAGCAGGTTTTTGAAAAAAGCAATGTAAGAAAAGTCATTGGGAAGGCTGTCACTTCTGTGGGAAGGCTGGGTGCTATAACCTGCTGAAGTGGGAAAAACAGGCTAGGGAAACTTTATGTTTTATTTGCTTTATTTCAGGATACTTGTTTTGATTTATGCCAAGGAAGATTTGGCCCTGCTGCTTAATGCTGTCTTACTTGTGTTGAGTCACCTTAGAATGCAGCTGCTAATTTCTATTGTCTCACTAAAAGTTAAAAGGAGCAAATTTCCCATAAATTTTATCTCAATTAACACTGTAACCAAGGCATAGCTACATGCAGAAATTATAGTAATTTCCCTAAAAGTTTTCAAAATGATTTAGCTAAAATCAATGCAACTCCCATATGTTTCTGTAAGAAATGTATTTGATTGGATGTATAGTAATTTTAGGCGCCAGGACAGATTGATGAGTGCCCATGAAAGGAACCCAGTCCCAGTTTATAAAAATCAATTTGTAATTTGATAGAAAAACTCTCTATTTTCACATGGGGACTAAAACCAGCAAACGCTCTCTTTTTCTCTTATAGCTTTATTGACTGAAGTGATTAAAGTCATGTAGCCCTGATTACTGCAGAGAAATAAAACAGCATCTATGTTCATCATATCAAAGAGAAGTATGGCCAGGTCTGGCCAGGTCTTTATTAAAAGATTTCTTAGAAATGACTGCACGACTTTCTCAAAAAACTGTTTTCTGTAGCAGTTGGGAAGACTATATAAGCACAATTCCAGGGATTAAGACAAAAAAAAAAAAAAAAAAAAAAAAAAAAAGAAAAAGAAAAAGAAAAAGAAAAAGAAAAAGAAAAAGAAAAAAAAAAAAAAAAAAAAGAAAAAGGAGAAACAGGAAGAGGAGGGAAGTGTTTGTACAAGTTAAAATCTGGTTGACTTCTGTGGAACTTCTGGAGTGTCATTGATGATTTGTTCATGCTCTTCAGTGTGTGTCTCACAGGTGGCACAAAGGATGTGGTCCCTGCCCCAAAAATCTGCTTTTAGATTTTAGATGAGCGGGAACACACAACATGAAACTTTGCAATCTGCAAGCTGTGTTAATTACTTATTATTTTCAGCTTTTAAAAAAAAAAAAAATGAGATTAATAATAAAATGATAAAATGGTAATGATGAGTTTTGCTACATAAAAGAAAATTCTCATCTGGAATGATCACAGGACATGGCAGATTTAAGCCATTTAAAACCATTATTTAAAACCTCATAATCCAGGAATTTTTTTCCTAAGCAAAAAAGCCATGATTTTCTCTTAATCACTTCTGTGGTATTTAGAGATTCCTCAGAGGAGGAAGACTCTTACTTCTTAGGTACAGATGAGCCATAGGACAAGATCCCTGATTTTTCGTAACCTATACCTCCATTCACAATAGGTCCCTCCGCACTTTCCACACATAAACTGATAAAAAAAGTTCACCAAGAAACTAGTTTATCCGATGCAACGCCAGGCAATTCAGACAATCTTCTGCACTTTCTTTCTCCATCTGCAAAACACAACTGATTCTTTTTTCCTGTTCTTTTTATCTTTCTTGTTGAGGGTTTAAATATTACTATGAAATATAAATACAAGGAAACATTCCTATAGAAATGTAAAGTCATCTTAGCTTTAAAATATCCTGATTGTGTATACTCTTGAAAAAAAACTGCCCAAAACAATGTAAGACTCTCACCTTCAGTACCACAAGTCAGCAGATCTATTTGTATACGCGTACAGTGCCTAGCATAGTGCACCCACAGTCTTGTCTCAGGTTGTTCAAAACTGCTATAATGTTGTTACTGGGCACCAAAACGTGCTTTCTTCTGAAGTTTATAGTAAGGGAACTCTAGGAGCAAAGAATACTGGCCATGGTTCTCAGGGAGGCTCTGTGGTGGACACCATGGATGAAGAGCACAAAATTAACAAACACAATAAAGTGTGCCTCCATCCAGTGCAGATTTAAGGTGTGGATCTTGTCTCAAGTGGAAACAGAGGCTGACACAGCATCTAAATTATTTACACCAATTTATGGAAGGAAAATCCAGAACAAATTATTGAAAACAAAGACACCTTACCTTCCTCAGGAAGCTTCTTGACCCCAAATCACAGGTGACTGGGAGAATATTGTGAAGATTACCACTAGATGACTGTCCTGCTAGATTAGGCAGAAGGCACTGGGGAACAACTACATATGCTTTACAACCTCTCCAGCTCCCCAGGTGGTTTCCCATACTGTTTGTTCTCATATTAATATTGTGTCCTAGCAAGCAGATTCACAGATACATGGGAATGTGCTTGCCTGAGTCTGTGCGCATGAGCACATATTTGTGAGTGTTTAGCAATGTCACATCTGTATGTTCTCAGGAATCAGTGCATGGCTTTGATAACAGTAAAATAACTAAGTGAAATGCACCAAGTCTGTGGACTTGTTGGGACCTCATTGGGGAGTGATGTGTGGATATTTATTTGCCACTCACCCACAAAAGCTACATGCTCATAGTCTCTATCTGTTTATTTTTTTGACATTGCTCATGGAGGTCTTAAATCATCCTAAATGAAACATTTGAATAAAAATGCCTGAGAACTGTCAGTATGCAATCCCACTCTGAATTCTTTTCTAAGCTTTGCATCCAGCCTTCACAGTACAGATGCTTGCAGTCTGGTGTGATATAACTTGCTTTTATTTTCAAATGGTGCATTTGTCAACATTTCAGAGCCATCCAACCTCCATCAGGACACAATGACAGCTGATCACAGGTTTTAAATAGCTGCCTGATATTTGGAAATATAGATTTTAAGTGTCCATGATTAACTGCATGATTCATTCAAAGCTGAGAAAGAAGGCAGTTGCTCTCCTCTGATGCACTCTGCTTAGGAAGATGTTCTATTTTTAAAAATCTCAGTCTAGCTAAATTATAAAAAGTGAGGGAGAGCAGTCAATGTGCTAATGATTGACCAATGCATATCTGTACAGGAAGGTCAGGTATCAGCATACGGTCAGTGCAACGCAGATACGTCTTTTGAATCAAGGTGGGGCTGAATTCTCTTTAAAACCTTCAAATAGCATTGTCAGTGAAGCAAAATGAAGCAAAAATATCTAATCTCATTCTTGCCTATTCTTTGGCACATGACCCAGCAGTGTGTGGACCTGGTGTGGCACGACTCGAGGCCAGCAGAGCATCCAGGGGTGACTGCAGCCCAAGGAGGAATGACTGCAGAGCCCTGGAGGCTGATTCTAGCAGTTAGCAGACAGCGAGTAGCACAGTGATGGTTGCACAGGCCCGATCCCAAGCTAGAGTTTTGGGCTCAGAGCAGTGTTCACAGCAATATAGTGTTTCCATGACCAAGCCAGCACCAGAGTCCAGCGCAGCATTGAACTTTGTGGGCACAGCTGTCACTCAGAGCTAACTCAGGGCTCTCTAGAGATTGTACCGTTGCAAAACCTAGTCTTGCTTCACCAAAATACAAGAATCAGAAATGAAATGCCAACTTTGTTAATGTCAGACTTACTGCTGCAGGTACTCACTGTTCTCTATCAACTCTCTTGTGCAATTACTTGCTTTCATTCCACGTTACTGTTTCTGTGCTTAGACACATTTTTAGAGAGAGAGAGAAAGAAAAGGCAGAAAATGAAATCAAATTTTCTAGTAGGCTTTAAAAACTTAAGTAAAATTCCTGAAATAATTTTAGTTCTTCTTTGCATTAAACTATTTGAAAATTGTGGAGTGTAGTTTTTTTATAATCAACTATTTAAGAAATAAAGTACAAATAAAAAGTCACAAGATGCCACCTGAAACAATGAATATCAGTCAAGTCTGTTCCGTAACTCTGAGCAATTCCGAATGACTGATTTGATGTATTTTAACAGAGATATTGTAACTACCTTCAAGTGTGATGATATGGGAAAGTCTTGTTGATATTAAAAACTGTTGTCACCTAACAACTTTGTTTACTTTTTAGATAAATGTTGGTGAGTGACAAGTCCTAATGTTTGACAAATTTTCAACTTTGTATTTGTTATTTAGCAGAGATTTGAATAACTGGCAGGATGACTGCTTATCACAATGCTAGATAAGGCCCTGGTGACCACAGAACGGTGTTTTTTTTTTTTTTTTTTTTTCCCTGAAGTGTGGAAAATCTATTTCTTTAAAATATCTGACACGATACTTATAGCTTATTTGTCTACCAGTGAGAAGCTCAGCCTTTTAAATGACTGAGTGACCGCCTAGATTTGTACCTCAAATATTCCATTCTGCACTAGCCTGGAGCTTCAAAGATTGACCTGAATTGCAAAACTAGTTTTGCAATCTGTCTTAAAAGAATTTTGAATTAAAATTTAAATTAAAAAGAAAAAATGATAAAAGAAATCTATGCTCAACAAAGAGAAGAAATAAAACTGTGAAAGAAAGAATAGGAAACTCAGTGAGTTTGTAGCATACCATCCATTCCCTCTCTGTTCTTAGGAGAGTCCATAGAGAAAGGAATATCTGACTCGAGTGGGAAACGATTCATCTGAAACACTGCCTTTCTTAACTGCTGAAATCTCCTCAAATGTTTTGAAGATCAGCATCTAGTTTATAGTAGTTTATAGATAAGTTATGGTGCAGACAAGCCTGAGATCCTGTACCGAACTCGGTACTCTCAGTATACATGAGGCATTTATCTTGCTCCCAGGTTGTCTCCAACATGAGGCAGAAGTGTGAAAACTGTCCCAGTCCTCGTGCCTCAAGACAACCCACAGAGCTGTGCCTGCCTCTACACGCGAAGGAAGACAGTGTTCAAGGCACTGCTGTGTCGTGTGGAGCATCCAGGCCAGCACCGAGCTGCCTGGTCCGGGCTGGAAGCAGTGCAGCTCCTCTGGACTAACTGGCATCGCTCCCAGTTAGCCAGGACTGACATCTGCATTAGCAGAGCTATGCACTTGCATAACCGTATTTATCTATATATCTCCTTACAGCATTCCATAGACATTTCTTCTCCTGGACATTTCCTCTCTCTACAGCAGGGATGGCTAACGAGTACAGTACATCGGCCCTGAACCATGGCATTTTTTTGCTGGAAAAAATTCAGATATTCAAGTGCAGTCCAGCAGTGTTTGTAAGACAATACTTTGAACTCTTGCCCAGTTTTCTCTCTGCTAAATGAGGACAGAGGCATTATCTCTTTAATAGAGATGTTATGAGAGTAAATATTAAATATTGTGAAGCACATAGACATTTGGCAACCATACATCTGCCTAAGATAAATTGTTAGAAAGCACATAATACACTTGTGATTTGTTGGAAGGACTACTTTGAGAGCACATGTATGTTTTGCAGTTATATAGGGGGTATAATCCCTGTGTTTTGCAACAGGCAGAATTTTTTTCTTTTTACTTTCTGTAGAACAGTGGAATATTTTTTGAGGAACATTCAGTAAATTGCTCCATCTACCTAGAAATTCAATGAAAATAAAAAAATACACTTTTCTTCTATATTTTACAGAATTAGAGGTGTACTTTATCCATGACAACAAATTGGGAACATTTGAGAACAAGGGACGGATCATCTCCTACAAAATACAAGCGCAATAAAAATTCAAGCCCTATCCTTCATGGCAAGTTCTACTTTGCATCTATGGAAGATATTTTTTAAGCTAAAGGCTTAATTCCATAAAATCAGTGACATCTGTTACTACAGGCTAAATTGAAATGGTAACAATGAACTGAGGCATGCTCAAATAAGCCAGACGAGCTGCTCATGAGCTGCATGCATGGAGCTCTGCTTGGGGGTACACAGTGAGCCAGCTGAGAGCTTAGGGGTCAGAGTTAGTGGGCAGGCCCACACAGGTGATGTTGTGGAAGGGCTCTGGTTCAGAGAGCTTGATCAGGAAGAAGTAGATTAGACTTCTTGTTCTATAAAACTAGAATGAGCCTCATGTTTGAAGGGTCTAGACCTTCAACCACCACCGGACCTCTACGTAGAGTTCTAAAGCATGGTTTAGGCTTCTTTGAACAACCAGCATTTTCCTCTTACAAGTTTATTTTCCTCTTACAGGTTTACAGTTTATGAACTTTATAAAGGGATTCTGATCTGCACAGGATCACTACACTCTAGAAATTTTTAATTTTACACAGTAGTTTGGCCTGGATTTTAAAATAAATCTTTATCACTTTAATAACATTGATGTCCTGGAAAAAATCTTAATACGAATGCAGCTATAACAAGAGAAGAGAACTTTTATCAGATTACCTTATGTTATTTGAGGAGATTGCAAATTATGTCCAGAGAGTAGTTCTCTTTGAACATGCTGCACCTACACTTGTTTGGTTTGCTGATTTCGCTGTGTAGGTCTTCTTATGTAGGCAAGGATTTATTCCTGCTTGGGAGATATCATTATCTGTGAGTTCGTAACAGCAAATGGTCCCAATCCAGGGAGGGAATCTTGGACTTCATTTTGCTAGCATTCACACATTGCCATGTTTCTGAACAAACTTGGGGCTCAAGGAGACCTTGCAGTATGACTGAATGAAATGTTCCTTTACAAAAATAAAACAGCCTCCATAAAAGACCACAGTGACATCTCCAGCTTCCAGATTGTATTCAGTAACTGATGGCAACTTATTATGTGTGAGATTATTGAGTGTTGTTCTCTTTATCATTATTTCTAACACAATAATTTTTACCATCCAAATTGTAAGAGTTGTGGCACTCTCTTGTCCCTGAGTCATTCAAGAAAAGACAAACTTGATTCCTTCACACTTTCAAAGAATAATAATCAGATTTAATAATTAGTTCAGGCCTGTCCAAAGTCCTTGCAAACAAGTGGGAAAGCATGGTTACTAAATCAGTGCAACAGTCTGATTACTTACTAGTACAAGCATACTGATAGACATCTGCAAATGTAAGTTTTGCAGTCTGCTTGTTGGGAATTGATATCACCAAATTTGGTGGATGGAATTTAGCACCTGCTTAAGACAACTGAATTTCAGTGTCAAAAGTGTTTAAGATCCATTTGTAGGTGTCTTGTTTCAGTTAAGATATCCAAAGGCACTTGAGGCACCCTATCAGGACCAGAGATGACAGAATTTGAAAAAGATTTTAAACTCTTTGGAACAGCAGCTAGAGACCAGGTACAATGTCCCACAGCATTTTAGAAGACACTGAGACACCTATATTAGATAACTGAACACTGATGTATGTGCATTTGGCTTAGAATGAAATAAACCTAAACTTTGACATCTTAGACTTTGGTAACTAACTTTAGCTGATTTTCCCACCATCGCGGCCTTCCTCCTACCGGTGACCACTGCACAAGCGTGCAAGGTCAGGTTGGCCAGTGGCAGCTGGTATCATCATAGCAGAGCAGAAGGGAGGTTGCTGCTAGGGTTTAAAATACACGTTTTACAGCATGCCAGTACAAGGCAGGAGTCGGTTTTATGAGATTTGGCTGATATTTCTATCCTCAGTGTTTCAGGGAACTAAAAACTAAACAGCGCCAAATATGCAAATTCAAATCATTCTATTCCATAAACACATTTTGCTAGTGTGATAATGTGCCTGACATTTATGTCCTTAACTAACTCTACATCTAATTTACTTCTCAGCCCCCAGCCCAGCCCTTCTCAATTGCCAATTATAAAAATTGGGGTTTGTAATGCACCTAGAAAATTATGAATCTTGGCTCTCTATATAAATGTGTGCATATCTCATTGTACGCAATTTGGACACATTGCAACCGAGTGTTCCCTGTCTTTTCACAGTGATATGATTTGGCTATAGTGCTACTCAGAAATTTACGTTTTATCTAAAGAATAAAACTTGTGTTGAATTTTAACTTTCTTGAACTATTGTACTATAAAATATATACACAAGAATCTTTATATGCACTTTTTTTAATACCTTTGGCTTACATTCTGCTATAAAACCATCTGTAAATAAATTTGTAGGCTTCTACATTTATCTCTACTACACAGCCACTAGTGAAGTCTTTCATACCTTTGTCTAAACTAAAGGAGCCTACTTATGTAGGGTTTTTAAACCAAAAAGTATCTTTTCCATCGACACTGAAATCCACTTCAGAGAGTCATGCTTTAGCAGCCTGGTACTTAAACGACAAGCTGGAGAGGCACATTGTGTGGCATTCAAGGTCATGAAGCACCTTATGGAGAGCATTCAGCAGCATTCAGAATCAAATACAAATAAATCTTATGAACAGGAGAAAAGGACACACTCAATGTTATTCTCCATTATTGGCAAAGTCTGACTGTGAAAGTGGTGTGTAAGTGTGTATGCATGCAAGGGAGGGAGAGAAACACTGATGGCTTGCCCTTCTTGGCAGGAAAATAGTAACTGTGTCAAATAGTAATTGAAAAATAAATAAATTTATTAAAAATTACCTACTCAGAAGTCATCCTCACTTTGATTCTTTGTTATATTAATTTGGGCTTTTCTATTTTTCTATTTTAAATCAACAGGATCAGTCAGACCAACCAAGCAAGAAACCAACCAAAGCAATTATTCACAGCTGAAAACAAATATGTAACCAAGCAGCAGAGAAAACAAACTAATAAAAACTTAGAGAAGCAAATAAGCAAAAAGGAGAAAGAGTAGACGTTGCCGCGTGTTGACAGGACGGGGACAGGGTTTGGCGTGCACAGCAGAGGCTGTAAGGCCCTTGGTCACCTGCTCGGAGCCACGGTGTAGGCTGGCAGCAGGGCAGAAGCCCTCTCAGCAGGTCCTGGTTACTCAGAAGTCATTTTGCTGTGTGATTGGTATAAGCATGAAGACTCTAGCACCCCGGGCAGCATTTGAGGGCCTCTCAGCAGAAGGAAAGCACCAGTATCTGGGAATCCTCCCTGCAAGGGAAGGAAAAAAGAAAAAAAAAAAGGAGCAGATCTCTGGCTGGTTTGGAGTGGCCCTCAATGTGCTCTGCACACGGGGTGACTTCCCAGCTCCTTCCTGCTGGGGTCGCTCACCTGAACCACTGTGAGTGTCCAAGACACCAAGCTACTTCACAGAAACCCAGGGATATCACACCAAGCTGCAACGCCTGGATTCCCACTGTGGTGGAACTATGCTGCCTGCTTCCGTCCCCAGGCATTTCCTTACAAATCACAGCTTAGGGGATCTCCTCCTCTACTGCCTTTAAAAGAGCTGTTTGGAGGCTGTCCTCACTTCCCCCTTTCTGACTTGCTGCCTTCTATAATGAGTTTGCATTTTTGACCTGCAGTTGCCTGGCCTTTTTTTTCCCTTTTTAATCAGCTGCTTTCTTGGAAGCTATTAAATGATGTTACTGATTTGGCCAGTGCCTCTAATTCTGTGAGCATAGCTCAAAGTACTGACTCCCACAGAGAGGCAGGTACCAGATAGAATTAATACCACTGTGGATAGGGGCTTTGCTGTTCAGCAGGGACTCTGAGAAGGCGCCGTATGCTCAGCCAGTTACAGAAGTTAAAGCCACCCTAGTGAGGGTACATGTGATGGCACACCCAGCCAGCAGCTTATTCCAAGGTGATCAGCATGCTTCTCCTTCCCACCCTGCAAACGCTTAAGCATAAAACAGGGAACTGTTTTTCCTCAAAGGAATGAAAGTTATTTCATCAATATGGGTTTCTTCTTAGGAGCCACCACAGGTCTCTGTAGTAAAATTAAGGGACTGATCTTTTTTATGAAAAAAACCCAAAAACATATATCTCTTATAAGAGGAGTTGCCACACCCCATAAAGCCAAATATGCTTATATACTGCACACACTTTTTTTTTTAATTCTTCAATTCCATAAAAAATCAAAAGTAATAGATTCATCACCTAAAGAAATGTCACTAAATGGGTTTCCCCTACAGCCAGCTGATGTTCCTGCATCTTGCTTGATTATGGGAATGGGAGGTCAGGAGGGGCATAAACTATTTTTTTTTGCCTGAGCAAGTTTCTTTTTCCTACAGGAATTCCTATTGGGACTTCTTGTAATTCTCATGCAGGACACGTCATCCAAGTACTTGTAAACATGTAGAGCAAAACTTTCACTGCTGCCAGGGGAGCCTGGGGCCACCCTCGTCCTGCTGGGAAGTTGTTCGATGGGATGCTCTGCTCCGGGAGCACATTCCCTCCCGTTCAGCCTCCTGACCGGCAGCACTGCCAGAGGAATGACCCACTGCCTGGAATTCCAACTGGGTGAAAGGGAAAATTCCCAGCCCAGCCGGTTGTCCCAGGCTTATCAAAGACACAGGCCAGGCCTGACAACACAGTGTTAGGCATGGATGTGTTAGCAACAGATCAGGTCATGCATAAATGCCTCTAAATCTCTAAATCTCTCTAGCACAGAGCCTTAGTCCCCTCTAGTGGCTGCTTCCCATAAAGGAAATCTCATCCGTATTTTAAAGAGATCAAATACTAGTTCCACAGAGCTGCATATACCACTTAAGGAAATAGATACACACACAGTTACGCTTGTATAGAAGTAGGTAAAGATATCTACATAGAGTATTTTCATTTGTGAGTGCAGATGCTTTTAGATGAGCTCTGTAGGACTAATCACACGAAGTTTAACATATTTATACATGTGTATTTATGCTTACGTGTACATATATGAATGACCTAGTGCTGTCTGATTTACATTTAGCTTTTAAGTCAGCACCTTACTAGATAAAAAATCACCTTCTATTTAGGTGTTTACTGCTTGTATTCAGGCATGAGCCAGAAAGATTATAAACACGATATTCCCGGACATCGCTTCACGAAAGGACAAGGAACAGCACCCCAATAACAGGATGTAGATTACTTCCAATGGAAAATACCAGGGAAACTCCCAGCTTCTCTCTGCAAAGCAGACCGTGAGCCAAAAGTTAAGATTGACATCACGAGCTACTCTTAGTGAGGGAAACGGCTCCCTGGGTGACTCGGCTGTGTCCTGAGCCATGTATTTTAAACACGCCTCTGTGCCTGAGGTGAAAGGATGCCAGGAAACACTCATCAGTCTGGAATTTCACAGCCTCTCTGAATACCATAAGTCCTGAATATGCCGTAACAGGAACCCCCAGGGAGCCAGGGAGTGATATGTTCCAGCAAGTTTTCCAACTTTCAAAAGCAGTTTTCAGGTTAAAAATGCCTAAAGTTAAGGAAGCGAGGTAAGAACACACTGACACTTCTCCTGTGGCTGAACTGAGAAAAGAAATAGCGTGAAATTTAATTGGGAAATTGAGACATTAAAAGCCAGATCCCTTTGTACCTCTGTAGTAACTTTGTGTCAAAATAACCAATAGAGATATTGGCTGGGACCTACATTTAAGGAAATGCGCCAGTGTTTCTATTTCTGTTTGATTACACCCTAACAGGTTTCACGTCTTGCTGTGCGCAGGTCGTGGGAGGTTGCTGCATTTCAAATTATTTGCGAGCTATATATTTTTAATACCACGCAATGAGATATGCTCTGCAGACTTCATCTCTGTCTTTTAGATGTGATCCGTTGCTCACATCTATTGTGCTGCGTACTAAAAATATGGCTAACAGCTATCATCCCCTCTCTGAGCACATCACTCAAAAAAGCACAATAGAGGAGGCAGGCAGAAATAGAAATGACAGACAACATCCTTAGTGTACGAACTAGAAATGTTTACATCTGTTATAAAAGAGTACTATAAAGCATGACCTGAAAAGTCAAAATGCACCACCATAAAGGATTATCTAATTCAGCCCTCTGTAAATGCACTGGTACTGTCTTTCCTTACACAATCTTATGCTATTTTTAGTATGATCTGTATCTTATCTAGTGCTCTCTGGTTGAATGGAATAGATAGAGATAGGGATATGTTTTTCCAAAAGTTTGTAAGCTTCCAAAATAAATCATTTTCTGCACTGAAATAAATCCTGGGACTTTTATTGTAAGGCCAATAGGGCTTTTTAATGTAACTGCTTAAATTTCACAGAAGAGAGGGAAAGAATTCCACCAGCTTGAAAAGAAACAGGACACTTTTCTGATTTGCCCCACAAAAGTGAGAAGTGTGAATTAACAGTGACGGTCACCCAACGAGGAGCGTGTTCCAGTGGTCTCCATTTCCTACCCATTTCCCCTAAACTTTCCTTCTCCCTCCAGAAGGCTTGGCCTTCTTTTCTTTTCCAAACCCCTGTCTCTGTGTCTTGCTCTCATTTCCCTCCCAACAAGCCAGGCCTGCTTTCCCTGTCCCGGTCTGCCTATCGTCCCTTCTCCCTACCCACACTAAGCTCATCACCCCAGGAGCTCAGAGTTCTCGTTTGTCCAATTCCTGAGCCAGTCTCATCACAGATGCACATCAGCTCATTGTCCTAGTTTCCTCCCCCAACCAGTCTCAGTGCTCCATGAAGCTCCTTGTGGGTTTTGCTTTTTCTGTCTGTCCTCTTCATCTTCAGACTACACTCTACCTGTAGATCTTCCTACAAGCTACTATTTCATTTTCGTGATTTCTGGTCACTGAATCCTTATCTAACTTGCCCCAAGTAATACAATATAAATACATACTTTACAGAGGGAACTTTATCCACCTTTGAAAGTAACCAAACTAAGCTTCCTTAAAGATGTCAAAGAAAAAGCTGAATGAGATCCAGCAGGAACCTCATTTTGCCTCTTTCATTTTCTTCAAGAGAGAGCATTGTCATGTCTCTCAGTCTCTCAGAGACACAAGCCAAAGCAACTCCTAGGAATAGGAAATGCTTCTCTGCATCATCCCGCAGTAGAATTGTGGAAGAATGAGTCATTTTGCAGATCAAAAGGTCTGGGAATTGTTCATGTTTACAAGAGATGTGGATTCAAGATCTGAGCTGAAAACACACTGATTACACCGGAGATCAAAGTAAGAACATCAAATATATCTGACCCAGATGTAACATGGCCACAAGGGCCTTTACGGTTTGTCATGTTATGCCAAGCCATATTTCCATTTAAAAACAAACAGCGCCTTATCTGAATAGGATGGGACATCATAGACAAATGCGAGCTTCACCATTTGCTTTGTCAAAATAATGTATGTAGTTTTCAGGTTTTCTTTTCTTTATCCAGGTGCCTGAATACATAACATCTGTTGCTTTCATCCCTAATTCCCATGTGATCCACTGCCAAGCGACTAGAGGCAGAAGTTCTGCAGATGCCACGTGCCTAGTTCAAGCATGTGTCACTTCACTGTTGTTTCTGACCTGTGCTGCCCCTCCAGGGAAAGTGGGACGGAACCGGGAAGAGACACCGAACAAACACGCTCTGCGTAGCTGCACGTGCTAACAACACTGATGAGTCACTCCCACGTTACTGAGGATTGAAGGGAAAACGGCTTTGGGGAATGAAATCACAAACTCATTTTGTGACTATTGAGTATAACAAGCTCCTGGATCTTTACCTCAGGATATATTAATAAAGCAGGCTGGTAACTATGGTTTTCTAACAGATTTTAAAAACAGATTTTTTTCACCTTCATGTTTTTTAACTGTGCATACTGCAGAGTAATTGTAGACAACATTAATGTCAATCATAGGTCGTGACAGTTGCATCCACTGGGAAGACCAAAAATGCAGATGTGTAATATGTTTGATGTTATCTGAATGGCTGATAATGCTTTGTTAAATTATCCGTTAGCAGCTACTGTACAGCAAAACATTACATATATAACGTAAATACACCTATATATTCTAATGTCTATAGATATAGCTTCCTCAGATTTAATTTTTCCAGAGTGTGAAGATCCAGTCAAATGATAAAATTGAAGTTTTGTCAGCTAAGGATCTGCCCAATTAAAATTACATACATACATACATTCGTGAACACACACACACACAAATATGTGATACATACATTTTTTTCCCACTTATTCTACTCTATTAATAAAAAAAAAATTCTAAGCAATGTGATCCTCATGTTGTGACACATAATGGCTTCAAATATCAGTGCAACTGATTCCAGGAGCACACAGGACAGACACGTATTGTACATAAGGCACAGGAAAGACAGTGCTGTGTATGACAAGAAATAACAGAACACTGGCATTTTTGAAAACAGTTGTGTGATTTGTCTGGATAAAGGCAATAACGAGATCTCTCTATTCAATACCTGCAAGTGCTCTGCACAGTATTTTAAAGAGTGCAAGGAGAGTAAAGAGACCACACACATCATATCACATGATGACCAGTTACACTGTGGTGTTCTCTTTGCTAGGGAAGAAACGGAAACAGGTGGTTTCAGTCATTTTTGTGGCTTATGTTTAACAAATTGGTATATTCTACAAGAACCTAAATGTCTTCTGAAAACTCTTTAATTATTATTGTTAAAATGAACACACAACAAAAACAAGCATTCCTGAATTCCTAATTACACTGAAACCAAGAATTAACAATGTTTTTCTCCTTCTATATTTCAACAAGTTCTTTTCTCATTGAGTGGGCACCTTACATCATAGTTTTCCTAGTTATAAATCCACAGAAATCTGTCCTAAGAAGAAAGTAATTTCCTGTTCCACTGCATATAATCCATGAGTCCCTAATACTTCACAGATGTTTTTCTTTACTTAAGGTATTCCTAATCCTGTTCTACAACATAGCTTTGTAACAGAGGGTCTGTCTCTGCTTGAAGACATTCACGTGGGCAGTGTGTAGTGGCCATCTATGGAGCTTGACACATTCGGGATTAGAGGCCTAGGGGTGAAGGCTCCCACTTGCCATGAGTAAAGGGGTGGGCAGCCTCTCCCGGTGAAAAATAGAGATGTACTTCTCTAATCCCATATGCTTCAGGCCGATCAGAGGACAAACCTACTCCTCCAGGGGTTTCTAGCAGCACATCGTCTACCTTGTGCCTAGAGCTATGTTTCTAATTAAGGAAAAAATTTCTCCTGCTGCTCTATGGTTTTAGATCCATCTGGGGGGCCTTTATGCCGAGGGAATCCTTAGCTGCCCAGCTGAGTAAATCACCACATAGTGTGCAATGTAAGAGCCCACAAAAAGAGCCTGGGAGAGGAGGACTCATCTATGCATTGAAACTGAGTAAAGTTTTCTCTCTACAACTTCTAAAACTTGGCGGGTTGTTTTTGAATGAGGCTCTTGAATGTCTGGATGAAAATTTTCTTCAAAATCATCTGACAAAGTTGACTCAAGGTCCCACAGCCAAGGCACAAGTGGGTCAACCCCAGATGCACCTGCTAGTCTGGAGTCACCACGCGGGCATGGAGAGTCCCCAGGAACCACTGACTCTTTTAACTGTCTTTGCATTAGGGAGAACCCCACATGGGCAGCCTAGGGCACAATCCAGCCTAGATATTTTACAATAAATTACATAAAACTTCAACAACTGAAATTTTTTACTTGGTAGAAAACCAAATAATTCTTAGGTAATCCCAAAAGCTACCATTGATGGACACTGTAAATTTTATATACACAAAGCTGGGCACATAGAATACTCATGTTTTCCTTTGGAAGACTTGGCAGGTGCTGAGCAGACATTACCACAAATACTAAATAATTTAATTGCATCAGAGGGGTATGGTTCTGATTTGTACCCAGGCGGTCTGATGACTTACTATAAATGATCACATACAATTACAGCTTTCAGAGTTCTTGGAGAAACTAAAAAATTAGTACAGAAAATTGTTTTTCACAATGATTATTACCAATCATCATTATTACCATTTCATAATGATTATTACCAATTACACCCTATCAACAAACTATTTAACTAATGGCAATGATAAACAGAGAAATAGGATTTACTGAAGAGTGGATAGACATATTCAAATAATATGACAATGGAATCTTATATTTAAAAAATACACACACTGTGTAAGAAGCCTTATCCTAAAATAAATAGCATGTTATTTATTAGTAACAGAATAGCACTACAGCTATGATATAGCTTATGGGCTATTGGACTAATTACCATTGTTCTTCCCCATCATAATTGTACAGCTAGGAATTCTTACTAATTTGATAAAATTCACTTTATAAAATATGGCTGTCTGTTGATTGTGTTCAGTCTGTTAAAAAAAAATATTTGCAATGAGAAAGAAAAGGGCATCTTTTGTGTTCTTTTCCTGGGTGAAACTGCAATGCAGATCTGCCTCTAAGAAAAAATACATGCTGATTCTGAAGTCCTTGCGCTTTTGCAAGAAAGCCTCATTTGTACCCTTAACTCTGTGATAACCTGCATTTGGAGTGGCGCAGTTCTCCAGTGCCAGGCTTGATTTACATCACTGTATGACACTGCAATGTCATTTTTGATAATTAAGCCTCTCTGCAAAACAAATGACTTTACATTTCTAAAGAGGAGGAGACTTATGTTTTCTGAGCTCTACTTTTTGTTTTGTTTTGCTTTGCTTTGTTTTTCCGCAGCTTTAGCAGAATACAATACTTAGACTTAGTTCTAAGCTATTGATATTTCCAAAATTATCAAATCATCACTAAGGATAACAACAATTTACTCAATGATGAATAAGAGGCCTTGTGTTCAAAAATATTATCTATGTTTGACTTGGAAAGCAGATTCATAAATATTTGTATTTGTGATGCATCAGACTTTTTTTAAGAGATATAAACATGCTGCCAGCTCTGCTGAGTACACCTCATCCTTGCAGAGAAGGTCTACAGCCATATTGAACACTTCACGGGTAGCTCTGGGTGGCCCCTTGTGGGCTCTCTGTTCTTGCCAGTCCAGCCCTGTGTTAGGGGCATGAACTTTCTGGAAGCATTTCTCTCCAGAGTCCCAGAGACACAGACACACATATCCTCATATTTATCCAAATTCCAGCTCCAGAATACATGTGAGACTTCTTATTTTCCAGAACATCCCATGTGATGGGGAAAAATATTATTCTTTTTTTTTTCTCCCTTTCTCAAGTCTTAGGTCCTTTCTAAAGGCTGCTTTGCTCCAATATAAAGGAGTCCCCAAGATCTGGGAGGTTTTTCCCTATATCAGACCAATTTAAAATATTGGCAGGAAGACTATTGCATTTTCTCATACATTTTCAGCAACTTATGGTCTCAGTCATGGTCTAATTAAAAGCTGTGGTAAAGAATGATCACAGTTTAGCTGCAAACAGTTGCACAGGTTGCAATTCAGGCTAGTTATTCACTGGCTACTTGCAACTCTTTTGGGGTGTTGAATCCCAGCAAATCATCAAGATTTTTACTGGCAAGGAAAAGCCACAGCTGAAATGTCTCTGTTTACCAACACATGTGAGGTAAGTCGAGACTGAGTGGAAAAAACATAAGCAGCAAGCAAAGACCTATGGACAGCTGTGGCATGACGGAAAGGAGAGAGGCTGCAGCTAAAACCAGGAGGGAATGTCAGAGGAATGCAGCAGGTGCTGAAGCAGAGACGTGCGGGACATGTCAAGGAGTTACCTAGAAAAAATAATTTTTACTTAACCAGAAGTAAGATAGAAGTTAGCCAGAAAAATATGTCCATTGCTTAATGAGTATCAGCAGTCATTCTGAAAGTCAGCTTGGTGTTAGGGCCTGCACACGTGCGTAACTTTACTAATGAGCTGAAAGTGCAGGACTGAATATGGAGAAGGGCATCTAAGTAAAATAACTTGATTTGCATTCGCAGACAAAGGAAAAAAGTAGCTTCTGTCCAGAGTCAGTGATTTCTGCTATAGTGGAGATTCTGAAAACCAGTTTCTAATTTAAGCAGAAATCACTGCATCTACGAGGGTTTTCTTTCTCTCTTTCTTTCTTTTCTTTTTTTTTTCTTCTGGAAAATATGCTCAGACTCCTGCCAGCAGAAACAAGTTCTATACAAAATCATTTCTCATTTGTCACCAGGACATTCATCGCTTGCCATGAAAGTATGGGGTTAAAGAAAATTTCTGAAGTTTGATATTTCTTAACACATCTCCTCAAAAGAAAAATAGATTTTGCTAAGAAGAAAGAGCATTTTGTCCTTCTGTTAAGGACAAATTAAATGTTAAAAATGTCTTTTATTAGAATTGACTTATTTTAAAAGAAAAAAAAGAAAATTCAAACACTATGGGAAAGATGAAGAAAGAGGATAGTGTGCATTTTCTAGTTAAACTTTTTTAATCACTTCTGTACACCTAATACCTCATCTAATGATTTGGGAATGTAGGAAAGTGTTAATTCTCTGAACAAGAGGTTACATAAATTCATCAATGAACATATGACCAAACATTGTACAATTAAAAGCAACTTTTTCTTTCACATCCATGTTTTCTGGAGTTATTCCCTCCAAAATGCAGCCAACTGTCCTTATATAGAGAGATAGACAGACACACACTCACACAGATATGAACATTAACCCTCAGTTTTGTTTAAACTGGAATGTGGATATACCTCACAACTATACACACTCCATAATCTAAAGCCTGTAGTTATTTTACCATTTTAGCTCCTTCTCATTGGGGTAATTGAGTGCTTTTCATGGTTATAACTAGTTTCACAGAATGACAATGAAGCACAAAAGTGTCTTGATTCCCATGTTCACTAGTGGTGTTCAGTTTGCACCAGAGGTCACTACACTCTGCCAAAATCAACATTGTGACAGGCTTCTCAAGTTAGAAAACCATAAGGATGCTCTGAATTACACTATTTACAGGTCAAATAGCTGCTATGCTGAGTTTTCTTATTATGACAGCCTGTGGTGAAAGCTTTCTGTCCTGAGTCAGACCTCTGAATCCAATGAGGGGCATTGGAGTCACTTCACCCTACTATATACTAAAGGACAGTTCCTCCTATGCACACACAGAGTTAACATGCTCTGAGCCAGACAGACTATTGAACCTATCGAGTACAGGCCTGCCTGGAAAATAAAGCTCAGAGCAAGTGAATGATACAAAAAATACACAGGTAATTTATTGCAAGGCTAGACTTGTAACCCAGAAATCTTATCCCTGGTATTATTCTTCAAGACTTCCCATGGATTTATCTACTGACATGCTATTTGAACTTCTCATACTTGCAAGAAGGTACTTCAAGAATGTTCCTGGAAAAAAAAAAGAATAAAAATCTTTGTTCTTAGCTTACAGGATGTAACTGATTGATGCCTTGGCGTGCTACCACTGCACCTGTCTTAAGTCATCAGTTATATGTGTCCTCGCTGATTGCTGCACAGAGCTAAACCTAAAAGTTTTCATGACATGTTCTACACGTCTTCCTGACAGCCGAAGCTAAATGCTGATGTGCTACTGAAATGATTTCTGTGGCAGAGGTCTCTTCCTTCAATTTCATTGGTATCATCTTCACTGCATGCTCAGGATTATTCCCGTTTTCTACGTGCCACCATGTCAATCTAACGAACTGGATGTTTTCATAAAAATCCTATGTTGACTTACTATTTAAAGGACAACAGCATTAGAAAATGAGATATTTGCAATGACAAAGCACACTAGCAACTGTTTTTCACAACTGCTTGTCTTTTTGAATGCCCATCATCGTCCGCTTCAACTTGCTACTAAGAATTGTAAGGTCTGTAATGTTCCCCTAGGATCTTAAGTACAACAGTCCAAATTAGTTTCCGGTATTATCTTTTTTTTTTTTTCAACCTCTTTCTTTAGATTATATATAAGAGGATGTAGAATAACAAGAAAGAATGTACATCAATCACTGAAGAAAACTAGAAAGCTAAACTGCCTGTGTTATAATGTATGACAACAGACTACTTGTCTATATATGCAAGTATGCTCTCATAAGCATTTATATTCACAGACTTGACAATACATGTAAAGACGGAGTTGGGACACCTTTCTGCATTTCCGATTAAGAAGTCCATTGCAGTCCAGCTTCTTGCACTGAAAAATTAAGAGATTGCCATTAACTGTGGATGGTATCCATTTGCCTCTGCCTATTCCATATACCTGATGACTTCCCCATATTTCCTTTCCTTGTTTCCCAGCCATCTGGGAAGCCATTTGCCAAACCACAGCAGATACAACTTGCTGTCATGCTTTAAATAAGCACACAAATAATATTCTTCTCAAACTACATTAAAAACTCTATGTGGACGCAACCACACTCACAGAACAGTTTTCTGAATTTCTCAAGATCAAGTTGAAGAGGAATCTTAGTACTAAAACTGTTTAGAGCCCTTATGTGTATTTTTCATTGCTGCCAATAATTAGACATTTACTTTTTTAAAAATATTGCATTTACATGAAAAATTTTGGCTGTCACGGTTTTCTAAGTGACAGGCTTCTTTTGCTCAGGTACTTGAAAGCACGCCTGTTCCAGGAATTAAAAAAAAACTTAAAAAAATAAAGGCAAACTATACACTTTGTTACACATTAAGACAGTAATTACTCCTGCTTCTGTGATACTGTTCCTCTTCTACCTTTTGCATGGCCAAAAGCTCTTACATAGAACCATCTCTTGTGTGTGTGCGCATTCTGTAATTACCTCTAACAAACGAGGCCATGATCACAGCTATACAGGGGAGGGTTCTGTTTATTATAAAAATCATTAGAAAAAGGGCTATCAGATGAGTACTTGACAATACAGTTTGGTAGATAAAATAATTGGACATGATAGAAGCGATACTAGTAGTTTTATAACTGAGCACTACACTCCTGAACAGCCTGCACAGAATAATCTCACCTTTTACAAGTATAACATGATCCACAAGGCTTCTCCTGTTAAGAGTTTTTTTATGCACACAATCTTTTTTGTGTAGCTTTTCTTGCTGTGCAAAAATGTATGTAGGCCATACAAATTTTTGGTTTTAAGGCATGTGTTCTTCCCTCTACTAGTTTCATCAGAATCATGAAGAATAAGCACCCAATTTTGTTTTAAACTAAGGAAAAGAAGAAAAGTGCAAATAAATGCTAGAACTAGAAACATTTTTTTCTTATAGATACACCCAACAAGCAAGAATACACCTCTGATTTCTTGACCATCTTCCAAAAAGATACCAAAAATATGAATGCAAAAGACTCAAATCTTTAGATTAAGGGTGCCTTTCCTCCTTGAACAAGATAAATACGGTCAGTCCAGGCACATCTCACAAAAAGCAGACAAAAAAAAATACTGAGAGTAAATTTATTTTATGCAAATGACTGACTTATTCTGTGCTGACATTATACGCAGGTCTGCAAAACATGAAGCACCATTACTAAAGTATACAGAATGTTTTCTTGAACAGAAGTATTTTTCCAGAAATTTAAAGATGATTGTCCTATTTGAGCCTATTTGAGCATATATATCTCATGAACAGATCATCTTTTTAAAAATTTATTCTTGAACTACTTCTGTCCCATAAACACAAATAAGTTTAAGTGGGAAAATGTGTCATACATGCACAGTTTTCTAGACACTATTCAAGTAATTTCTGCAAAGATAGATGTGGATCCTTGTATGATAAAAACTGAGGCCGTCATTGAAGATTAGAATAGAATAGCATTAAACAAAATCAGACCACAAAGATGATCCCTAGTCTCTAGCTTCTCGTCTCCTTATAAACAATAAAGACAGTAAATTCAGTACATTGAGAAGTCCAAATCCAATAAAACAATGCTATTAAGGAGCAAAAGAGGCAATATTGTTATGTCAGCAGACACATCTCTATAACAAAATATCATTTTGGCAAAAAGGTAAATATCAGGATCACAACTTCAGATTGCAGGAGTTTGACCTATTCAGGAATCTGCTTGGAAGAATCCCACAGAAAATGGCACAGAGCTTCTGAGTACATTTACAAAAAACAAACAAACAAACAAAAAAAACAAGCACACAAAAGGCAGAAGTAGCAATAGTTGACCCAGAAAGAAGAGAGATCCTGCCCAAACACAGAGGGCAGGAAAACAGAAGTCCACTTATAGCTGTATCTTTCAGTGGGAACAGAGCAAAAATAAAAGTTTTTACAGGTACCTGTAGCAATGGGAAGTCTAGGAAAAACATGGATCTGGTGCTGAAAGAGTGACTTCTGACAAAGGACATCAAAAATACTGAGGTACTTAATGCTTTCTGTGCCATGGTCTTTAGTGGAATATCTGTCTCAAGAAATCACAGTCTTTAAAGAACAGTGGGAGAGTTTGGAGAACAGAAAACATACCCTCTGTGAAAGAGAATCTCAAGGGGGCTTAAAACTGGACAGACACAAATCAATGAGCCCTGGAAGCCAATGTCAGGGGAAGGTGTTCTTGGTTGTTTTTGAAAGATCATGGCATTCAGGACACGTTCTATAAGATTAGACACGTTCTATAAGATTAGAAGCAAGCAAAACCTTTCAAGGAGGATTTAGGGAACTATATATTGGTCAGTCTTGACCCCCAGGAAAATAGAGAAAACTCCTCTTCCAAACTTAAGACAGTGGTGTTTGAAAGTCATCAGTAGTGATTTACAAAGAGAAAATTATGCCTGATCACCGTGGTAGCTTTATACAGATGAGATGCCTAGGTCAATAAATCAGAGAAGTGCACCAAGTGTCATTTATCTATCTGCCTAAGCAGGTTATGGAGTTCTCATTCTTGGGAATACTCAAAACCCCAGCTGGACACAGCCCTAGGCTACCTGTTCTAGTTGACCCTGATCGAGCAGGGCTGTTGAACAGGAAGATTTCCAAAAGGTGCCTTCCAGCCTCAACCACTCCACAATTCTGCGATTTCAAACTTAACTAGCTTTTCTTCCTGGCAACAAGACTCCATTTTGTTCGAGTGGCAGAATGACTTTCACCTGCAATAAGGGTTAGTGGGGCAGCAGGCAAGTTTAAGAAGCAGCGTGTTTATGAAAGGTAATTTAACTCCCTGACAACCCAATCTCAATTTATTAATAATGTGTAACTGTAGAGGAGATAACCAGAACCTTCAGTTAAGGACCTTAATACCACAGCAGCAAAACAGTCATACTGATTGAGTCTCACCTTATCTCAGGTTACTCCTGTATTTTTCACTGTGCTCTGCCAGGAGTGGTGCAGAGGGAAGACACAGTTAGTAGTTCCATGTAATTACTCACTCTCTCTCTGATCTGAGCTTCTGGATTTCACTCTTGGAATCAGGTACCTGCCAGGTGGGAGAAACAGTAATGTGTTCTAACCTCAATTACATACAGGCTCTGACATCTAAATTCAGAATAGCTAAGTTCAGCAGCTTAAAAAACAACACAAAACCCCACTACCAACAACCCTCTACCACTTCCCCAAAAAAGACACAAGATTCTCAACAATACCCTATGATGAACCATCGAGATCAGCGAGTTGAAATCATCATCTATTGCTGATAGACACACATTGGAGGATAAGCTCACTCTTTCCTTTTCATGTGGCTAGAACTCTTCCTCACCTAATCATCGAATAACTTAATTATTAGAGCAATCGCAGAAAGCCAGGGAAATAAGTTCAAGTCTGTCTTTCATCTCCCGGGGAAACACCCAAAGATTCTTCCACTTTCCAGAGCCTCAGTTTAAGCAGTCTATATTCAATAGGAATAATGGCGGTAATAACTCCCCCACCCTGCCCCGAAAGAAAGAAATTTGACAAAGACTGGGAAAGAACATGCCTAACATCTAAATAATTTTTATATGTGGTCTTGTGCAGTCACAAAAGAACAATCCATAGATTTGAAATTAAAGTTAAAAGTTTCCAGTCCTGTAAGAAGAATGACAAACTCAAGTATGTAAAATAATGTAACAAACTTGGGGAAAAGAAGATAAAAATAAAGACAAACCAAACAGGCTACAGAAGAGGTAGGGCACAATAGATAAAGTTTCCAAGATTCTTTCAAGTAACAAAGAAAATCTGATAGCCTAGTGCAAGAGAAAGACTACTTCTATTAAAATCCAATTCTAAGAGCAGAAGTCAGAAAAAGGTAAGACACGTTTGATCTTTATCAGCGGATCAGGATTAACACTGGAACTGAAAACAAAAATTAGTTATAGTGAGAAGCAGCTGAAAAGAGATGAGGAAGATTCTTTGATCTAAGGATTTTTTTTTTTTTTAAAAGCGCAGCAGCTGCTCTGAGTAACCCTCGAAGTTCTTTAAGAACAGATAATCTCGAAAAATAAACTAGGGCAGACTGACTGAGGCAAGCAAGAGCTTCCTGTTGCTTATTCAGCTTGTAAACGTCAATCCAAAGGCTAGCAGTGGTAATTACCTGGCTAAAGAGAACCTCTTTCCCATTCATTAACATGACATACATCAACGTGCTTAACAAGAGCTGTGTTCATACAGGATAATCCACACACGTCAGTGACCTGCATCTTGAACTTACCTACACTCTATGGGCATTGTCATTTCTCCTGAGAAAAGACAGTGCCCTGAAATTTTTCAGATGATCTCTGGCTTACCAAATGAACCACCTAATTGTTAGGCGAAACACACCTTTTACTATATTTATAAAATGTATGACATTATGCTTTGCACAGAAATTAAGATCTATGGATCTATGGGTGAAATGCTCTTTACAACCACTCTCTACTCCTTCCTGTGTATTCTGGATTTTTAATGACCTCCCTCAGAGCTTTAGGCACATGTGTATGCATTAGCTAAGTTCACGTACAATTGGAGAGGTCCTGCAGAATACATCGATTAATTTTGGCTCTTGAACCTGCCGCTAAGCTTAGAAACGTGTAGAAAGAGTTGTTCATGACAGGCTTATTAGCTTTGCCTCATAAATAGCACAAGTGGACAAAGCAGGTAAGATGATTGTACTATGCTTGCTCTGGAGGAGAAAAAAAACAACAAAAAAATGTGATACATAGCAGCAGATGTTAGTGAAGAAAAAGAAAATCTCATTCATCACTTACAGAGAATATAAGGTATTAATATCTTAAAAAATTTAAGACACACTCAAACAAAATAAACTTTTATTGAATGCAGTATTAGGCATTCTATTTCATTTTAGGGAACAACAGTTTTCTCCCAACCCAAAGAAAATCCCTTCGACAATTTCTAAAAACTGTACTTCAGATATAGAAATACTTCTTATGCCAAGAAACACCAAACTTTAGATTTTTTTTTTCCTGAAATTATGAAGTACAATGTAAGTCCTTCCAAAAAGATGAGAGTTTCCAGTAGGCACTAGAATGAGAAATCTGCAACTTGTACACAATTACTGGGTACAATATTAATTCAAATTTCATACTTACCCATCTAGAGTCTTGCTTTTAAACAACTGTATAAAAAGTGGTATTTAAGAATAAAGAAATGAGGCTTAAAGATCAGTTTCTCATTATTAAAAAAATCCTAATGGCAACCTGCATATTTATACCCTTTCCACAGTATGTCAGCCAGAAGAGCTTTAGTCCAATAATTTAAGTGAAGATAGGAATGTCTTGATTCTGAATGCAGATCATAAGTCATCATGTCCGCCAGGTGAATGCTCAGTTGCTACAGTCTCTATTTCCTCTCCTGTGAAATTACATATCATAATTAGAATACAAATAAGGCTATGTATTAATAACACCATGCATTTTTGACTTTAGGAATTGTTAAAAGCCTACAGCAGCACATTCAAAAGCAACAGACAACCGATAAAACCACACTGAAAAGCTACTCTGAACTTATAAAATGTTTATCAGATGCAAACAAAACCTTTCAAAAAAGCTAACGTAATATTAGCAGTGGAAACCAAAACCAGCATAGCTATTACTATTCTAAGCACTTTTTCCACCTATCCACTATCCTACTTCCCATATCGAAAGTTCAGAAGAAATTGTAGTTTATGCACATAAGTTTCACTCAGAACTACCCTCTGCAGAGCATATTAAAGATAAAAAAAAAGCCTTTAAGAAGCAGTGCAACTTATTGTTATACTAATAATATCATTAATCTAGGGGAAAAAAAAGTTAAATTAGTTTGTAAAAAGTTTTTGCTTGGCAGGGGTTTTTTTTGGCTTAGGTATGGAAACGTACGTAAGGGCGTAAGGGAGGGAAAAACACACACGTGAACGCACAGTAATGATTTTCCTGAAATTTCCTGAATATCTGCACAGGAAAACCTATAGTTATATTTTAAAAGTAGTAAGAACGGAGTATTGAGAGAAAAACTCTGAACTGAATAACATTACAAAATAGTACTGCACAAATCATTACAACATTGTGAGATGCAAAAGACTGAAGTTTAAGGAAAACCAAGCTAAGAACTGTGAAGCATGTCTTAATACCAAGTCTATCTTGAGTTTATCCTAATACAGCTTTTTTTTTGCAAAAGCAAATCTATCTTTTGCTTTGGAATAAAAATAAACAAACACAAAATACGAAGAAAAAAATGCCTGTTTTGCTGAAATATGGGCAA
>PTEX01000001.1:12420614-12473973 GCA_003342815.1 Eudromia elegans | reverse complement strand
AAAAAAAAAAAAAAAAAAAAAAAAAAAAAAAAAAAAAAAAAAAAAAAAAAAAAAAAAAAAAAAAGAGAGAGAAAAAACCCAACAACACACACAATCCCCAACTCCAAATCTTCCTACCTCCTCCCAGGAATTAAACACCCTTGAACATAATTATGTGCATAATGCTTCATACACTGAAGAGCAGAGTTCAAATCATAAAATGTAATGTTACTTTTGAACTTTTTAATTGAAGGTACAACCCATGGTATGGTCAAAACAAACAACTCCCAACCACTAAAGCACGTTGTCTTTCTCCTTCTTACCATCTACCTCATAACAACTCTGCTACTTGTGCAATCACAAAATAAAATAAATTCAGTCCACCCACCTAGCAAAAAGAACTCTGCTTATTTTTCTGAAATTTCATTGAATCGAGTCAGCTTGTCACACAATCTGATAAACCCATAGACAGTAAAATTAATAGGAAAAAGGAATGAGAAAGAGGAAGACCTGCCTCTCATGAAAGCAAAAATCTTTAATCATGTCACAGAGGCTTTAGTGGCTTCCAAAGACAACCTCAAGTTAAGTGAAAAAAGAAAAAAAAATTAACAAGACAAAATGCATTGTGTTAGAGTAAGAAAATAGGTGTGCCAGATTAAGTGTGTTCCACTAAAAACAACTGGAAACTACCTCTATGAAAATAAATTATGTATTGCTTATAATATATAGTAGAGATGACAAAACCTTTAGAGAAATATGCTTCTAGGCTGTAGATACAGAAGACTTGAAGCATCTGAAGTCAAAAAAGCCACTTGCCTGTTTTGACGATTGGAATGCATGTTCCATCCTTCTCTTCAAATCCTTCTGAACATATGCACTTGTAACTACCTTTAGTATTAACACAATCTTCATTCTCTCTAATGCATACTTTTTCTGGAAGATTACATTCATTTATATCTAGAAATCAGACAGAAAAGAAAGATTCCACCATTACTGCTTTGTTACTTCTGCTCAGCCACATAAGCACAATTTATCCATTCACACGAACAGATCTCCCCAAGTATTTACAGCACGGCAGCTAATTGCCTAGAAGAAACACTGAGGAGAAAAATGTTGAGAAAAAAAACTGAAACACTTTATTGCTGTCTCAGAACTGGATACAGACCTTCAGCTCTAAAGAAATAAGTAACTACCAATGAGACCCATGTATTTGTTTCTTGAATCAGATATAAAATACTTAGTTTCTTTTCAAGTGAGTTTTACTTTCTAGTCCAGTCACACCTAACAACTTACACAGAGATTGATAACAGAAAATTTTCATTCTTGATACTCTTTTTTTAAAAAAAGAAAACCAACTGCTGTGGTACTTCCACAGACCCAAACATTAAAGCAGACTAACGTGAAAATGCTTTACAATTCCTCAGTTTGACTATGTAAGGAGTTAAATAGTGTTCTTCAGTATATTATTAAATCCACCAACCTGTACACTTTTCATCTTCCTGTATGTATCCAGATGCACAGGTCTTACACTTGTCAGAACCTTCTCCTGTGCAACCTACACAGGTGGCATCACACGCTAAAGATAAAATAATTTAAGTACAAAAATACAAACACAGGTTAAGAAAAGTATACACCTTTAAGCCACTCAGCCTTCCCACACCAGAACTGACAACTTTTCACCTTCTTCGAGCTACTTAAGTCTCTCCTTCCCCAGTCTGTACCAGACAGCATGACACTAGATGCCCAGTAGGAAGTGCTTCTGTAGTGTTATCCCAAGTTATGTTTTAAATATATAACAAGAGACTATTTTTCCTAATTATTTCATCTTGAAAAACAGAAATAAGCCTTCTTTGAAACATAATAGACAAGAAATTTATCTGCTGGCAAGCTACATACAATTACGCTCTTCAAAAAACATTTGTTTTCAGGACAGAAAGGTTGGATTATACTGAAAAGGATTCTCTTCCCAAAACGAGCAAAAAAAACCCCAAAACAAAACAAAAAAAAACCACAGAACCACCCCACCGCCCTGCAAGACACTCTTCTGTCAAACAAAACAGTAAAACAACAAAGACACATGCTTAAACTATCACTACAATACAATGGTTTAAATGCTTTTTCCAATTTTACTTAAGATACTTTTTAAGTTTTTTTTCAAAAAACATGTTTAGGTGAGTAAAGTGCAAATATTGTTCTCTTTCTAGAATGCAATTTTGAAGAATAAAATAAACAAGATCAGAAAGAAACCTTTGCACGAGAAGGATCCATCTGTATTCAAACAATACTGATCGTCTTTGCAAGGAGAGTCAGCACACTCATCTATATCTGAAATAGAATTAGTGACAAGTTACCTAAAACAGTGGACATGCTTAAGTAGATGGATTAATATTTCAATGCTATGCTTCAACATCCTGTAAGAACTGGCTCACAAAAGCGATAAACTCACACCATCTTCAAGGTGATCAATATTTTAGGATCAGTTACATGACAGTCTGGACAGAAAAGGCGTTTAGCAAGTCATATACTCATTTGTCCAGCTTGGACTTGGAAAAACAAAAACAAAATTGTGATGCCTGGAAGCTGTTTTAGGATGACAAAAAGCAAACATACCAGAAGTTCAAGCTTCCAGAATACCTGACATCCTTGTCTCTTCCAAGTCAGTATTTTGCATGTATTCTTTTTGCGTTTTGTTCAAATGAACATGCAGGTACTGTTCTGGAATACTTTTGAATTTGTTAATCCTATAGTACTAAGCTATGAAGTTTAAAGTATATTTAAAACAAACGAAAACTCACAAACGCACGCACATGCTTTAGTTTCTTATTCAAAGGCCAAACTGGAGAAAGTGAAGTTTTGGTTAGGATCAGAAAAGCTGAAAAGTAGTTCTACCCAGGTAGCTGAAACATGCTAATCAAGGAAATGGTACCACAGTACTCACAATTTAAAAAAAAAAAAAAAAAAAAAAAAAAGTCTTTCTTTGTCTGATCTATCTCAGCCATCCTTGCAGTCATCTCATCTTGCCACTGATGAGATCATTCCTACTAATTCATTACTTTAACTTCTACTTGATCAGTTGCTGTAATTATTTTGCAAAACAGCTGTAAAGATGACATAAAAATGGAGTATCTTAAAAATCTCTTAAGAGTGTTTTATAGTTGCCTAAACAGGTATCACAAATAGCCATAATTTAAATCTTAAAAGTACTTTTCAAAAGAAGCTAATTCACACAACATTTAAGATACTTTTTCTAGACCTTACATTAAAGTATTTTTTTACTGTTTTAATTTGACCGATTAAACAGTGCTATTGGATATGTCATCTACCTGATAAAGAATTTATGACTGGAATATGCTACTTTCCCTTAGTACGGTTCTGCACTGGGAGTATTTTCAGTGTTAGTGTTTCCCTTAACTTTCAGGTAAAGTTATGGGACAAGTGCCTAGAAACACTAGAAGTGCTTCTTCCAGTGCTTGATCTCTCCTGGTGTAAATGGAAAAGCTAGTGTGGCTGAATTTGAACCCTACCAGGGCTGAGTATTTATAATAATGAAAACAACTGGGTTAACTAGCAAAAAATATTAATGTATATTGACAAGAGTCTCCCTGTAGTTTGAAAGCAGTAAAAAAAAATAAAGAAAATAAATAAAGAAACAAGCTGGGCACTCTTTAATATTCAAATAAACATCGTATCGTAAAAAAAGCCCCCCACTTTCTATTATCTGTAATCCATTGAACTAAAAACATAAGTGGTCACTTTGCTGAAAACAATCACCAGGTGATTAAGACAGTGGGAGGGGGGTGGGACAAGTAATGTTTAGTCATATTTCCCTGTAATGTAAAAGCAGTTAGGAAAATACAAATTGCAGAAACCTAATTTTAGAATATTCTATGTAGAAATTGATGCAATATAATCTTATAAGCCACTGCTGTTGCAAATCCAGTTTAAATTCTAGTAAGGATTACTCACCCACACAAGCTGCTTCTTCATTTTTGATCCAGCCTTCTTTACAATCTTGGCAGTTCTTATTACTTGATCCCGTGCAAGTTTTACAGGCAGCATGGCAGGCTGAGAAAAGAGAAGGCTATGAAGAGAGTCTTCAAAATTGGTTTACATTTACAAATTCTCCAATAACATTAAATACTTGGAGAGAAGAGATCTCAAGAAAATAAACTTCACTCCAACTGCAAAGTGATGAGACAATACCTTAAAAACACTAGATTCTGCACTACTATCTAATCAACTGTGAGATCACTTCATTTGCAGCTAGCTACAAGCCTGAAATGTGGAGTGATACTAAACTTAAGATTCAGGGAAACACAACAGAAATTCAGCTGTCTGGACAAGCCTTTTGTTGCAACATAAATTTGCGCACATGTGTGTGTACACAAGAATTACTACACAGTTAGCTCAAAAAAAACCCAACGTAGACAAGGTTATTATTAACCAAATCCTCACTAAATCTGATAATGTTGAATAAACAGCTTTAATTACATATATATATTTTGCATATTGAATAAAGGAAAAATCTACAGGAACTCAAACTGACTTCTCTAAAAAAAAAAAAAAAAAGGTAAAAAATTTTGGTGAAATTTGCATGTACTTAAAAAGAATCTATGTAGTCTACATTACAGAACAGCTATTTTCAAGTCCATTTATTCCAATTAGATATATCAGTGACATGAAGAAAGAAATGGCTCTAAAAATACTCCGCTAACGCCCGATCAACTTCAGCTCAAGATTTTCCTTATGATACTTTGGCTCAAAAATTAACTCTCATCCCCCAAGATAGTTACTGTTGTTAGTAAAAATCAAGGTAGGGGCTTGTAAGGTGCCTTGCCAACTCTTTCAAATTACACATCAACAGCTGACATTCTTTACGATTAAAGTCGAATAACCAAAGACCATTTTCCTGTACCTACTTTTTGTCTATGTGCCCACTTATCATGCATTGATTGAAGACAAACATCTAAGTTCATTAACAGCAACAGTTTGTTACCTGTACAAACAGAATGCGTCTCATTTTTTAAAGTACTGAAGTAACCATCAGAACAGTCCAAACAAAATTCTCCTGTATATTCCTTGTTGCAGCTACATGAGCCATCTCCACTTCTAGTACCATCACCATTGCAGTGGCCATTCCCATGACAAGGTCTTTCTGACCCTCCACGACAAGCTAAAAAGGATCAAAAACATTAAAGAAAAAAATCAGATGCTAAAGGAAGTAGCTTCAAAGTAGCTCAGCCACAATCACTTCAAGTCCCTTACTTCACACAGAGTAAAAAGTGAAAAACAGTACTCACACTAAAACAAACTTTCCAGAATCTTTTTTTTCTCTTGACAGCAAGCAAATAACATGGAACAAAGAACTTTTGATTTCTTCTTATACTTTGTTAGTGAAAGTTCTTTGTTCCATGTTATTTGCAAACAAAATCCAGGGCAACCAAACTGAAACTTCATATTGGGTAAAGATCATGATTTGAAACTTCTATTTATTTTCCTAGTTTTATGACTGAAGTTAGTATCTTTATTTTGGATTTCTGAGAACTGTCACACATCAGTTGCAAAAGCTACTACTGACCATTGAGATCAGTGCTGGGAAATAACATCTCAGTTTTAACAACTGCCAATATAAAAGACCAAAGCTGCTCTCTAACAGGGAGCAAAATTTTACAAATGTGTAAGTTACACAAGCTCTAATGACTCAAAAGCCTCCTTCATCACTCTCACTCAACCACCTTATTTTTCTCCAACTGTCTCCCAACTGTTTCTCCCACTGAGTGTTTACCTAATCCTTAGCTTTGAATTTGTTCATTTAATCCCCAACAGTGTTTTTATCATTCTATTCTTGAAATCAGTCAAGGACTGTTGTTTACACAGCTTCTGAAAGGCTATTTAATCACCAGATGTCAGAGATCCTTTAAGCGTGGCTCAGGTGTAGATGTGAACATCATCAGATCACACAAGACCCCACACACAAAAATAAACTTGATGATTTTGTACATTCTTTCATTCCTCAAAGACTTTGTTCAGGCAGGATGTTCAAGGTAGCTACGAGACAGCAGACAAGTGCTTACTATACTGTAGTTAGTGTCTCAAAGTATTGTGCTTTATATAGTTCAGGAAAGATTGAGACAAATGGGTAAAAAGCACACAGTTATATACTAAAAAATTACCAAGGCAATCTGGTCCATATGTTCCAGGAGGGCAGCAAACTTCTATTGTTTCTATACAAAACCACTTAAACAAATCAGGGTATTTCTTCTTTCTGTATATAAAAGACATTCATTTATCAATTAAAAGAACTTGTTCAGAGCAACTGAACTTGTACAATACGACTCAAGAATAGCCTTGAAAAGAATAAGAGTTACTTAAGAATCCTGCAAGATATTTATTGCACATGACAGAAGACTAGACACCAATGTAATATTTTTCTTAGTTTTAGAAAAGAAATAATCTTATATCATGAACCAGTTTCTAGCAGTTCTCCAGCTTAACTTTCACAGTGACCTTTTTAAACCATAACACTATTATCATACTCTCCATTCATATCTTATAATCTGTATTCATATAGAAGTTGAGATAAGTTACCAGTAAAACCACTTCAGTTAAATAAATACAAAGACATAAATAAGACTAAAGAGGACTGTTATCTATCTTTAGAGATTACTTTCTTCTCAGAAAGCGAAAGGAGAACCCTGAACTTAAGACTTGCAGACCACAGACTTCTGTGGTCTGCACTTCTTAACAGAGTGCATATTAAAATTTCCTTTTTTTTTTTTAACATGAATCAAACAATATTTCAAAATAACTTTTTTTTATATTAGAATTTAAAAATTATATGCTACTATGCAACAAGAATATACTCCAAATTAACAGTAATATCAGTAAGCATTATTTTGTAAGCAAGCGTGAAGACAACAGTTCATATTCAATTCAAAGGGCTAAGTTCCCTGGTATAATACAGAGCAAAATCCCAGTAACTTTAATAAAAGGAAGTGTCTAGAAGGTTTAGAAACTTAGTATTAGACAGTAGCTAGGCCTTCGGCGACTGTCGAAGGACAGAAGGCCAAGTTAACCAATTGCACTTAGAAGTCTATCAAATAGGCAAATTTTAGAAGAGGACACTATTAACATACATTTTCACCCACAAGTCTGATGAAATTTTAGATCTACTTGGTAGAATTCCCTAGTTTAAAGCCAGTTTATTTCAGTTCTGCAAAATTAAGAGAGCTTCAGGTAAATGAACCAGATCTTATTGGGGCTTGTATAGCTTACCTTTGCTTTAATTTGCATGTTAATATACATTCAATGCCTGCACAGTCAAGTAATAACATGAACTATGAGGCAGTCATTAGGGATAAAAGATATTAGCAGAAATCCTTATCCAGTGATAAAATGGTATAATGACAGTTTATCCTAATGAATTCTGGCTGCATGGCAGTGCTGTCAGTCTAAGGAAGTAAGAAAAACTTTCAATAAAGGTGATTTGGAGTCAACAGGAAGTTATGTGCTGCAATGCCATCCTTGCAGAAAAAAAAAAAAAAAAAAAAAAAAAAAAAGGAAAACATGTGACAGTTTAGAAGGCAGAAAGGAGCAGTTGCCACACTACCAACTTCAAGGTATCTATCCTGGAGACTTACTAGTATGAAGAAAAGACACAGGAAACAGTTTCCCATATAGTTGAAAAGCAAAGAAAGAGATAAAATATTGGGATCAAAGTAATAAAATCCAAAGTTTTTCAATATTAGCTTGCCTCAATACTGGTAACTGGAAAGGCAGTAGGAGATAGCATATGAGAAGCAAGATTGGATATTTTGGTGCAGCACTTCAGGCAATGAAAATGAAGGAGTTAAGCACAAGTTTAGAAGCAAGAGCAATTAAGTGCAACAGCACTTGAAAAGTTAGCCTGAACCCATGGGGATCTCTTGAAGCATAACAAAGAATTAGCCAACCCAGGTTTGCATGAAACAGCAGAAAAAAAATAGCTGTAGGGGGCCTTCAGTTCCCCCAGCTGCATTGTGGGATCCCCAAGACAAGACATTTGTATCATCGTCTGACTTGACCAAACAAAACATTTCTGTGATAGGCAGGAAAAATCTCTCTCCAGAAACCTGGAGAAAAAAAAACAAATTAAAAAGCACCACAAGCACTCATTCAATGATTACATAATCTTAAAAATATAAGAAAAAATATTAATCATTTTGAGTAAACAATACAATTCAGCAGGATTTCCTTATCATCTAAAATATATTTAGATGTTCTACCCACTTTACTATTGGGCACTATTTTCATTCAAGAGCAGAAATTTAATTTGAAGTGTGAAGTACAAATCAAGTTTGCAATGAGTCTTCAGTCCGTTAATCTGTTGTCACAAATCTAAAGAGAACAAAGTGAACTTCTAACTATGTTTTCTAGCCCTCTGCTACATTAACAGCTTAGTGAGCAGACACATGGTTTAATAGCAACAGTGTAATCTCTTAGGTATCCGTCCACGCACAGACCCCTACTGAAGAATAAGACGTGTACTTACAGTTTGAACCACCACTTTTCTATCTGTTCTTCGTGCTCTTCTACCATATTGTTGCATTCAAAGTTGCTGCTGTCACACAGATTCTCTATGATCTCTACTAGACGGATTTCACTGAAGGAGTGTGAAAAAGTCATTAGTTCAATTTTAAAATAGTATGTGATGCTATTTTACATACACTAAGAGAAACTAGGCTTCAGCCTAGACTACTTTATCAGTTTATGGTGTGTTCTGAAATAGTTCCAAGAAAAAAGAAACACAAGAATAAAAAACCATTTAACTAGTTTCAACTAAAAAGATCAGAAAGAGCACTATAAAAAGCACTCTAGCTTATCTAGATTTATAGATTTGCAGAAATAGAGGTTTATGAGATTTATATCTTTCCAGCAAGTTTCAATTGCAGGTGTTTTTTGTGGTTTTTTTTTTTTTTTTTTTTTTTTTTTTTTTAAACCAAATTCAATAATAAATTTCAGGTATTACCAACACAAGTCCATCAAGCTGACAGTAAATGAAGTCTAGAATTTGCACACTTGTATCTCAGTGATCAATCTAAGACTAAAAACTTAATCTGAAACCTGGGAGAAGGATATACAACATGATTTAGTAATCAAACTTGTACAGAAAAATGTACGTATTACAGTTATCTGTTTGACATCAAAAGGAGTGTGCAGGCTTTAGGCAGCAGTTACCCGTTTACAGGTATGGCAACACTCCACGGCTAAATCCACAGCTTTTATAATAACAACTTAGTTATAATGTAAATATCATTATTTCGGGACTTTAGATAACTTTAAAAAAAGCAAGGAAGGAAACAAAGCACCTCATCCACACACACCTACTATAACCAAAATTAGCTTTTACTGATGTTAGAAATAAACCAGACAATCAATACGGAATGTCAATGTTTAAATTGCAAACACAGTGTAACCTGCTACACTTCAGTAAGAATTTAGAATTCTGACACACGAACCTTTAGCCAGTTCAGATGTTAAGTTCTAGGCAGTCTGTGCTGTAGAATCACATGCAGTGAATATTAAAGCACAGCCGGAGCAACAACACCGAGGTGGCTTACCTGGATTCATACTTCGACAGGGTCTTCTCTTCCCAGGCAGTGTTTCCACCACCAAAATTCTTTTTAGCTGTATCTGCCAGGCCCTGACAAGTACCAAGACAAGGAGAATACAGTGTTTAATTCTAAGCAAAACTAACAACAGAAGTAATTAAATAAAAACTGTTAAAAGTGCTCTATTTTCAGGAGGGCTTTGAAGACAAGAAACCAACGCTATATTGAGAAAGACAACTAAAGAGAAGTGACAAAGGATAGATGATACCATTATATCATGCCTTAGATTTCATAATAAGGAAGATTTCAAGATCAAAAAACAAAAAGACATCAAGGATTACACCTTCCTCTCAGAGGCGAGTTGAAATGGCCCCTACTCCGGTCCCATCTGGCACTACTGAGGCTGGCACTCACTGTGGGCCACCTAACAGGTCGTTGTATCGGAACCACAGAAGCGGGGTCCGGCTAAACCACCCATATATAAAATATACATCACAAAAAACCCTCAGGAACTGGGGGATTGAGGACGCCTACAACGCCAACGAAAACCACCGGAGGGCTCAGGCGCGTGCGCCGCGCGGCCGCAGAGGCGGTGCCGCCGATCCCGCAGCTCCCTCTCGGCCCAGGCCCCGACCAGGCCCCCCGCAGCGCCGGGACGCACCTGCTTGAAGCGCTCCACGAGGCCGCGGCAGGTGGCGCACGCCAGGCGGCGGCGCTCGGCTGCGCCCGGCGCCGGCAGCAAGAGCAGGAGCAGGAGAACGGCGGCGCACAGCGACCCGGCGAGCGGTGCGGCCCGCATGGCGCGCGGAGCGGCCCCGCAGGGAGCCAGGGCGCAGGGAGCCAGGGCGCAGGGAGCTGGAGCGCGGGGCCGCGCGCGGCCGAGGCGGCGGTGGCTGAGCCCGCTACCCCCGGCCGCGCGGCGCCCCGCCCCGGCCACCGTAGCAACGGCGCGGCCGCCGGCCCGCGAGCTCCATTCGGATTTCCGCGTCAGCGCCACGCACTCCCCGACTCCCGGCGCTCATTGGCGGAGCGACGCCGGCGGAGGGACGTGGTCCAATCAGTGCACGCCACGCCACGGACCAATAGGAGCCTCCCGCGTGCGCGGAGGAGGGGTGGTGCTGGTCGGGCGGGGTTCTGCTTCTATGGTAAGTGTGGGCAGCCGGCGGTGCCTGGTGAGCTTCAGAACTGGCCGCCATTTTTATTTGGCAAGCGGGAGCCGACTCGGAGCTTTTCCCCTGCGCGGGGGCGCTCTGCCCTCACCTAACATGGCGAGCCGGAGCGCTAACACGTGGGTAGGGCAGCGCGGTGCCGCCCCCGCTCCGTGCTGCGTCACGTGACGTCGTCAGCGCTCTCTACGGGGCGGCCACGTGGACGCGCGGCCGGTGAGTGCACGGCGGTAACGGGCGGTAACGGTCGCGGGGGCGCCTGGCCGCGTGTTCCCTGCGTGTCTGCCGGCCTCTGTGGCAGTCTGCTGCTCGGGCTCTCCTGCCGAGGAGCCCGCCCTCGCCGCGTAGACTCGGCGTCTCCCGCTCCAAGGAAGGTGCTTCATGATGGGCCTGGCCCGAAGGCGCTGCTCGTAACGTTCAGTAGGAGCAGTTATAATAAACAGTCGTGTAGCCGACCTGCTGGCCTGTCTCGACCCGCCTCATTTTTAACGCTTAAAGTCACGCGAAAAGTATTTTGAAACAATTTGTAGCAGTTGTGTATTGTACAGTTACTAGTTATTATCACCGGTTTTTGTTCTTCCAGTATTGTGATTTCGGGTTAGTTACTGATTATTGTTAGTTAATGGTTATTATTTCTTTGTTTTACACCTGTAGAATTGGAATAATATTCCCTTAGCTTATATGATCAAAGTGGTTGATGTGTAATTCATTCGCAGGAGTCAGCAGGGTTAAAATAAAAGCCCCAAGGGCTGTTTTGTTACTCTGTGTTTAGACTGGGGACTGAGACTGTGCAATACAGAAGATGCAGCCCCACACTTGCACTGAGATGTGCACTGAGATACTGATACCTCATTTAACTATCCATTTAATGACTACTGAGGATCGTGGGCAGTGTGTGAGGGGGAAGCCCTCATAGGTTTGTGAGGAAAATGTTTGTGGTAGTTAAAAAACAGTCCTAATTCTTAGAAAAGATGTGCAGGGTAGTGTATTTGTCAGCAAGCTTAATTTTGTGTTTCTTAGGGTGTTGAGTAGTTTGGTGGCTGCAGCATTTTTGTCCGTTGTGGCTGTTCCTTATTGCGGCTTCGAGGAAGGACAGGGCAGAAGGCTGCCGGGGCCTGTGGGAATATCTGCGTGGCTGCAGGTAGCTCCGGCTTCCACCGAGAACTCCTGCTGCAGATGACAGCGGGTTGTAGTCGGTTCCCATCTCTCAAGGCCACTAGAGGGAGATCGGACACATCCTTCAGAGAGAGCTTTGGGAGGCCACTTGCTCTAGGAGTCCAGCTAGGGTTCTGCACGTCCCTTTTTTGACTTAAGAGCATTCTGCATTTTTCTCCACTTCCAAGAATGGTATTTGCTATGTAGTTTTCAGCTACCTCTCCAGCTGGTGACGTCCTAGACGTCTTTTCCTGGGACAGCTTTGTCTTCCCACTTCTCCTTTAACCAGTCAGCAAACTCAGATGGAAACGTGTGATAATAGCAAGTGTCATTTTCCTTTTTAGAAAAGATTAAAGGTGATCCCAACAACTATAGGCCTTAAATGTGATCTCATCCAGAAATTGCCTTTAAAGCAGATTTTAAAAGAACAAGCAAAAATAAAATGAAAATGGAAGCTTCACGCAAGCTAGGTCAAGGTAAGAAGCAGTGGGATTCTCTTGGTGGCATGTTGAGAGATTTCTGTGCCATATTTTGTATGTGAGAAGGCAAAATATAGTCTTTCTGGACTGATACAACATGCTGTTTGGCTGCCAAATAATACTGAGCGTGGCTGAAAAATATAAATTACACAGATTTGGTAGGCTTTTATGGAATGAATAAAATGTACATTCTTGAGGTTCCTCCATAGACTAAGTGGAGGCATCAGCCAATTTCAATGAAACTGTTTAAGTTTTTTTTTAAATTATGACCTTTAGTTACAAATATTTTGCCTTTATGTTGCAAATTAAAGTTTAGATCCAATGTCTACTGTCCTGAAAAACTCCACTTGAGTCTTGAGGTTTGTCAGCATCTATTTTTGACTAAGCAAATTATCCGGAAACGTGACAAGATACTTAAATTTATAGTTTTTATCTTGGAAGCTTAGTTGTTGTCTTTGTGATTTGTCTTTTAATCTTCTGAAGTAGTTCCCTTCAGGGAATTTCGGTGTGTATAATGCCTGTAATTATCTTCAAAGTATCTGAGTTTACTGGTAAGCTCACTTTCTTAAATCTTAGGATTTAAGTCAACAAGATAAAAATCTCTGTTATAAACCGTGTATGGGGTATCTGTGTTCGCTGCTATTCAGAAAATTGAGAAAACCAAGGATTAAGACTCTGTGTAGTGATAATAAGAGGTAGGAATATTCAATATTGTATACTGGCCAGAGTATAATCAATGCAGTGTTTACAGCTGTAGGTAATACCTTCTTATAAGAATGGGTAAAATAGCTTTTATGACTTGATTTCTTCTGCAAGAGTCCTAAAATGCTTGACATTTTGGGAAGCAGCGGCATGAGTGAGCAGTGACTTGCTGATGTTTTACCCACTCGGGCTATTTGAGTGGCTGTGTGGCCTGATGTAGATGTATTCTTCAGTGTCTGTTTTTCTCTCAGGCAGATTTGGCTAGAAATGTAAGATGCTTTTGTATTTATTGGAAGAATTCAGTAAGAGTGCTTTCTAGAGGCAAGATTTTGTATGAGAGAAATTGTATTGTGCAGAGACTTAACTTATGCCAAGCACTTCTCAGAGCTGCACTGATGACGGTCCAAAACTTCTTTTACTACTGCTATGGAAAAAGCAGTTGTAGCATAAGTCATTTTTATCCATCCTCTTAAAGAAATAATACTAGGCACAGTTTAAAAAGATTTCTTCCCACTTCAGGGGATGTTGTATTTATTTAGGCTATTAATGCTGAAGAACAAGCCAAAAATCATAAAGAGCCACCACTGAATTTGCTGGCTAAAGTCTAAAGCTTTAGTTAAGGTCTGTAATAGTAACAGTTGTGAGAAAAAAGGAATGGTAACAGTGTCATATAGAGTATATTATGCAGACATATTCAGTATGAATGAATACAGTGAATACATTTCTGACTTTATTTGTGCTAGCAGTGAAAAAAAAAAAAATCTTTATCTGCCTTTTTTTAGTACCGAGCGGGACAAATCTATCCATTTAGAGAAAAAGTAACTGTAGGAATCAGGTTGCAAGCGATACTGATAAATCTGCCAATCTTGCATCTATTTGATAGACATGCTTAGGCCAAAACACAGCAGAAAACATCTCTATCCAAAATCCCGGTAGCACCTTGTATACATACTATTCCTGCAAATTTGTTTCTATGAGAACAGGAGTAACAGTATTTGAAATCTTGTCTTCTACTCTTCTAACTTTACAGCTAAGTAAAAACTTAAATTAAAAAAAGGTCAACTAGATTACCTAGAAATTTTCACGCAAAAGGATGGCCTGTGCTGTGTGGGCCAGGGGAAGTCTTCATTACCTGCTGAGTCCAGACGTGACCCCTGCAAACACAGGAACTCACAAGTTCGAAGCATGCGTTTGTTATCCTGAACCATCTCTCACTCTCATACTTCTTCTCCCACTGATTTCTGAGTCTGAGAGAAAGAGTGTAAGCTCTAAAGATAATATATAAATCCAGCGAAAGATTAAAGTGAGGGCAAATTACAAAGCCGTTACTCCCATGAAGCAGATCTGAATGAGATGGTGCTCTCAGCACTGATGGTGATTCTGGCCTGGTGCTGGAAATACTTTAAGTACATTCAAAGGTTCTGTCTTGTCACATGGATGTTATAGTCTTTCGCATCTTTTTCCTCTTAAAACCAGACATTTTGATTACTTGATTTTTTGATTTTTTTTCATTTGAAATTATTTATTTCGTTACTCTTTGTTTACACTTTTACAGCCTTGACTTTGCATATGAATCAAGCTTATTAATCTGTCTTTTCTACTTGTACACATCGTGCTGTGATGCTAATGAGTTTTCTTTTTCTTTTAATCTCCAGAGCTAACAGAATCTGTGTGAATTTCAAACTCAGGATGCCTCAGAAGAGGAGCTCTAGCAGGCGGTCATTCCCGTGGCTGCTGCTCATTATTGTTGTGGCCTTTGTACATTTAATTGTCTGTCCCTTTACAAAAGTGGAAGAAAGCTTTAACCTGCAAGCCATTCACGACGTTGTGTACCATCGTCTGGACTTGGATAAGGTGAGTTGTACATTCAGTATTTCTTCTAGGACTCTCTTGAGGATTGCATGTATCATTCTTGTACAAGAAAATGACAATAGGAATATGATTTATCCCAGTTTTCCTTTGTTTCTGGTTTGCCTATCTTACTTAAATTTTCCTTTTTGCAGTATGACCATCATGAATTTCCTGGAGTTGTCCCAAGAACGTTCCTTGGACCGATTTTTATTGCTGCTCTTTCCAGCCCAGCTATATATGTACTTTCAGTATTACAAATGTCCAAGTTCTACTCCCAGCTGATAGGTATGAGAACTTTCTAGTCAGAGTAGACTTTTTTTTTCTTTTGGGCTAATGTGTAACATTGTAACATTCAGTATTTGGATCAATGTTTAAAACTTGATATACTTTTTCTTACTGAGGGATTTTGCAAACTGTAGAACTGTAGTCACCACCAGCATGACAATTTTAGCCCCTTTTTGGGGAGGAAGGTTTGCGGGGTAAGTGTTGGGGACCAGCTGGTAACACAGAAAAACTCTGTGGTAAGGTAACATAAGATACATATATATATGTAACAGTGTTTGAAAAGTAATTGTTTTCAGAGAATATTCTCTCAGTACTTCCACATACTCTTCAAAACATAATGTTTTATTTGGGTAGGGAAGCATTGTCTTCTGTTCAAAAGTATTGACCTATTTAAAATAGAATTAAATTATGTAAACTGACTTGAGTGGCTTTAAGGTGGGTGTGCCCATTACCATATGTAAACATTTGTTCTTCAGCAATCAGTCTGATATTACTTTAATTTCACACTTTCTTCCTCCAATAGTCCGGGCAACTTTGGGCCTCAGTGTGATTTACACATTATGGAAGCTACAGAAAGAAGTTAGAAAGCAGTTTGGAGCAACTGCATCGACAGTCTTCTGTCTCATAACTGTTACTCAGTTTCACTTGATGTTTTACTGTACACGAACCCTTCCCAATGTGTTTGCACTTCCTTTTGGTAAGTATACGCATATCAACGTAGTTTTCCAATTGATAATTAAAACATATGGAAAAGGTATAGCCAGACTAAAGTATATACTTGATCATGTGATAACTAGGCTAGATAATTTAAGCTGTGCTCTTATTGTAGCATGTGCCTAAAATGACTTCAGTTGTATTTTTTACTGCAACTGAATATACATAGTTTTTAATCAGATGAATTTGATTAACCAGAGGTTTGAGAACATAAGTGATGCATAAAATATGCAGTTGTTGAAAAAGTTGCTGGTAAACCTGTAGTTTAAAAAATACAGTCTGTGCGGAAAACAGTTTTCTCATGAGTCTGGAACAAATTCCCCCTTCCTTTTCTAGAGGAATACATAAACCTATAAATCTATAAACAGTTTGATTTTTTTTTTTCCTCCCTCCTGTACTGTAAGTATACGGACTCAGAACTAAGCTTAACCTACTCATATGTTTTTTCCCCAGAGATGATAATGAGGAAAAATTAATCACATATGATAGATTTTAGTTGAGTCAATGCTTCATTGGAAGTTTTTAAACTACTACTATCATGAGATTCATTTAAGAACCTGTTTAGGTCAAATTAAAACAAACAAACAAAACCAACCAACCAACCAAAAAACCCCAGCTCAGCTGTCAGATAAAAATTGTATTGTGGTAAACTTTCCAGGCCATTAAGTATTCCAGGTGTTGAAACATGTTTTATTTGTTTGCATTTTTTTACTATTACTATTTTACATACAATCCATTTTTGTTGTTCTCTTGCATTTTTCTTAAGATCATGACCACTTTACAATATAAGCGGTATTACCATGTGATTTAAACTGTGGAAAAAGTGGAATAATCTCTATCCGTAGAGATGTGTTTCCAGCTAACCACCCATATGGATTTATAGTTCTCTCTTGTTGAGCAGTAACTTGTAATCTCTTTATACTCGAAATGCGATGCCATTAGCATTAATACAGCCAAGTATTAATACTCAGCCAAGAGAATAAACTCACCAGCTGACATTGAGCAATAATAATTACAAATCTTTGTTTAAAAAACTTTTAGTACTCTCTTAAGTTTGGTCTTGTTTGGAAAGCTATTAAATGTATCATCCAGAAGGAGTTCTTAAATTCTTTCCGCAATTACACTTTTGGTAATTAGGCCTCAAGGATGGAACATTGCACATTATTCCAAATTACATTCCTCTCACAGAGGGAGACATATTGGGCCAGACATGCGAGGAAGCATTGGGTAGTGATGAGTATGGAAATAGAGGAAGAGGAACATGAATTGAAGGAAGCATTTGCCTGAAAACAAACAGTGAAGATGTTCAGTGTGTCAGATGGTTTGTTTTATTTATATTTATTTGTATTTGTATTTATTTTTGCAGTGCTCCTGGCATTGACATTTTGGATACAGCAAAAGCAAAGGCCATTCATTTGGTTCTCAGCTTTGGCAATTATAGTCTTCAGATCAGAGCTCTGTATATTCCTAGGCCTTATGCTTCTTGTGACATTACTGAATAAAAGGCTCTCCATTTTAAAGGTGCTTTCCCATGCTGTTCCTGCTGGAATATTTTGGCTGGGTAAGTGTTAAGGGGTGGGGGGGGAAATGTTGGATATGAATCCAATTAAAGTCTTAAATTATTTTTTTTAAATATTTAGAATTTTCTGTATATATTAGGGTAAAGATTTGCCTTCCTCTCTTATATTTTGTTTGTCTGTAGTAGTTTAATAGTATTGTTAAAATTTTTTACAAGTTTATTTTTTTAAAAGGAAATAGATGTAACCAGAACTGTAGAAAGATACTGTAATTCTTGATTTTAGATGTTTATAGTATAAGGTTCTGGCCTTGAAAAGACTTAGACCTATAAGTACATTTTAATATAATTAGTTTCCATTCATAGAAGGCTCTGGTGATGGTCCATGCTGGAGAGGTTGAAAAATCTTTTTAGTTCTACTTGTCTGTGGAAGACTTGTGCACATGCATATATATATTCTAAGCTGTCGACCTAATTACAAATCCTTTTGACAAGTGCCAGGTGAGAAACTATGGCTGTATGCATAAGAGCTTGGAGGCACAACCGAAATGTCATCCATACTCCCATTCTCTCACCCTGCAAACTTCCAAAATACCAGAGCAATTTTTATACAGGTGAATGGAAGAGCCAGGATTCACAGATTTCCTGCTCTTCTTGTACGGACAGGGCCTGTCATCTGTTATCCTTCTTCATCCATTATCTTTCTTTCCTCCCTCCTAATAGACAGTAGGAAACCACTGGGAGTTTGTTTTACTTAACTCATCAACTTCTCCAGAAGCAAAAACTTCTCCTTTGGCAAAAACCCAGTTATTACCATATGAACTTAAAACAGGTTTCTTGCTGTTCATTACATTCAATGTGCTAATACATATATATTTATAGACTTCAGTTAAGCCACTGTTTTTCACTCCTGGAGGTTGGAAAAATCTCAACCAGATTCCTATGTAACATGCTTCAATTAAATTTTCAATTAAGAAGTGCAAAGTGTGACATCCCTCCCCTGCACTTCTGTTGTGAGATAGATTTAGCCTTCTTTATGGCTTTGGGTGAGGCTTATAGTGTATGTTCCAGTTTGTAATATGGCTTGGATGTGCATGTTAGAATTTCTTTACTTTTTAATTCATGTAGATCTACATTTCTTTTAGGACTAACGGTTGCTGTGGACTCTGTATTTTGGAGGCAACTTGTGTGGCCTGAAGGGAAAGTGCTGTGGTATAACACAATTTTAAACAAGAGTTCCAACTGGGGAGTATCCTTTGGAATGTGTGTGTGGGGGGGAAAAAGATCTTTAGAATGATGTCAGCTAAACAAAACCTTTCACGTAATTAATTCCTGAGACTCAGATGATATTGATGAAATAATTGATGAAAGTAGTAGAAATTACTTTATGATGTCTGTTCCTTAAGTCCTTCTCTAAAATTTAACTTTGGTCTGTTGACCTATTTTTCATGTTTATTCCTGTTCTACAAATATCAATCCATTCTTTGCCCCCTTGATAGTTCACATTTCCACCATTAGCACCATTTGATGTGGATTTGTTGCATGATGTGAGTGTGGTCAAGCAGCCTTTCTTTTTCAAATGGCAGTGTACAAAAATGAAATGCCTAGAAAAATATGATACAGGAAAAAAACCCATACTGCATATTTGCAAAATCTGTGTAGGCTTCTGTAAAGAATAGTTTACTTCACATACTTGCTGGCAGTGAAAATGCCCTTAACTCTGCTTTTCATCTTGAAGACCTCCCCGTTCTTGTGGTATTTCTATTCAGCCCTGCCTCGTGCTTTGGGATGCAGCATTATATTTGTACCTTTAGGTGCTGTAGAAAAGAGGATTCGCATATTACTTTTGCCAGCACTGGGTTTTATTTTCTTGTACTCGTTTCTTCCACACAAAGAGCTGCGGTTTATCATATATACCTTCCCAGTCTTCAATATAGTGGCTGCTAGAACTTGCTCAAGAATGTAAGTTTAAAATTGCATTTTTTTCTCCCCTGAAAATATAAAAGAATGTAAAACTGTTTATTTTATGTGCTATTTTTATATACTTTTTTCCCCCCATTTTGGAATAAGGATTATCTTGAGATTCTTATTTTATTGATTCTACTAGTGAGGGAAATGAAAACAGAAAAATGAAATGATATGTATGACAGGGTCATTTGGCAAGTCTGTGACAGTCAGGAATAGAGGCCCAATTTTCTGTCACAAATGATATTGCAATGCAGTTTATTTTATCCACCCAGTAAACAGACACATTACAGTGTAGTACTATGTTATTATTGTAACTTTTGTCAGTAGATAGTTTAGTATACAATTGAGGCTCACAAAACATAGTATTTGTATCAAATAGTTTAACTGAGTCATACTGAATAAACAAATTGAAGCTAAATTCTGAACTTCAAAGAGAGTACATTTATAGCTAATGGTTACAAACACAGAAATACTTAACTTTATTAATGAGAATATTTATTAAAATCTTAAATATTTGTCACTAGAAGTTAGTCTTTCAGAAATGGATAATAAATGCATTCCTTATAAACAACTGCTGTGTAAAGTTTACATTGATCTTTGTTATCTAGCAAAGGAGTTCTTCTACAAAAGTTCTATTAAAATAACCAGTGACTAGTTGAAGTATGAGGGAAAAATGAACTTTTTTTTTTTTTTTTTTTTCCTTCTTCCTAGTCTAAATAACTCCCGGAAATCCTGGCTATACAAAGTTGGATCTCTCTTTGTTATAATGCATCTTATAGTTAATGCAGCTTATTCGGGAGCATCTTTATATGTTTCACATTTCAATTACCCTGGAGGAGTAGCAATTCAGAAGTTACATGAGTTGGTGCCCTCAACAACAGGTGTGTAAAGCCAGTATGGTTTATTCTCATCTCATTTTAATTTTTTTTTTCTGCTGCTAATGTATCTCTTTCTCTACACATATTGGACATTGTTTCTTCTCACTGATTTTGTGCATCCTTAACCATTGTTGTTTTGCTAACTTACTAAACAGAATGTTCTTTCCAGATTTTTTTATACTGTATTCTGTTTGTTTGTGCAGAGGTCTCTGTTCATATTGATGTGGCCGCCGCACAAACAGGAGTTTCTCGGTTTCTAGAAATCAACTCAGATTGGAGGTATGTTGTGAACAAGGGATTTTGATTTAAAGATTTAAAAATTGGCACTTGTTTTTTTTGTTTGCCTTTTTTTTTTTTTTTTTTTCGTATGTGTACAGAGGCAAATGTGATGAATATAGTTTCTGTTGCAGCACATTTACTAAGCCAGGTCAAGGACAATGTGAATCTTTAAGCAGTTTTGATGATGTCTGCACTGCTACCAAAGTAAAACTGAAAAGCTGCAGCATTTTTTGACTGTTTTGATTCTCTTTAGCCTAAGTATACTGGATTCTTTATAGTAATGAGGAACAGTGTAAAAAAATTATAATCTAATTAAAGATCTGGTAGTTTTAATGCAACTTCATTTGCTAGAAAAAAATAATCTGTAGATGAGCACTGTAAGCAGCAGTGATAAGCAATTCTTCAGCCAAAGTCTACCTCTTTTCATTTAAAACATAATCTTAATTAAATGATTCAGAATAAAGATACAAAGTATATTTTTTATATATGTATATGTATGCACACAAAACAAAAACAGTACAAGCTGATTCTGGTTTCAACTTAAGATGCATTCTGAGCATAGCATTCTTCCTTAGTTATCCTCTTGTTTGGCAGGTGAAGAATCACAGTTTAGTTACAGCAATGATATGAGGAGGAAAAAGAAAAAGTAGGCTTTTGGGGAATCTTTGGGGAATCCTAGAAAGGAACTGTCTAGCTTGATATGCCTTATTTTATTACTGTGTTTTTTCACTGTCATTTCCCTCACAGTTATCACTGCAATGTTTATTTCAAATTGATTTTTGTATATTCAGTCTGGAGGAGTCTTAAACCTTGAACAGTTAGGATGAAACCTTAAACTGCTAGAGTACCTATAATAGAACAGGCAGGCTAGCTAAAATGTTGCAGTCTTTAGCCATAATTAACATATTCCCTAAATTCGGTATAATGCATTTACTAATTCTCTAAATTTTAATTCAATGGGTTTATATTTTGTTACTGCAAGTAATTTTTGCTTGCAAGCTTGCAGTTTAGTGGGATTGAAAAGCAGTGAGTAATATTGCTGTCACTGATGGACATTTCATGCTGCTGCAGCTGAAGGGTAGTTTGTCTCTCTTACTTTTATCAGACTCATCACAAAAAAAGCCTCAAAGGAGAGCTGATTTGTCATAAAGTTCCACATAAAAAAGGGTCATGCAAAATCAGCAACTGAATATCATACACAGGGTGCAACGTTGTCTGACAGCACAGTGCCCCAAAGTGTGGCGGCACCAGCTGCCTATCATCTTGTGCATGGGAGTGACAGCCTTTCAGATGGACAAAAAAAATTACCATTTTCACAGTCTCTATATACCATAAGAAAAAAGACTTATGGATGGAGTGGCTATGAAGAGTTATTACCTAATCTGAATAGCTACAAGCCATAAGTTAAAGTGTCTTGAAAGTTAACAGGTTTCCTTGTGTTCAGAGTAGATCTATCAGCCTCAAGAAAAATGTAGGTGATCCACTTGGAATTGAGATTGTTTCAGTTTTTCATTTTTTTTTCAGTTTTTTCACAGAGGAATTCAGAGACACTAGACACCAAAAATTCAAAGATATATGTAGCAAAGAAAAGAAAAAAAAAGACTAGATTTGGTACTGTGTAGCTCTATTTAAGGTATTTGGTTGCAGCACTTCCTCATCTGTGTCCATGCATGTAACAAAGGCCACAGCCTTGAGTATGTTACTTGTGAAATGTATGGGAGGAATCAAGAGCCTAGGAATAGGAGCTAAAAAGCTGGTGGAAATTGTTTGTAAGGGATGTCAGCACAAAGGGTGAAGAACTGGATACTGTTTTTATCTTGGCATGTGTGGGATGAATACTTCTGTGTATTTAGATACCCAGGACAGTCTTGTCCTACATAAAACTAACGGCAAGAAACTTCCATCTTAACCTCTGTCTTCTAGACTGTTGCCTGCTGTCAGTGTAGAATACTTTGCTGGGATAAAGAACAAAGACTTTAACCTACATCTTGGAAATAAATTATAGTCTGTAGAGTGGTTTTGAATGGACTAGTCTTATTCTTCCCTGCAGAAGTTGTAATCTTTGACCTAACATAGTAGACTCCTAAGAGACTGCCTATGTAAGCATCCTAGCCCTTGGGCTACTAATTCCACCTGCTTCTCTTCCCTGAGTGAATAAAAACAACTGTGAACTAGAGCAGTGTCTCCATAAACAGTGAGAGATCTACTGTAAATTCCGTAAAGCAGAAAGGTTCCCACAGCCCTGTGAGATGAGGAACTGCCAGCTCTGGGCACAGATCAGACAGAGATTGACTGAACTTGCACCTCCATCTTCCACATGCCTACCAAATGCTTGAATTCCTTTCTGGAGTATAAAAGACTATCTATTTATATGAGTAATTTTGTCAACCTGTAAATTAGCCTCTATGGCTAAGTTGACAACAGTGCCTTGTGAGGCTAAAAACTACTACTTCTACACACTAAGTGTGCGAGTTTAAATGGCTTCAGAACTTGACGATTGCTTTTAGTTACACACGGGCCCAGGTACACACGGGCGCAGGTACACACACATATGCAAGTGTCTGTGTGTCCACTTTTATATACTTGTATATGTTTATGTTTATAAAATCTGACCCAAAGTGCCCTGCCCAAACATAAAGTTTGCATATATCAGGCAACTGAACCTGCAGGTAACAAGAACCAGGTTAATACTGTAATTGCTAGATTTTTTTTTTTCCATAGAGTATGCAAGAAGGTCCTCTTCAGGCTATTCTCACAGGGTCCTAATGTATCGTTTATTTGAAATTATAACAAACAAACCTCACCTAAACCTCAATATTCATAGAAGAAAGATTAATCAGTCCAGTTTTCTACAATCTTAGGCTTTTTTGTAGAGAATTCTTGTCTATGGAGCCAAAATAAAGGATTAAATCGGAAGTATTTTGGCTTTCCTGTTTTTTATCACAGTTGCAACAGAAAGACCTGCCTGGGATGACTGCAAACTCTCAGGTTTAATTTAATCATGTGATATAACTGAGAATGTTACCTTTTTTTATTTCCTCTTTGATACTACATGGCCTTGTGGTGAGAGAGACATTTAATATGTAAAGAGACCATTGCAAATAAACCTTCTGTATTCCTTGCAGGTATGACAAAAGAGAAGATGTTAAACCAGGAGACCAGATGATGTTTTCTTACACACACATACTGATGGAAACAAATCCTCTTCAAATATCACATTATAAAACAACCCATAAGCCACTGGCAAATATTTCTGGCATCAGTAAAATTGGGTTGAATCTTACTACACTACCTCCTTTTACTTTAAACTTAAAACCCAAATTAGTACTGTTAGAGAAACTTCCCACATTGTCCTGACTGTGAAATTTGAGTATTTTTTTTGATGTAATTTAGCTGATGAATGAATAAGAAAACAGCAAATTCTGGGGCTACAACTCAGCTTTTGTGAAAAGGTATAGGAAATAATGTTAGTATTGACTGGTGTTTACCTCTGTTTTTTACATATATATTGCAACACATTCCTAGGCAGTATGTACTTAAATACCGAGCTACATTGTTAGCTAGATTTGAGAGAGGGTACCTACAACTTTTACACTATTAAATAAAACCTATGTACTTAGTTCTGGTAGCTGTTTCATAATGCAGCATGACTATGTCCTAATTGCCCTATATAAGCAATATAATGGAACTGGTTTGTGCTACTGCAGTGATTTCATATGTAATCTCTGTGTGCAAAGATATATCATTTGACATATCTGCAGGATTGTGACCCCCCCCCTCACTTGTCAGATTGCCAGTGTGAAACTTTTAATTATGTTAGCATCACAGCAAAGCCATATTTATTGTAGCCTCATCACAATACCTAATTGTGCCCTGCAGGCTACCAAACTAATTAAAGTGAACAATTAAGTTGAAAAGCAGTTGTACGTCTTGGCAAGCACTGTTTCATAACTGATTTGAGTAGTAAAGGATGGCTCTATTTATTATGACACTGCATGAATAAGTGAAACTTGGATTTCACAAGGAGAAAAAAGATAATTTTCTGTTGAGGTTGCCCAGCTAGTTTGCCAAATGGAAGAAGTTAAGGTATATACCAAGAAAACACATTAGAATTTCAGTTAAAAGCAGTTGTAATTTGACAGGAGCTGTAATAGTTAAAAAAGCAAAAAAAAAAAAAAAGTTTTGACGTATGTGTGGCAGAAAAATATTACTTGCTGACTGAAGCCTCAAGAGTAAAAAAAAATGTTTGAATGTGTATATATTTTTCCATCCTTAAAGCATATTTCCTTCAGGGACCTGCTTTAGCTGGGCATGCCTTTCAGTTTTTAGGATCATGTTTTTGTTTTTAGCCTTTCTTCATGTATCAGAGGAATGGATCTGGCGGGTGGAGCCTGCCCCCCTGTGGGTGGCTGCTGTGCTGGCTTCCTCACGCTGACAGCTGGCACCGGCTACCTGCCCGACCTGCTGCTCCAGTCTCCAACTCCTCTTGAAAATACTGAAGTATTATCTGTTTGACTTCTCTTGGGAAGAAAAATGAACTTCCTCCAGAGCCAATTTGAACATCAAATAGTTCACATGGTGCAGAAGGAAGTATGTGAGCAAATACCCAATAATCTGGAAGAATGCACAAGAAAAAAATCTCCTAAGGCTCTTGTGTGTTAAGCAAAAATAATTACATAACTTAATACTAAAAATAACTTTTCAGTACTTCCCCTGCAATGGAATCTGTAAATGAAGTACATAAACTCAAATTTATCCTGCCCCAGTGAAAATCTGCTTAACCTGCACGTATAGTTCCTCCAGGTTTTCAAATGGATGGTGGTGTGAGACCCTTCTGCAGCAAGCTGTTTCTTCTAGCTAGAGAAAACCAAGATGTGTTATGTGCGTAGCCTTTGCACCTCAAGCTGATGCCTCAAGTTGCATGTGATGTGCAGACATTTGGCTCTCATGCACACACAAAGTTTCATCTTGGTAAGTACTGAGCACGGTTAGCTGAGGGGTCCTTCACAGGACCCCATAGGTGCTAGCTGAGCTTTCACCAGGGCTAGTGCTAAGCTGTGCACTCCTCCTCAGAGGCAGAGTTACTGGGGTAAACAGAGTGATCTCTGGTGTCTGGGGAGTTGCTTGGGGTATAGGAAAGGAAAATGCATCCAAGAGGACAAAACACACATGTACTGCAGCTTTGTGCAATTTCTCAAGTTTGAGGGACTCTTGCATCTTGCTCTGCTTATGTGGTTCCTGAAAAGGTCTTGTTATAGGCGTGAAAGCTGCTTGTTCTTGCAAAGCACGGGCTCAAGACCAATGTAGCTGTTTCACTAGTCTGCTCTGTAGCACCTGGGCCCTGGGATGTCCCTGCAGCCCCCTCCATCAGGAGGAAAGGCCACCAGCCAAACTAGCACCAGCATTACAGCCATTTTTCCTCAGATGCCGCCTTCCATATAAGAGCAGTCTGTGGAAGAGAAACCGAAAGCTACCTCTCCTTTCTTCTAAGATGAATGTTCAGAGTCTTAGTCTTTCTTTAGCTCAATGAAGGTTTGTGGGCAGAGTTTCCACAGGAAACATGCAGCTTATTTTCTTTACCGTAGATTAGTGCTCTTTAATGTAGATTGATATAAAAGAAATAAAGCACAGAAAAAATAAAATGTGGGTTTTAAGTCCCCTTAGATATTATAGGGTACTAAGTCAGTCTCCTACACCATTTACAAACAAAGTTTATTACAGACTTTTCCGGCTTCTTGGAGGATGGGGAATAGGGAAGGTTGGAGGAACTTGGAGGCCCCAACTTTTGTCATGTGTCTTGTAGGTAAGAGATGCCTACAAGATGCCTAAGAGATCTAAGAATGTCATGAAAATTACCAAGGGAATTTAAAATACTTTTTTGTTTGGTTTTGGTTTTTTTAAGAAAAAATCCTTTTGTGTTAACTGACTGCAAACAACTCTGGCTTAAATAAAGCTTTTCTTATTAAGAGCAGAAGTAGCTATCATTCAAATAATTGAGTGCCTAATTAAAGCAAAAATATATAGTACTATTCCTCTGTACGTTGTTACGTCTATGACAGTCAAACATAATGCCGTATGAAGAAAATGCACTTAGTATGTTTAATAGTGCTGTAAAGTGACATTTACCTTAGGATGTCTTTTAAACTTCCCAAAGGTCATTGAATGTTGAGTATTATCATGTATTGCCTTTTGAAGTTTGACTTAATTTCTTACAAGCAAAGTTTGTACCTGTAAATAACAAGGCTAACACATGAGTTGGACACACATATATTATGAGGAAAGGCCCGAAGAAGATGAAGAGTCAGTTTTGTAGCACAAGTTTTATGACACCACATAAATTAGCAGGCAGATGTAAAACTAAATAAAATAATTGTATATTGCATGAAAAAGTTGTGGAACTTATTCATAAAGGTTATTTTGGATGCTAAATGAGGTTCAAAACAGGATTAAACAAATCAGTATCTCATCAAGAAATCAAAGTCCAATTTACAGTTCTCAAAGTCTCTAAGAAATAGCATTCAGAGCAAGGGAAAATACCAGACTTTTACCTTACAACCTTCCCTTAGCAGCTGCTATATGTTTCTCTCAAGAAATTCTGTGGAGGAGGAAATGGAGAATTGCTGTACTGGGTCATATGCATGTAAATATTTACCTGTTAACACAGAAAAGTGAGAATGTATCTCCCAGGTCCTTTCCCACACGCCCTATTTCTTTCAAAGCAGCAGCTCAATGCAATGTAACTGCAAAACACCACTCCTGGTGTTCTGAAACAGGTGGATCCCTTTCTCATTTCACAGATCCCACGGGTACAATGGATTACACATTTCAGCAAGCAAGACTGAGATTGTTCAGCCTCTCCTCATGTAGGGTGAAAGCTATTCTAAAATTTCTGTCCACAATTCTATGGAATTATAGAAAAGGTGGTTAAAAGGTGATAGGAAGTTTGAGCACTTGTTTGCTGTGTGGGTGGAGTGAATGGGGAAAGCAGCACTTTTTAATTTCATATTTTTTTCTGTATGCGTTTAGGAGTTTTGACTAAGAAGTTACTCAAAGTAAGAAGTTACTCAAAGCTTCTCTTTTGTTCCCTGGGACTTAGGAACACTTTTCATACATAATAAAATGTAAAAGTAGACTTGCACTGGTCTACTGCCACCTTCCTGACCTGGCTCCTGTTTTCATTCCTAAATCCTCCCCTTGTCCTCTCAGAGAGTATTCAGTCTTTGACTCAATTTGCTATTTGCAAAAGAACAAAACCTCTGACACCAAGTTTATTGTCATGACTGTTTAGCTGCAGCTGTCTCAGGTAGTGGGGTACATCATAACTAGTCTCCATGTCTGACATGAAATTTATCACTACCTGGTTAACACAGGACACAGAAGATTAAAATGGTGCTTGCAAAAATTCCTGAAGTGACATTAGGAAACCACAGAGAAGCTTCACTTCATTTTTGCTTTATATATAGATTGTTTCTATTTTTAAATAATTTTTTTTGTATGCAACTCCTGTATCAGCCCTTTCACTTAGCTTATCAATTCCAATTACTTCTGCATGTTCACTTCAGACCCTTATAATAGCAAGGATGTTCAGTGCTTTTCCTGAAACAGAAAATCTCAAACAAAACTTAAAACTTAAAGTCTTTCACAAATCCTGCTTTATTTTAGCTGCATCTGGTCTTGGTTCTGTACCAAGGCTTGGTTTGTGTCCACTTATGTCAAATCTAAGGTAAAAGCACTTTTGGAAAGAGAGTCTGTCCTTTCCTGTAAAAATGTCCATTTGAATCTGAAAGAATGAATGAGTTCATATAGGGAAAGACAAAATCATTAGGGACAGCTTAAACCTATAGCCATATGCAGGTTGGTAATAAAAAAAAAGTTGAGGATGAAATGAGGTAGATGGGGTCTTTTTTTTTTTTTTACTCATTGCTAAGAATAAAGCAGAGCATGAATGTACTTTTGGAAAGGCTAAAATATCATAATGCTTATAAGCAGCTTATAAAATCTAAATAATCTGGAATTTGAAAATACTGTTTGCAAATTCTAGTATTTTTATTTTCCTGGATTTGGAGCTATCTACATTTCAGTATGTTATTTAGCTCTGTATTATGGTAGAGAAAAAAAAAGAAAGAAAATGGTCCTTTTTAAGGACAGATCCTAACAAGTGTAGAAAGTAATTTTGAGGTGGTTATCTATATTTACACTTAATCACATCCTTATGCTAGAATTATATATATATATTCTAGACTGAGATTTCTGTTCTTTGCAAATTCAGAAGCTAATCTTGAGTGGGAAAAACCATGTGCATTGCTAGTAAATGGTCACCAGCTAAACTGAAATCAAGTTAACCAGCCTTCTGGAGAGCAGCTCTGCAGAGAGGGACCTGGCGTCATGGTGGACAAGTTGACCATGAGGCAGCAGTGTGCCCTCGTGGCCAAGAAGGCCAATGGGATCCTGGGGTGCATTAAGAAAAGCATTTCCATCAGGTCGAGGGAGGTGATTCTGCCCCTCTACTCAGCCCTGGTGAGGCCGCACCTCGAGTACTGCGTGCAGTTCTGGGATCCCCAGTGCAGGAGGGATGTGGAGCTGCTAGAGAGAGTCCAGCGCAGGGCCACGAAGATGATTAGGGGCCTGGAACATCTGCCCTATGAGCAAAGGCTGAGAGAGCTGGGCCTTTCAACCTGGAGAAGACTGAGAGGGGACCTGATTAATGTATATAAATATCTCAAGAAAGGGAGTGAGGAGGAGGGGCCCAGCCTCTTCTCAATAGTGGCCAGTGATAGAACTATAGGAAACGGCCACAAATTGAGGCACCAAAAGTTCCACAGGAACTTGAGAAAGAATTTCTTAACAGTGAGGGTGACAGAGCCCTGGAACCGGCTGCCCAGAAAGGTGGTAGAGTCTCCTTCTCTGGAGATCTTCAAAACCCGCCTGGACTTCACCCTGTGCCACATGCTCTAGGGGACCCTGCGTGTGCAGGGGGGTNACGAAGATGATTAGGGGCCTGGAACATCTGCCCTATGAGCAAAGGCTGAGAGAGCTGGGCCTCTTCAGCCTGGAGAAGAGAAGGCTGAGAGGGGATCTGATCAGTGTATACAAGTATCTCAAGGGAGGGAGGAGGTTGGGGTTGGCCTCTTCTCAGCGGTGGCCAGCGACAGGACTAGACGAAATGGCCAGAAATTGAAGCTCCAAAAGTTTCATAGGAACTTAAGGAAAAATTTCTTAACAGTGAGGGTGACAGAGCACTCGAACAGGTTGCCGAGAGAGGCAGTGGAGTCTCCTTCTCTGGAGATCTTCAAAACCCACCTGGACGCCACCCTGTGCCCCGTGCTCTAGGGGACCCTGCGTGTGCAGTGGGCTTGGACTACATGACCTCTAGAGGTCCCTTCCAACCTTAAGGATTCTATGATTCCCTTTTGACTGATCGGGAGGAATGTAGGTCAAATGCAAAAATCAAAGATGGGGTCTGAAGTGTAAGAGACATTATTCACAAGTTCCTGGAGCATAATATAGATCTCAATAGATATTTTTATATAAATACTTTACAAAAATTGAAATATTTCAGAAGTGTCACAGATCTTCTTCCCCTCCTTCCTTTAATACCTGAGATTTCTTGATGCATAGTATACAAGTTACCTTATTAATGCCCACTTCTATAAAAACAAGCTCTGAGATCCTTACAATTGTGATAGCATATGAAGAATTTTCTCTTTCTATATATGTATCTCTATGAAGGAAATCAAAGTGTTACTTACTGCATCTATTTCTTAAGTTGTCCTGAAATTCACTAAATTTTAAGTTAATAACACTATTCCCAGTTTGTGAAATCAGTATGCAGTAGGACGATGTCTACTGCTGCAGGACTTGTTTCAGCACAAACTTAACTTTGTGAAAAATTCCAATGATAACAGAGCTTGTGCTTTTATTACTTGAGAGAAGGATTTGCACTGAAATAAGCAGTGAAAAACAGGGAGCTTTCTATCCATTACAAATCTTAGAAGGGATGGAAAGAAATCAAAGGTTTTAGCAATCACCAAGAACCTATATTAAAAACAATATTCAAGTGAAGAACAAGTTCAGCAAATGAATAACACAAAATCTGCCCATTCAATACGTGACCACCATAATTTCATGAACAGCCTTTCTTTTGAAGATGTTCTTTTCTCTAAGAAGTCAGTGCTTGACCTGGAGTTGGAGATGCTCCTGTAACTCCCACAGAAGGATCAAGGTTTACATCCAAACAAACAGTAACTTTGTGCTTTTGGTCCCTCATATGTTTATTCAGGTTTTAAATGACTGCATCTCTGAATTTTAAGGCCTTTCAGGCCTGCAAATTATAAAGATCTAATGTAAACATATGATTAATTCTGAACAAAGTTGATAACTTAAACAATGCAGACTTAAGAACTCATACCTTTCAAAAAAGGAATCTATAGCTACAAATAAAGTAGTAAGTTTACTTTAATTTTTACTTTTTTTTTTTTTAAGTGTCTATAGTTCTCATGTATTCTCAGGAAAAGCTTTGACAAAAGCATAACTGTACAATTAAATATCCCTATGAGGCAGAAAAGGTAAATCAGAGGCTACAAAGTACAATCATTTCCACTTCCCACAGGAGCTACAGTGAAGAGCGTCTTAAAGCAGAGGAGCCAAGATGCTCCTTCCCAGCGTGCTCGAAGTTCTGGGGAGGGTTTTCACTTCCCAGCACTCCCACTTTACTGCTGCTTCATCTTCCTCCCTCTCTGCTCCTTGGAGAGATTAAACATCTCCTTACAAAGGTCAAGGTTATATTCACAGTTAACATATATTGTAGAAGAAAACCTGAGATAATAATTAACTAGCAACCATTTAAACATGTTTCCCAATAAGCTGCTTCAAACTTGCCCAGCTGCAGCTGTACCCAAACTTAGAACAAGGTGTTTTATTGCTGCAGAAAACACTTGTGCTTCTTGATTAATCCTAAAGAAGTGCTGATTGTTGACAGTACTAGAGGTTGCCTTTTAAAATACTCAAAACAAAATGCAGTATTAGTTCTTCTAATTGTGATTTACTTTAGTAGTAGAGGTGTAAGTGTAGCTGATTAAATAACAACTGAAATAATGGAAACTATTAAAATGTTCAGAGGAATGTCATATGAAAATCTAAGCCACTTCAAGAAGAATTTAACAAATTTTACTGAGGTTAAATAGATTGAATGAAATTAAAAGGACTAGAATACAGGTCTGAAAGTCCAGAGTGTTAAACAGAAAACTATTCTTTTCACACTGCATGTACTGTGGTATATTTATGATTATACCGATTTCTATTCAATGGTTGTCTTGAATCCCTCTGAAAATAAAAAGGCAGTGTTGACTACCACTAGAAAATTGCAAATAAAATGTTTAATTTCAGAAACTGAGTTCACCATTTATAAATACACTAAAACATAGTAAATGCAAAATTAGATTAGGCATAGGTACAGTATTTTAACAAAGCTACAACTTTTCTAAAAGGTCATAGGCAAATGATGACTTATTTTCCAAAAAGTATTTAATGAAAACTGAAATGAGAAGATTAATCTTTCTAAAGATAAAAAAACCCACGTAGAACGTTCCTCTCAAATAAAAATGCTGGCTTTTTTTTTTTTTCCTCCTCCACCTTACTTGAAGTTCTGAGGGCGCCAAGATAACCCATTTGCCTGCTGGACATTGACAGTTATGAATCAACCCTACCACACAAAATTCTAAGTAGTGCACCATATCCGTAAGGCTATTACTGAAAATCAGAAGATCAGTTATTTTTTGTACTAGAAACTTTAAGACAGGTTGCTCTACACAACTGAAATTACATTAGGAATAAGGGCTCAATTTTTACAATGGGAACCTTATAATTTTGACGCACTAAAGATTAGAAAAGGCTTTAGAATGACATTAGAGTGTTCAGTGTAAATTTCTTGCCTTTTTTTTTTGTACACAGCATTAAATAACAAGCATTAATTCACAAACTTTGATAAAACTTCCAAAGAGCTTTTATAAATACCCAGAATATTTCTGTAGTTCACTTACAATGTAAATCCTGAACAGGAGAAGCAGAAGGGAAGTTTTACTACAGATTCCTGTATAACCGATATTCCATATAATCTCAAATTTAACTTTTTTTTCTCTCAAGTAAGTCAATAGTCTCCTGTAAATACATCTTCCTCAATAACTCTTAATTCTTTAAGTACTTTAGGGCTTGCGGTTAAGGAAACACAAGATAAAAAGATGGTTTTAACCCCATCTTTTATATGCAGCTTTCTTTTGACATCTACAAAAGCTGTTCTGTTGCAATTAAAGCAATGTTCAACTAAAATACAGTACCTGGTTTATGGTTTTTACATAATAATTGAATAAAAAACTACAGAACTGTTTACATCTTTTTTCTTTTTTGCCATTCTATTAAAACAAATGACTGAGCTTTTTTAAAGTTCATTTACAATTATGGATTAAAACCTACATAATTTTGTATAATTGACAAGACAGGCTATCTCTAGTGTGAACTTTTAAAAAAACATATATACAATATCTGGCCTGAAGTACTATGAATAAGGCACATGTAGACATATTGAAAGCTGAAAAAAAGGAAACTAAAATTTGGAATTATAGTCACTGATTAGATGTCATACATGGCCCCTACTGGAGCAATTTAACAATCCAGGTTATAGATAGTTAATATCCAGTGAGCAACAATAGATTTAGTCTAGCAGTTTGTTCATTAGTTTCAATACTGAAAGTATATTAAAGGAAGATTCACTTTCAAAAAGATAAGCTTTTCAAAGTGTTCAATCATTAGCCTTGACTGACTAAAGTTGTTGCTTTCATTGGATGTATTGAACAATCTCTCTGAAGGAACAATGCTTGGTGGACAACCCAAGAACCTGACAGCCAATTTTGACAGTACTGGCCATGATGACTTCTTAAAGTTCCAGTAAGATAGAGGATCACAGTTATGCTCAAGCACTTCTTCCTCCAAGTAAGAAAGCACCATTTCCTCTGGTAACTTTGCCCTCTCTTTCAGGTCTTTCGTTTTCTTCATGTCACCCATGAGTGACCAAAGATTATCTTCCCCATATGAATTTGTAGATGGTGAACCTATATCACATCCATTGGAAACAGGTTTATCATCGTCTGAGGTAGAACTCATTATTTCCAGCTCCCTGATTAAGTCTTGTTTATATTGTTCAGCCTCCTCTTCTGTAAATAGAGATGTTTTATAGCGGGGATCCAGAAGTGTAGCAAAAATGTACCTAGGATCATGAAGTGTAGAGGACAACCTACTCACCATAGCTTCTTTTAAAGATTTCAGCATGGTGTCTATGCCCATTGTTTCCTCAAATAACATTTCTATTTTCCTGTTAAGTATATGAATCATTGGAATCACTTGGCTTAAAGTGGACATGTGTGTGCTCATTTCCCTACTGGCAACTTCAAAAGGTTTGAGAGCATGACACACTGACTGCATAACTTCCCACTGGTCACAACTTATTAGCTCCCTAAAGCTGCACTCTATTGACATTTCATCAATTGCTCTCTTCTGTTCAATAAGACGTTCAAGCATATGAAAGGATGTATTCCACTTCGATGGAACATCTTGAATAAGCTGATGCTGAGGCAACTCATACTCTTTCTGCAACTCGGCTAACTTCTCTTTCGCTTTTGCTGACCGATGGACGCGTTCACAGATCTTTCTTGCAATACTAAGCAAATTCTGAACCATTCTCTGGCTTTTAATAGCCTCGTTTACTATGATATTAACAGTGTGACTAAAACACTGCACACTTGAATGATCACCTTCATTTAAGGTTTTTTCTATACTCTGATTATCAGTAACAGTAATCCCAATCTGGAGGCCAATGGAAGTAATCCATGTTTCCCACCAGTACTCTAACTGCTTTTGTATGCTGATCCCATTGTAGTCACAATCAACCTGCGATACATTTAACAATGCTGAACAATGGTAATCCTCACACTGTGGTCGAAGTGAGGATTCAAACGTTACCCAGTGAGCTGTAAGGGTTAGATATTCTCGTGTTTGGTTGCTCATCCATATTCCAGATGTAAAATGGATCACTCCACTTTCAGCTTCTTTAAGATGTGAAATGATTATTTGTTTTACATTATCATACATATCTGGAATTGCTGTCCTAGAAAAATAAGATGGAGAAGGTAAAGAATACTGAGGTTGCAAGTACTCAAGAAGCCTGTTAAAGCCAATGTTGTCTACAAAAGAATATGGCTGAAGGTCAAGTGCAATCATTTCAGCTACAAGACTTGTGATTTTTTTGGCAACTGGGTGAGAGTCACAAAACTTGTCATTGGTTTCATCAAAAGTTGAAGTTCCTAATAATTCTGTGCTCAGTGGCATGTGATTATCCGTAGATGAAGATAATACTGGCTCTGAGGCATCAGTTTTCAATACATTGCTATGAAACCGCTGCAAATGTCTTAAAAGGCAACTTGTGCCCAGGTTTGTTGGCTTTTTCCCCCGACTTATTGTACGTCCACAGTGCATACATATTACTTTTGTTGAATCTGCAGAACAAATTGAAAAGTGATTCCACAGTTTTGAGGTCTTCTTGCTATTAACAGGAAATATAATCTGATTATCATGGGTAACCATTGTAGGCAAGTCTGTCAACTTTGAAGATGAACATTCTGCAGAAGCCAAGGTGGCATAAGGAGAATTTGCCAAACTAACATCGATAAAGCTCTTTTGGTTTTGAATTATTTCTGGATGGCGCCTGTATAAATGTCTCATTAAGCAGCTTGTGCCCACATCTCCTTTTTTACCACGACTTATCACACAGTTACAGTATTTACATACTGCTTTTAGACTGTCTGCAGGCGACAGTGAAAAGTGATGCCAAACTTCCGATTTAAGCCTCTTCATAATCCTTTTATTTTGCTGAAATACAGCAGCAGGTTCAAATATTAGTGAACCTAATCCCTCACACTGCTTCTCAGGTGAAGAAATAAAGGAGACTTCACCTATATCATCAGAAGATGATAGCATTGATGAATCTTCCACAAGAACATCTCCAGAGGAGAGGGTATGGATGTCCTCAGTCAGTCTGTCTGGAGAAGAAGAGGCAGAGGTTGAGTCTTTCATTAGTTTCCCAGGAGAGCACGACATAGAGTTCAGATCACTATCCGAGGGTAGTAAAGAAGGCAACAGGGTTGGAGGTGCAGTGTAGAGGGGTGGTATACTGGTACCGCCTCCGTTCTCCTGCAGGACAATGGAACGATGGGCTCTCCACATGTGCCTAATCAAACAGCTTGTTCCCAAGTCTTTCCCATTCTTTCCTCTACTGAATTCGTTCATGCAATGGATGCAAACCGCTTTAGAATTATCTAGAGGTGACAAATAAAAGTGTTTCCAGACAGCAGATCTCCTTCTGGAACCTGATGTACTCTTTGGAATAACATTTTTTTCTGCTACATTTTCCATAGTTTCATCATACTGGTTGTTGGACAGCTGTGGCGATGACCCAACCATTATTTCTTCCTTGCTGCACTTTTCAGAAACTGAGAGATCTGATATTTCTTCAGGAGAAACAATAGAAACAGATTCCTCAATTATTTGATCAGGAGATGGTATTTTAGATGCCATTTTCTTGACCAGTTTTATAGGGGATAACATAGTAGTTAGATCTCCGACATCTGCAGATTGAGGAGGAAGCAACAACGTAGGTGAAGAGTAGGAAGACAGACCTGGCATACTTCCGTTTTCTTGAATTAGTACAGTAGGATGGGCTCTCCTCACATGTCTCATAAGACAACTCGTACTTAGGTCCTTTTCATTTTTACCCCTGCTAAATTCTTTCATACAGTACATACATATTGCTTTAGTGCTATCTCTTGGAGATATAAAAAAATGATTCCAAGCAGGCGATTTTTTCCTGGAACTTATATTTCTGCTAGAAAGAAGACTTTGTGTCACAGCTTCCATTGCTACATCATACAGCGTACTACTATACTGAGAAAAAAGAGAACCATAATCATCTTCATTTTCTGTAGATAAAAATTTGCCAGGGTTGTTGGCAATGAAGTTTTTTTCTTTGTCTTCTTGTTCATCACTGCTGTCTGCATGTCTGAAATCATCTTGTTCTGTCTTTATATCCATTCTTTCCAGAGTACAGTTAATGCTGTCTTGCTCATGCTCTACCTTTAAACTGTTGATTTTACCCAAAACAAAATTATTGTCCATTCTGGGGGAACTTGCTTGACTCTTTTCCATGGCTCACAAATTCTTTTCGCCAAATATTCATTTATTAATAAATATAGGTTCTCTTTTAAATTATTTTAAAAATGATGCAAGTATCTTGAATAGTGAATGCACAAACACAAATGCGCTTATTTGTTAAAATAATCTTCTGTTTATGAATTTTGTGTCTGTGTTGTGCATAAGCAAATACAATTGAATTATTGTGTAATACATTAAAAGTTATAAACTTAATTGATGTAATCTCATTTTTTTTTCCCCAGGATCAGGACATTTCAGGTCATAGATGAATGTTCTCAAAGACAGCTATTGTTAAATGCTTCATGTTGTAGACACAACCCTAAAAACTGAATGTTCTGATTTCTTGGTCAAGGAAGCCATTCTGTTCATCTTGACTGGTCAATTGAGAGTCTTTTACACCATCTGGAAATAAAACAAACAAAAGACAGAATTAACTCTCATGTTCCAAATATCTGCAGCAAATAGGTATTGAAAACATATGTTTTTTTTTTTAAAAAAAATCTATTATTAGGAAAAAGAATCACTTAATATACCTACTGTAGGCAAATACATATCTATACCATGCTGCCCTGGTTCAGCTTTGGCAAAATATAGATCCAAAGAAACACATCTCTATTTGTTTAGACATACCTACGTCTACCTCATATCCTAAGTCAACCACTACGTAATCATCCACATATGTGTATATATAGAATTTAGCTGTACTCACACAAATAGGCAAAAAGCATATATAAACTTAAAGCATACGTTAAAAGCAATTGTAAACTTATTTTCTGATAGGCGTGACCCCATCACACTTGACAGCAGTGATTAAAAATGCTACATTTTACAGGAAACATTTTGTGACTGCACTTTGTAAGGGTCCCCATTGCTTAGTCACATTATTCTCTGGTCCTCTCAACACATTCTCATATAGTCCTATTCACTCCATAATGCTTCCAGGCAAGAATATACAGTGGAAATAAGCTACCATTAGATTATCCTAAGTAAAAACTGAATGTTTTATTTAGCATAACTACCCTATGTAATTGCTAGCAGAGCAATCTTTTCAGAAACCAAAAATACAAGGGTTGAGGGTGAAGAACACCAACTCGGGAAGTGAATAGGAGCAACACGAAGAAAGACAACATTAAATTTGTAGAAAGAACCTAGCTCCCTAAGACACTTTCCACAGATCTGTGAAACCACATCTTCTGACTGTCTCAGAATAACAGCTCTTGCAGCATAGCCTGAATTATTGCTCAGAATAAAACTGAATGAAATGAGAGTTAGTGATCCCATATGTACTGACAGTAGGGAAGCAAGTGTACAGAACAGAAAAAGGATACTAAGTCTACTAAGGCAACATTTTGAGTAGAAACCAAAACCAGATTTTTATTTTCTCATTGGGATATAACTTGTGAATTTTAAGCTTGTATTACAAACGGGAACAGCAAGAATATATGGCACACAGGTTGCAACATTGGATCACAGACCCAAGAGTGGGTCATCCACGCACAGCTAACAGAACATAACCAATCCACACAAATGCCAATTTACAGTAAGGATCTTACAAATTCTTAGCCAGATTCACACAAAACACACTTCCATCAACACTGGATTCTGATAAATTTGTGCACCTTTTTTTTTTTTTTTTCTCTCTCCTCAAAAAAGGCCTCACATCTACAGTCTATAACCTCCTTCCTGTGCATTCCGACTGTGACTGAATAGACCATGTAGCTGTTGTGTTTGCCCTTGCCCTGAGAAGCAGTCAGTGATTAGCACAGTCAAGCACTCAGACTGTCAAATCAGACCGGCTTCAAAACAAGGCTTTACTAGACTGACACACATTAACAATACACATTGTCACTGTTTGTCCTTAATTATTATCAGTCATTATCACTACATATTCAAACAGTTAGTCCTTAATCATCCTAAATTAGGTGCGAGTGAGTACACAACACCACTGAGCTGATGCCATGTAATCAGTGCTGAAGGCCAATGGTCCTTGATGGTCTCAGGGGCTGCAGTTGGGGTGAAGAAGTGAACGGATCTGCTTGCACTCTGAAGCAAGAGCCCAAGGACCCAGGTGAGAGGTTTTTCTTCGCCATTTTTGCTTGCTGTTGCTTCATAATGCTCGTCATCCCCTCCACCAAAAACAAACAAACAAACTTTTGGGGAGGAATCTCATCTGCTCCTGACTTTTTTTTTGGGGGGGAGGTGGTGGTGGGGGAGTGGTGAGGCAGAGCACCAGATTTGGGTCTTATTTTGTACACTTTGCTTTTCTACTTGCATGTATTTACTGCTTGAACTGCTGTTCATTCACATATTTTTTCTGCACTCTGTTAATTTTTGAACCCTGTTTAATTGTTGCACAATTAAAGCCAGGTCTCTCTTTGCCCTTTTACACTTACACATTATTTTATACCCTTATGCTTAGATATGTTACAAAATGCTTTTATACTGTTGGTGGTTATACGACTAGCAGTGTTACTGCAGTGTACAGATGTCTAGGTTCAGTACAAGAACACATCGATTCTATGCTGCTCAGCAACTGTTTCATGTGTGTTAGTGCAGTTTTTGTAGGTGTTATTACCTAATTTTAAGAATGCAGAATAGCTAAAATTCTTAGCTGTGCTACTAGTCCATACTGCTGTATCACTTTCCAGGAAATCCCCATTGTTGGATGCCTTTTAGAAGACTTTGCATATTTTTCCCATTTTTCTTTCAAATAATCTATAAGTATAATCTATTACTTTGGCCATTACACTCTAAAATTAAGTAAAACTCTCCTCCCTCGAGCACCCTCGAGGGTTTAAACCTAATAGAGGTTTTCTGAAAGACAGTCTCCAACAAGTCCAGGATATAAATATGGATTTATACTCATTTTTCCATGCCAACTTTATGTAAGAGCCAGCCTATAAAATAAACAAATAAATAATTGTATTCCATTTTGAAATTAAAGAGTAGCCTAGCCTAGAACAAAGTAGAAATTTATTTAAGACCACCTCAAGCAGCTTATTTACCTGTGGACACAAAACACTCAAAGTTAAGTGCTAAACCAATTGGATATTCAAGGAGAGGGAAGATCTTTTGGAAGGTACAAAAGGCAGCTAGACAACATTAAAGGGACTTCTGCCTTCTCTCTCATCTTCTCAGTTAGACACAGACACGCAATGAAGAACAAAGAATTAAAATTCACATTGTTAAAAAGGTCTTCAAAGAAAATAAATGGAAACAGAAAACAATTACCCACTCAAATCTACTTCTCTAGACTAAAAAATCCTGAACTGCAGCAGACAGCCAGTGGTTTTCTATGCTAAATAGTCTACAGAAACATTTTTAAAAATTTTTCAGTTCAAAATCAGACTACTGAAAATGTATGGTAGTTGATGAGAAATGTCAGGGAATGTTACTGATTTCCAAAAAGTGCGAATTGTCACTGCAGATCATGATAACCAGAAAAAAAATCAGCAGTGAAGGAGCTGGTTAAAAAAAAAAAAAAAAAAAAGGAGGAGAAACACTGATATTTAGGGATTGCAGGGACACATGTTAGCATTCAGAGAAGTATGAAAGTATGTGGGAACACTGAACCATGCAGAGATAACTTGTTTCTAAGGCAGATAGCACCCTGCCAGCTTGAAGCTAATTTGGCTTTTAGATTGAGCGGTTGGATGATAATCACAGAGTTAATTATTTTACAGAACCTTCGTGTAATAGTCTAATGAATATAGTATAAAACAACACACCTTAAATTATATGTGCATATAGTGTAAATAAAAATAGAAATGCACACACCGCACAAAACGCAAACACAGCACTTTCAAAAATACTGAGATAAAGTGAAAATTATTCAGTAATTTCAAAAAAAGTCTAATAGTAGTGACAGACTTTGGGACTAGGAAGAAGATTTAAAAAGCATTTAAACATCAATTTGCACCAATGAATGTGGGTTTTAAAGAAACATTTCCTCAAATGAATAAGGCTTGCACTGTATGTGCATCATTTAGAACATCAATACAAAACATCCCTAAAACTATAAAAGAGGAGACCTAAAATAAACTATTAACTACCACTTCAATATCAGCAGCTATGCAGAAAAGCTTTTCTGAGTTATAAATCATTTGAGAGAGGAAAATGAAGAAATGGACCATTTATTTTACTTTTTACAGAGGCTTAAATATGAAAGTCCGAGCTCACCCAAGAAGACTTAGAGAAGTTTGCAAGATACTGAGTGATTAAGATGTAGTATTAGAAGAGATGTATACTAAAGTACATGCATGAACTACAAGGGATGCAACTTCAAAATTTCAAGCAAATTCCAGACAGTTACACTTTATACCTGAAAAAAACAAGTTGTTCTGGACCTCAGAGAAGGTATGATTTGTAGAGGACTGCTGGTGGTAGAAGAAAAAAAAAAAAAGAGGGTAAAGTCATATTTCTTATTCCAGAGCTTCCAGTCAGCTGACAGCCTGCTATTTCCTTGCCAAGTTAAATTTACAGTTAATCCAGATTGTAAACTGCCTTTCGGATCACATCAATTTGTGAACTCTGTAGTTTTACAAGGATAGTTTCTCCAACCTGTTAAATACTCTCCTCTGCCTGCAGGCCCAAACTCTCCACCTGGACATGAGGAGTAAAGTATGGGAATGGGATTGGCAATACTACATGTTGCATGCTGTTGACAGGAATATTCTTTGCTTCAGTTTGATGTTGTTCTTGGACTGGAGCTGAACTGGGTCAAGTAGCAATTGGGTCAAGTAATATTAGACATTTCTATTAATGTTAAACAAAAGAACTGAGAAATCTGTGTACTTAAGGAGTATAAAAAGAAAAGTGCATTATGAAAGAACGGGAAGCATCATCACAAAAGTCGTATCTAAGCTAATAAAAAACAAAAGAGCCTAAACAGAGAGAAAAACAACTGAAACTGTTAATATGTTTATGTGAAGATCTAATATTAGACTAAAATATTTTTATTTAAAATTTCCACTATTTCTTTTTAGCTTATATCTTAAAAACAAATGCCCGAAGTAACAGAAAAACAGAAATATAACCCTGTTGAACATTGATTGAGAAATCAATAATCCTGCTGAAAAATGATTCAGAGATAACTGTATCGGGGTTTAGTTCTTGCTCTGTCAGAAGTTATTCGGTCCCACAGAAGTTCAGACTTCTCCCTACATATGTCCCTCACGCTTACAGGCTTTGTATGACTTTACACTCATCTTTCTTTTGTTATTCTGTCTACTCCTACCTGGTCATCTTACTACCCACCTCATCCCTCAGAATCTCACTCTAATGGTCTCCGAGTACTCCTGAATCACTTAAAAAAAATGAAAAGTCTTCTGTAGTTATTTTCAAAGTCCTCTTTAGGAAAGAAAGTTGAGAAAGACAAAGCAAACACCTTCCACTACTGAATTAAAAAAAACAATATAGAAACAGCCAGCAACAAAGTTCAGAGGTGACAGGTTGAGATTTTTAGACTACTTAAAATGACATACATATTGACAACATATTGAACAGACAGGAAAAAGTAACACTGGAAAAAGCACTCTTTTAAAAGCCGGTTTATGTTTTTACTTATCTTCTGTAGTCACTGTTCTAGACTTTGACAGGCCTGTGGGACTCTACCTGTTATTTTCAGATATTCCCACAAAATTCAAGAAAGGTTCAAGAACTGAAATCTTGTTCCTGCCATAAATTATTCCTCCTCCCTCTCATCCTTGTTAAAAGGTCTTCATCTCAATCACTCACATCACAATGTAATCACCAACTCCCCCCAGAAAGGGCATAAACTGACTCTTACAATGTTCATAAGAAAAGTAAAAATACTTCATAAAAATGCTTAGAGCAAAACAATATGATCTCTCAGTTAGCTGTTTTTTTTTAAAAAAACCCAAAATGATACAGGCTGACTGCTCAGCATTTCTTAAGAAGAAAGGAAGCATCCGAGATAAGGTAGGTAACCAAAATACAAAATTATTTCTGAAAAACATTTATCTTCATTTATTTGAAATGTTTAAGCATTTAAAGCACTGTCTAACATCACCTAGGTTTAAGCAACTCTATGCTAAATACTGTCAAAGATATCACACAGAAATCCTCATTCCACATTATTTGAAATAGTATTTATCTTAAAAATACAAAAAAGCAAAGCTAAAACCATTAGAAACTAAATTTCACCTAAGCCTAAACAATGCCATCCCAAAAACAAAGTTAAATATATAAAAGAAAATATCACTATGCTATATGTATCACAATACATAACATTATGCACCACCAGACATAGCAACAACTTTACTTACACCAACAACCACCTGCCAAACCTTCCACTGCTGCTACCTTTCCCCCTCGCCCCCTGCCACTACACTAAAAGTATAATCAGATCTCAAATGGAGATATCTTCCTTCACGTGTCCTTTGCTACTTTCCCTGTGTGTACTGATAGGAAGAAGCAAGCATGGGATTGTTTCTGTTCTAGCTTTAAGGAAGGTTATTTCAAATAAAAAAAAAAAAAAGATTTCTCAGGGTAGGTAAATTATGTTTTTTGGTCTAGGATCTGTATTTTCCCTGGAATGCTGGAAAACTTTCTCTCGCACCACCTGGTAGGATACTACCCAATCAGGATGATACTACTGTCAAGAGTAGATTTTTACCATGTGTGGTTTGAGATAGATTAACTATTACATGTTAATAAAACAAGCCAATTCTTAAAAAGGTGTCATAAGGCTGTTTTATTAAGGAAAATATAGTTTTGTTTTGTTTTTTTTTTTAAACAAACAGCTGACACATGCACATTTTGGTTCATGATACTTTTGTTGCAGGACATCCACATTGTTTTTAATACCTCATGCTGTGCAATTTGGTGCTGGGGGAAAGGGACATGAACAAAGGTCCCAATGACAAATTACGAAAAATGGAAGACAAAAATGAGAACAGAAGTATGGAAGACAGAAGTATCAAGCAATAGGAAAGACAACACAACCAAGAACACAGTAACGACATAACCACAAAACACAAAATAACTCCCTGCTGCTCGTCAGAGGACAGTGATATTTCAGAAGAACTGGAGAGCTTAGAGCTCCTCTGGCCCTTATGCCCCAATGATCCATCCCTCCACCTACCCCACAGTTCTTTTCATCCTCCTCCCACGCAGTAAACAGCTGGGGAAATTAGTGGGATATGATTAGGACAGTGGTTCTTCACCTCAAGCTAGGAAGCTAGCTTGCAATATGCTAGAAAACACTTTTAATGTTTTAATGTTCATCTTTAAAACAAACAAGAGTGAGAGTAAGGGTGAGTCCAACCAGTTAAAAATGAGTGGCTGTAAAGCAAAAAGCTGTGGTTTTAAAAATTGAATAAGCAGGATGACAAAGCATGAAAAAGCGAGTTAGGACGTATGTGCCATGTTTGCCATACAGTGAGATTTCTTGAAACTCTTGCTGAAAGTAGACATGTAAATATAAGTACTAATAAAAATGGGTATTTTTACAGTTTAGACTATATTAAACTGTTTTGATTAGGAAGTTCCTATGAAAAAAATGATAATCAAAATCAGAAGCTAAAAGGTCTGTTTTAAAAACACTTCACAATTACCCATTCATGTAAATCCATGTTTATGTTGATGCCAGCTAGTTGGATGACTTCATATTTCACTTGCACTGTGGAGAGTTTTTTCTGGTATTCACTCAAATCTTATTTTTCTGTCTGTAGTAAGACACTGCCCTATGTTTCCAGTAAGCATTTATATCCTGAAATGCACAACTTACATATGTAAAGGCAGGCTAGAAAGACAACACACTTCACAGTCCCTGATAACATAGCAAGTATTGTCAGGAGGGTACTAGTATACCAGCTTATATATTCTGTAGGACCTTTACTACCGAATTTTATCATTCTTTTGCCACAAAGAATTAATCTCTACTTTCCTGCACCAGGTATCTTCCTTTTCCCTACCTGGTAATCAGGAATGCCTCCAGAATTTATGTGGAGTCAGGAAAACATCACTCTTTATTAAATATAATAGAAAAGCATAATCACAATAGTATCTGAGAGACCTTTTTAAAAAAAATAGAAATACAATGTTTTATTTTTCTAATAAGAACAAGAGCTGCAACAAAACCAACTAATTTATTTTAAAACTAAGGTTCCCTAATAGATGCAGACACAATTGATTGTAACTATGGTGGCAATAAATTTTTTGATATCCTTTTGAGCTATTTTCTGCCATATAGCATTTTCAAAATAAACCATTATATTCATGAGTAGTGACTATTATTAACATGTTTAAACATGGGAATTGGGTGAATTCAGTGACTTTAATTTTGTCCCTCTATAAACAAGCACTCCAGTTCATAAAATTGTGGAGGGAAGTGAATGAATGAGAACTGAGCACAGAGACTGCTCCGTTCCCTCGTGGGACAGCCTGTCCTTCAGCCTCCAAAACACCCTTGGTCTATGACAAGGCATCTTCTCCCTCCCATCCTCTTTTAGGGTTGCATTCCCTTAACCCTGAGCAAGACAAGGTGAATCTCTGCAGCAAAGACACAGCCAACAGGAACAACCCTGCCCGGAAAACCAGCACTGCTTCCCCACAGCACCACATGGAGCATTAGCTGGAAATCCAAAATACACTCCTAGTGCTGGAAAACAAATGTCTCTTTTATCCCAAAGGATTGGTTATAGGACAACCATTCCATTGCTGCAGACAAAAATTTCAATGTAGAGTTCTGCTCAGAGACCTGCACCAATAGATAAATAAAAGTTTCTATAGTACCTATTCTACCAATGCACTATATGAAATTCCATTTATTTTTAAACTATATGCAATACACATAGGTAAATATAGTAACATGGGTACATTTTATTAAGAGCAAAATCTAAAATATGTTTAGTACAAACATAGGTAAAGAAAATGAGAGCCTCTGCTGTATCTATTTAGTCGATTTCTATCAGTCTACCAAAATCAAAATAATTATTTTAATAAACCTACTGTTTTGTGAGGCATAAAAAAAGGAAATAAATACAAAAAGAGAAAGAGGAAGGATCACAAAGAATTATGTTCTTTACAAGCACTGTTGTATTCATTGGATTACAGTGTCCCCACAGCGCAGTTGGCCACAGGAGATAACTCAAATGCATCAAGCAAGGAAATGCACACTGGAACCTCAGTCCCTCCCATTACAAATGCCAGCAATTGTATGGTCTGCACAGCAGCTCCCTGACCTGTTCTCCCTACCGTTAGCACCTGATGGCAACTAATGTAAGTCCCAGCAAGCAAGATCCTTTCTTGTCATGTCAGCCTCACTGTGTTTTGTCTCCTTGGCTGTATATAGGCTCTCACAGCTACTCACTTATGTTCATACCTTTAATCAAGAAAGGACCAGGGGAACCACAGGATAAAAACAAAGTAGAAAATAAGATTGCCATTATTGCCATTACATTTTAGCATGGAGGAGAGGTTAAACGAGCTGGGCCTGTTTAACCTAGAGAGGAGAAGGATGAGAGGGGATCTAATCAACATGTACAAATGCTTGAGGTATGATTGCAGGGAGGAAGGGGCTAAACTGTTTTCTGTAGTGGCTGATGATAGGACAAGGGGCAATTGTTTTAAGCTGAGGCAGAGGAGGTTTCATCTCCAGGTAAGGAAGAACTTCTTTCCTGTGAGGGTGACAGAGCCCTGGAACAGGCTGCCCAGAGAGGTTGTGGAGTCTCCTTCTCTGGAGATCTTCCAAACTCGCCTGGATGCCACACTGTGCTATGTGCTCTAGGTGTCCCCGCTGGAGCAGGACTAGATGATCTCCAGAGGTCCCTTCCAACCCTAAAGATTCTGTGATTCACTGTTATAAATTTTATATAAGAAAGGCTCCAAAAAGCCAGGAGCTTATAGTTCAGTGGAGGTTCAGAATCGCTTCCCAGTTCAGTCCTTCCCAGTCATCCTCCATCATTTCATGGTGCATCTAGTACTGTTAGGTCCATTTAACTGGGAACTACATCTTCTCCAAACTGCTAATAAAAGCCATGACACACGACAAACACCGAATAACTTTATTCTTACTGAAAATAAACTAAAGAATGTAGGCTTAAATTTAAAATGTTAAGTAGCTCTGAAATGTTTTAGAAGAGAAGATAATGCCTGGCCTGCAGAATATCCATATCTTTACCTCTCAGGAACTGAAGAGTTCTTGAGAATGGGTAGACATGCTACCAAAGCAGTGCCTTCTCGATCACATACGAAGAAACCAAAAAGAACGTCTGCAAAATGCCAGCCCATCTCCAGGGCCTAATATACAATGATTTGCTCACACATGATCTCTGGGGCAACCTGTGCGGGTGAATACATCATATTCTGCATATTGGTAAACCAAAACATAAGGAAAACAAATCTATGCTTCAACAACCATGACTTGAAGAAGAGTATTTTTTAGAGTAAGTTAAATTTGATAAAGTCTAAATGAGCAATGCCAAGCAGCAAGTACTATGACATAGGTTAAAAATGTAACAGTTTTAGTATATTCACTGCATTTTACATTCTCCAATATAAGGAATGTTAATGTGGAATGTTTAACCCCATTTAACAACATGGTTGAAAAACAACGACTGTTTGTTTTGTCAAGAAACAAAGTTTGTGCATACATTATTAGATTGATGAAAATTATATCTACTTTTGTGTAAACTCTACTCCAGAATGCTTACAATACTAATTTTAGCGCAGTATTGATGACAAAAAAAAAAAAAGGATAACAAAAATGCAGACGTTTCTATTTATACCTTGATTAGCACTTATTTTTAGAGCAATACCTTGCAGATTTCTTATCTATTGAAACGATTCAACTTGTAGTCAAAAGCTATTTCATCTGGGATTACTAGGACAAAATACCTATTCTCAGTAGACAGGTAGTACTAAAGTTGTATTTTCACAGAAAGATTTTATCCTTGAGAGTTGTATCAGAAAGTCACTTTGAATAGAACTATAAAAAACTACCATCATGTAATGAAATGGTACAAAACAAAGTGACCTCAACAAGTATAAGAATTAAGTATTAAATATATGAGAGCAAACTTGATATTCTGGCTAAATAAATAATTAAATAAAACACAGTCCCTTCTGTAAAACCTCCTTACAATGTTCCAAAAATGACTTGAGAGGCTGCTGGAAATGAAAACTATTCTTTCTTATCCTTCAGCTACCTTATTGGTTTAGAAAGCAGTAACAGTTAATTTTCAGTTAGACTTTAAAAAACAAAAAATCCACAAGCTTCTATATGTGTTACCTAAGAAAATTTGCCTTTAAGAAATGAATCTCAATTATGCTTCTATTTTTCCTTCCATATTCAGGCTAACAGAGGCTTAAGATTTTCTAGCCACCAAGATTTTCTAGTTCAACACTTCAGCTATCACATTTTGCTCATCCGTTGCCAAAACTTACACTAATATAATAGACAACTTAAAAAATGAACTCTATTTAACAGTGAAACACAAATGGCACGCTCTGAAACTTTATGCAATAGTGTTTATTGCAATGTTAATCTACATACATTTTTTTTCCACTGCATCTCAGTCAGACATGGAATGAATCTTAAATCTTATATTTCTGAAAATCTGTGCACAAAGCTAAAATTAATATATAAAAAAAGAAAGTGTTTCAGACAAAAAAAATAGAAGAAAACTCTGAAGTTTACTCTGCCAGTGAGAATATGAACACCTGAATAAGCGTAATTAAGATATAGGATGAGTGTACAGCATGCAAGTTACTTCCTTCTTTTTAAGGGGTAGTCTGCAGGGTAAGGTCTATATATTGCACAGGCAATTGCCATAAATCACAAACGTTACTGTGATGCTGTAAAGATACTCAAGTTTCCAAACTTAATTTTTAAGTTGTGGACACTTGCACAAACTTTCTGCTAAATTATTAAGCTCTATAGCAGTCAATTCACAAGTACGTGTTTTGGTTCAGATCCATTATCCATTGGCTTGCTTTAAATTAATAAGAGTAATAATACAAGACCCTAGGCAAGAAAGCAGGCTGTCTACTAGTTGCTTCTTTAAAGAGAAAGAAAATCAATCAAACAAAAAACCCTTACATATCTACTTTACTACATGCAGGAAGCTTCACTTCAGATTAAATACTCAGTACTCAAAATAATGATGATGATCGTCGCTAAGAAAAAAAGAAAGTAACTTATTTTCATAGAATTTTAAGTTTACTTAACTGTCTCGGGATCTTTCAAGTCAGAGGTCATAGCTCCAGGAATTACATGACTAGTTCTTGCTTTTTTCCCCCCCCTAAAACTCTCGAGCTGTTGCGCCAGTCAGGCAAAATTGAATATCTTCAACTCTAGGCCTCAAAACAAAAAAATAAAACAAAATAACCTATAAGGAGAAAACAAAATTCTAAGACAAGACCTAGAAATAAAAAAAAAAACAAAACACCCAAAACAACAACAACAAAAAAACCCTCAAGGTTGATTTCTGGGTTCCTTTTTTTTTCAAGGTTGATTTCAGGATTCTTTTTATGTTTCAGGATAACCATGTGAAATTCTAGTTTCCAGGATGAATCCAAGGCAACTTAATCACTTCACCTCGTGAACATGGTTTACACTACAGCATTTCAAAGGAGCTTGTCAACACCTTTTTATGCACTACAGGATCCATTTGGCAGCCTGCTACACCTTCTCTTCATGAGCTAAACATGCTACTTACATGCTGTACCAGGCATCTGTATGTAATATCATAGGATCAACACAGTCACCATTCCCCGAACAGAAGAAAGGAGAGACTGCAAGTAGAGCATATTGAGTTGGATATTTTGACTGAGCAACAACAGCAAAAAAAGACCAAACAGTTCACCACAGGACACGTTTTCAGAGCTCTGCTTCTGTTGTCCTCCTGATTTTCATGCAGGCACAAATACTACCGAGCTGATAACCAGTTGCTCCACTGCATCATCATACATTAAAATATAACAAGAAATCTTTTGCCAACTTCTCCTCTCAGTATGAAAGCAGAGAATGCTGGTTTCTGCAGTGGCTAGTCATCAGTATGGTGCTTTGTCCCCTTTTTTAACTTCATATAGGTCAAGCGTCAACAGGGGTTAGGGGTTAGCAAAGCATTCTCATCAACACTCAGTGCTTATTGCATGCCCTCAGATTGCAAGACACTTCAAAATATAGCTGGTTTATTGTGCATTACAGACCCAATTACATATACAGAGTCTTTTATTGACATTTTCACTAAAAAGAGTTCAATACTGCCTATTAAGCAAGAGGAAACATTTTTTTTAGAGCTCTCTGATGAGGAAATTTGCCTGCTAAGGCAGGACACTTCAGTTGTCCCTATTCTCCTGAATATTTAAATAATGTATACAAAGTGGAAGGTGTCAGCTAAGGAGACGGAGACCCACCCAACTCGGAACACTCAGCAGGAGCAGTTAAGGACGCTCTGGAGATGTGGATTCCACTCCTCAGGTTAGGAAGGGACAGGAACCTCGCTCTCCCACATTCCTTGCAAGTGCCAGAGCCATCAGGGGCACAAATAACCTGTCTTTATCCTTCCTGATGTCTTAAATAAACAAACAAGAAATTCTCTTCCATTCCCATTATTTCATTTGTAAAGAATGACTAGAAAAAATAAGTATAAACTTGAGCTGAATATTTGATTCAAATTAATGTTTTATCATACCAGTTGGGAGAGAAAAATAAAAATTCACAAGGAGGTACAGAATGCAAACTATTTTTTTTTTTTTCAAAGATGACTTTTATAAAGATATACCCTACTTAAACCTTCACAAGTGATTGTTCAACTCTGTATGTCACTGCAAAGCATAATAGGAAAGAAAGAGAAGGAAGAGAGGAAAGTGTGCACTGCTTAGCTGTTACGGCACACAGGGTGCTAATTTAAATAAAGATGATGGTTATACCACACTATTTCTTATGTCAACATCCACTGAAAACAATATTACACTACTCCTACTGTCAAAGATTGATACTTTTCTTTCTGATATGTTGTTTAATATCAAAAAGTGTCAGTTTGTTCTGGGTTACTAAACTCAAACACAAAAAGGACTTTAAGAAATAAGGTGTTTCTCTGTTTTTATTTTAGCAGGTCATTGCATTATGCTGTACCTCTCCAGAGAAGAGGGAAAAACAGTGTGCATAAGCCATGTACTTTATACCTAAAAGCTACCTTTAGGCCACAGGAATTACTCTGGTTTTTTTCACTAGGCAGCTGAAATTAATCAGTCCCAAGGTTGCAACTGTCGACAGACAGCAGTGATGCCTGTAGCAAATGAAAAGCAAACAGTCGAGGTTGCGTTGAAAGTGAGTATTTGCTATGCAAGAGAACACCTCTTTAGAGCATATTTTAAAAGTATACACTTAGAATGGACAATATGACACAAATTACTTTTATTTCTGTCAATGCTAATAAGCAATTTTCTTATTTAAGAATAAAAGTCAAACACAAAGTTGAATAAAACATTATGCTCTACACTGTGCAAAACTCCCAGCTAAACTCCTAACTATATAAAATGCTTTCTACTTAATCAAATACACCTATATACTGGTAAATACAGAAAAATTCAAAAATGTAGAACTTTTAATAGTTTTAACCATACATTACCCTGGCAAACCAAACATGTTCATTTTGGATATAAGAACTCTTATAGATTAAACCCAAATCTCAAAAGACACAATACACAGAGTCCTCTTACATAGAGTCTCCTAGGCTATCAATGGTGATAAAATGCAGCAATATGTTGGAAAGTATATCCCAAAACATCTGCATTCCTTTAGTCAAACTCCTTTTAAGGCCACAAAGGAATCTCTACAAAGCTTTATCTTTAATTCTGGAGAATAATAATAATTTAAAAAAAAAAAAATAAAAAAAGACCATTTCCAAGGAAAAGGAGACAAAAAGCAATGTAAGAGACAAAATACACATAGTGGCCATTCCTTCCCTATAAGCCAAGGGTTTGCTAAGACTTCCTTTTCTAATATCTATGTGTTAAGAATTTTTGTCCCAAGGATCCCATTTATTGCATCCTGTGTGTATAAAACAAGAGAGACAACTTTAAATAAACAAAAAAGTGAAACTGAACTGCCTTAATGAGTTTCCAAATGACCACTTATGGATATAATATCTGTATTAAAGTTGACCTGCTCGGCACTGATCAAGGTCTAGAACCCCACAATACCAGCTGCATGGCCAGATCATTCCTGCTCAGAAAGTTTGTAGTCCTAGTTTATAATGAGCCTGATAAGTGGATATCCCAAACAGCAATGAAGGCAGTAGGAGAGGAGGTAACAGACACCCTGCATGTGCTACTCTGAGCTCATCAGCTGCAGACTTAGAGCATCCTCAATTAGGATGCAGAAGTCGACCTGTCACAGTTTTGCTTTGTCCCAGTAAACAATCTGGACAGCTACCACTAAAAAGTCAAGATTATTAGAACACACTTTTCCCTGTGATGCTCAGTTTAGGCATTTGTGAGGCTTGTTTTACTTTATACATTTTTATACTTGTCTTTTGGTACATGGCACTTGTGCAGAATAAATTCATACTCTCAACATCTGTTGAAGCAGGAACATATTAGCAATTTGGAAAGCCCCAAAGTGAATGGATTTCCTAACATAAACTTTCAACACACCCCAAACTGTACAAATACAGGATTTCTAGGGACAGCGAGATTTTTTGGGGGGATGATAAAAAGTTTTCCAGGCTTCACTTCACCAAACACATACTCCACAAGCATCCTTGCAGGAGTGCATGTCTAATTTTTAAGTGAAATGCTGCATTTCGGAGGAATAATCTCAAGAAAAGGAGATTTGTGCTCACTGCCTTAAAAAACAAAACACCGCACAGCACATATGGAAAACAACACTCACAGAGAGCCTGGTAAGTACGTTTACATTATGGGGGACTGAAAGCCTTTCTTTCCCAGCCTTACAGTTCTATCATGCCAGCTCATGGCACACTATTGAAACTCTTCGAAAACAAACAAACAACTAAAGCAAGCAAACAAAAAAGAAGTAACTGAACGAGCTGCAACTGCTTCTAACACACAAGCACCAGGGAACAAAGGGGGAGAGGCAACTTTCTCTACCTTGTAGAGCTCAGTATTGCTAGACTCGGCAGTAACGACCAGCTTCACCGCCGGTGCCGCACAGGCCTCCCGGACGCTCCGCTTTCACCCCGTTAACGCGTGTTTTCACGCCTGCGGGAGGCTGCGCGTGCCGCAGGCAGCTCAGGGCGCACAGGATGCGCGGGACACGCTCTCAAACCCGCCGGCCGCAGCTCCGGCACGCGCGGAGCCCGCTGCCGTCCAGGGCAGACCTCGGAGCTACACAGTGGTTTTCACGCGTGACCGTGAGGCAGAGGGAGGGCGAGCGCAGCCGCGCCGCGTTCCCAGATGTCCCCGCCGGGCCCCATCCCGCGCCCAGCAAGCCCCGGCTGGGGCTCCAGGGGACCCACGAGCAGGCGCGGGGCGCCCGCGGCGCTTCCTGCGCGCCGGCAGCACCCGCCGCACGCTCGGACCGGCTCGCGGCGGCGCCCGCCAGGTGGGA